>JTEE01000117.1:12537-43743 GCA_002896455.3 Chlorella sp. ArM0029B | reverse complement strand
AACCAGGCAGGCTGACCCTGAAAACAGGCGGGGTGACCCTCAAGACAGCAGGGGAATTAGGGTCGGCTGAACCTGTCGGGRTGAGCGCTGCACCATTCAGCCTGCTCACCCAACCCGCCACCCTGCACCCCGAGGGAAGGCAGGCTGTGCATCAAAACAGCACGGGTGGTACTCGGTTGAACCTCATGAGCTGAGCAAGAACTATTCAGCCTGCTCACCCACCCTTCGACAAACAACCGGCCCAACCCAGCCTCCTTCTGCATTCTCACCCTGCGTACCTTCTCCCTCACTGCGCTTGCAGGCCCTGCCCACGGCCAGCGCACGGCCACAATACCAGGTGCCGCAGGCAACTGCAGCTGCAGCTTCCGTCCCGGCTGCTGGGGGCATGTACAACCTTCCGCCGCTCTCGCTGGCGCCTGGCTCAGCTCGAGGCAGCATTGCCGCGGGGGCAGCTACGAGCAGAGCGATGCCCAGCCACCGTCCAGCAGCAGGGCACCAGCTGCCGAATGGAGGCAGCCAGGCAGGCTCAGGCGGGGGAAAGGATGACGTGTATGCCCGCCTCTCCCAGGGCCTGCCCTCCGTAGATACAGCGCGCTCTGCACGCCTGCAGGCGGCTGCGCGCCTGCCGCTACCGGCCCAGCAGCCCCATGGGGAGCCAGCGCAGAGGGCGGAGCATGCAGAATATTACCAGCAGACGCTGCAGGCGCCCCAGGCAGCGGGCGCCCCTTCCCCACGCACTCGCCTGCCCTCAGCCACTGCCACCTACCAGCACCAGCACCAGCAGAACCCAATGCCACGCTGGCAGCAGGGCCTGCCCTCTGCATCCATCCAGGGTGAGCGCCTGCTGCCTGTGGACAGCCCCTCGGGCAGCACAGGGCTCACACCCCGTGCCGCCGGCCTGATGAAGCCCTCACGTGCCAGCCCCCGCTACGGCGGCAGCACCTTTAGGCAGCCGCAGGCGCAGGCGCAACTGCAGAATGGGGTGGATCAGCTGCAGGCGCAGGGGCACATGCAGCAACAGCACCCCCCGCAGCAGCAGCAGGCGATGGACTACGAGGCATCGGCGGGCGGTGACGCCGGGCACCTGTTTGCTGCTCCTAGCAGCGGGAGAATTGGCTACGCTCAGAGCGTGCCGTCACCGCAGCAGGCGCAGCAGGCGCAGCAGCAGCAGGCGCAACAGCAGCAGCAGGTATACACGGGCTATGCGCTGCAGCCGCCACAGCAGCAGCAAGTCTATCACGGCTATGCGGCGCCGCTTGTGCAGCAGCAGCAGCAGGTGCAGCAGCAGCAGCAGGTGCAGCAGCAGCAGCAGCAAGCACATCATAGCTTTGCACCTCAGCAGCAGACGCAGCAGCAGGCACAGCAGCCGCCGCCGCAGGCGTATTACAGCCATGCGCCACTGCAGCAGCAGGTGAAGCAGCAGCAGGTGCAGCAGCAGTCCTGGAATCTGCCTCCCTCACAGCTTCCTCTGCCCAATGGGTACGACCAGCAGCAGTGGCAGCAAGCAGCGGCACAGCGGCAGTGTAGTGATTCGTCAGGCAACCAGCTGGCCAAGCTGCACAGCTTCCAGGCGGCTGCAGCCTTGGGCCCAGGCGCCCACGACAAGGCCTCCAGCCTGCAGGATTCAGGTAACGGGGGTTCTCGCCGGTGTATTTTGGTGGGGGGTCTATGACGGATGTCAGTTTGTTCAACTTGCTTGCTTAGTTGCTTGCATGGTCGCCCACACCTTGGCGGCACCCTTCATCAATCAATCATTTACATTTCAAGACCACAGGAGCCAGCAACATTCATGCCATGCAGGGCCTTTGGAGGGCGAGGCGATCAAGGCGGTTCGTCGGCAGAGCCACACATTCGCCCAGCCCTCCCAGCAGCCCGCGCCTCAGCCTCCAGCCTCTGCCCCGCAGCAGTATCAGCACCCGCCGGCCAGCTATAGCAGCATGCATGCCCCCACTGCCCAACAGCATGCCGCTGTGGGTAGCGGGCACTGGGCACAGCAGCAGCCAGCAGCCCAGGCAGCACCCTCAAGCAGCGTGCCGTGGCTGCAGCAGCAGCCAGTGTCCCAGGCGGTGCAGCCCGGGGGCTTTGGCATGCAGGCAGGCAGCGCCCCTAGCATGCCGCAGGCCAGGGTGCCTGCTCGTGTGGAGCCGCTGCTTCCCGGCCTGCCCTTCGTTGAGGAGCAGGCCAGAGCTGGTGGGGTGGCGCCCCTGCAGGCACAGCTTCCCCAGCAGACGCAGCACTCCCATGGGCTGCAGCAGCAGGCGCAGGCACTGTACCACCCCTCCCCAGCCAGCCACATGGACTTGGTGGCAGCAGTGGCAGAGGAGGTGGCCGAGTACGACTTGGTGAGGCAGCAGGAGCTGGAGCAGCAGCAGCAGTCAGCGGCCGTGGCGGCTGCTGCACGCCGTGTGTCGCAGGTTGTGGAGCGCACCTGCCTGCCTCCGCCACCAGGGACAGCAGGGGGTGTGGAGCCCGCCCTGCCCACAGCCAGGACCGGCAGCAGCAGGAGCAGCCAGCGGTCCCCCGCCGTGGCTGCCTCCCCAGAGCCAAACCGACCAGTGTCTGCAGCGCGTGCGCTGCAGCAGTGGGGCCACCTGCTGACTCCCTACGAGCAGAGCGAGATTCTGTCCTTCCAGGCGGTCTGGTTTGTGGGCAAGCCGGGGGCGCCCAAGATCCGGGGTGAGTGCAGGCGGTTGGCGAGGCTGCCTTCGTGTGTGTTTGACGTCCGCTGACCAAGCAGGAGCGGGAACTGCGTCTGATCAAAGGCTGACCTTGGCTGATCAGATTGGGCTGAAGCAGATGAGGGGAGTGCATATCACAGGTTGGTCGGCTGACCGCGGCCCTGCCCTGCGGCCATATTTGAGGCCCGCCTGTAGGTGACAAGAACTCGCAAGACCCCAACTATGGCTATGACGACAGCCGAGGCGACTACCTCGCTGTGGTGGGTGTGCCCGCTCATCTTCTCGTTTGATTGATACGTTTTGCTGAGCGGAGAGACAATATTAATATGTACTTCTGCTCTTTGGGGATAGCGGTATGAGGGCACCTCAATAATTGCTGCTGGTTTGCTTGATTCGTTTCGCTGTACGGGAAGGCATGTTTGCATTGCTGCTCTGTGGGAACTGAACTGTGGGTGCATTCCTACTACCGCTGCAACATCCCACCCATCTCAGTCTTCCTGCTCCTGAAGAACATCACTGCCGCTGCCATCTGCCTCCCCTCCACGCCTCTGCTGCAGATTGGAGACCACATTGGGTACCGGTACGAGGTGGTGGGGACGCTGGGGCGCGGCAGCTTTGGACAGGTGAGGGGCACTCGATTGCAATGTGCACCCGTGCAGACATGTTTGTTTGGGTTCCGCAAACTCACCTCGTCCCCAATGTCCGCATGCCTGCCCTTGTCACACATGATCACTCACCGTCCACCCCCTCACCTCCCTGAGCCAGGTGCTGCGCTGCATAGACCACCGCAGCGGCGCTCCCTTGGCACTCAAAATGATCCGCAGCAAGCGGCGCTTCCAGAAGCAGGCAGCCATCGAGGCAGGCATCCTGGCGCTTCTGCGGGAGAAGGTGGGCGACGGGATGCGGGGCGCGGGGTGCTGGGCTGGCACCAGCTGGCTGATACCGCGCAAGCAGCGGCGTGTTGGGCCACAGTGAATCCATTTCAATCTGGCACAACCCCAGGCGCATGTACCTTTTCAAAGCACCCCACCAATGCCGATCTGTCCACTGCACCCCCTTCCCTCCCTCTCCGCTCTTGTGCAGGACCCCGACGATGCGGTCAACATTGTGCGCACATTTGAGTCCTTCACATTCCGGTGGGTGCCTGGCCGCCAGCCTGGGCTGCCTGACTGTCTGGCTGCGACTGGTCGAACAGTCCGTTGATTGTCTGCTCAGTGTGCTTTGGCTGCTTTGACGCATTGCCTGGCTTCATTTGGCTCTGCCAGCCGTTGTTGCCCACAATCACGGCCTGACACTGCACCGATTCTGCCCTCCTGCTGCCTGCAGCACCCACCTGTGCATCACTTTTGAGCTGCTGTCCATCAACCTGTACGAGTATGTCAAGGCATGCAACTTCCAGGTGCGCAAAGGGGCAACACAGGAGGAGCATACGACTCTGGGTTGGCAGCCGAGTATGACAGGCACAGCGGAAACAGTAGGTGAGGCCTGCTATGGCATGGCAGGGGACAGCAAACTTGCTGCTGGCATCCTGCGCTGCTCACCATCTCTGCCTGCCCGCCTCCTGGTGCTCCTGCCCACCACTCTGCAGGGCAGCAGCCTGCCCGTCATCCGGCGGGTTGCGCAGCAAGTGCTGGTCACCCTGCGCTTCCTGCTCAGGTTGGCACAGCTGCTGGACGGGTGGTACCAGATGTCTTGGATAGCATGTTGCTGTGCATTGTGCAGGAAGTTCGGGTGCTGCTTTTCCCTCGCTTGCTTGCCCCGCCTACAAGCCTTGCTTGAGCTCACGCTGGCTCGTTGCAAATGCTTTGTGACGTCATGTTATGAAAGTGCATGTTGCCCCCGTGCTAACCCAGCCGCCCTTCCCTGCCCCGCGCCCCCCGCTTCCCAGGCAAAACATCGTGCACTGTGACCTGAAGCCAGAAAACATTCTGCTGCGGGAGCGGGGCAAGACGTCCGTCAAGGTGTGTTCCAACTGGGTTGCCTGCCCGGTTCCTGACTCGACTGCCAGCTTTTGCCAAGATCTGCTGCTTTGCCGTCTTTGCAAGCACACACCTTTGCTTGTGCGCTCATGTGGCACAACCAGCACTTCACGCCAGCCGAGGTTTCCTACTACATCCCCTTGCTGCATTCTCCCCCATCCCCATCCCACCACCTGATGCCAGGTCATCGACTTTGGCAGCAGCTGCTACGTGGACCAGCGCATGTACACCTACATCCAGTCACGCTTCTACCGCTCGCCAGAGGTGTGGTGGTGGCCTGTGTTTGGGCATAACAAGCAAGGGGAGGCAGGGAAAGGCGGCGGGCAGGGAAGGATAGCTGAATACCTCTGTGCCTGGCCGTCTTCGGTTGGCCCGTCCGTGCTGCTGCTGTGCAAGCAGCCGCCCAACCTGCTTGCTTTTTGAGCTTATCTGTCCTTCACCTGTGCCAGGTCATCCTGGGCCTGCCCTATGGCCCCCCCATCGACATGTGGAGCCTGGGCTGCATCCTGGCGGAGCTGCTGACGGGGCAGCCCATCTTCCCGGGTGGGTGGCACCTGGGGCCTGGCAGCGCTGAGTGGAGGTCTGGGTTGGGGCAGACGAGCACGGCAGGGTGAACAGGGGAGGGGCGGGCAGGGGGTGGCACATTCAAAGGCCCTGCGGGGAACAGCGAGGGTTGACAAATGATCCTGGTAGGCTTGTCATTGGAAGTAGAAGGAGTGGGCCTGGCAACAAGGGCAGGCAGCATTGCCAGGTTTAGCGGTGCCGAGGGCGCACCTGCCGCCGCGCTGACTCACCCCTGGATCTTGACACTGACTCCGTCCCCCCTTCCTGTTGTTTGCTGCCAGGCGAGGATGAGATGGAGCAGCTGGCTTGCATCATGGAGCTGCTGGGGGCACCGCCACCATCCCTGGTGGAGGTGGCGCCGCGAGGCAACATGTTTTTCGACATGGGTGGGTGGGGAGGGGGGAGGCCTTGGGGTGTGCGCAATCCTGCAACGTGCTCTCTGCTCCGCTCAGCTCAGCTCAGCTCCGCTCCGCCACACTCCACTCCGCTCCGTTCTGCTCAGCTCAGCTCAGCTCAGCTCAGCGCTGGTCTGTTCTGGGTGCGCTGCTCTGCTGTGCAGCAGGGTCGATCTGCCGCCGACTATAGCAATGTGGGGAGGTAGAGCGTGCACTGCACTGCACTGCTTGTTCTTGGAAAGAACAACTATCTCAGGTTAAGCACTCTTTCTTGCTCCCTGCCCATCGCTTGGGGTCCTGCAGCCACCTTCGCGCCGCTGACCTGCCCGCCCAACAGCCGCGGCAAGACGCACCGCCCCTCCTGTGAGCCTGCTGCGCAGCCGTTCCGCCCGCCACAAAGCGTGCCTGCGCGGTAGTCTGTGCCTGCCTGGCCGCTAACTTCTTGGCAGGATGCACAACACATTGTCACTCCTTTGCTTGGTGTGTTTCTACGTTCCCCTGGCTCTGCCAAAACGCGTGCACATGCCTGCACCATTGAGCGTGCAGCACACATAAACTTTTCTCTCATATTGTGTCTCTACGCGCCGCTGACTCTGCCCCAACTTCGTGCACATGCAGCCCGCACCATTGAGCGCGCGCTGGGCAGCTGCGACGATGCGCCCTTCATCGACTTCCTACAGGCACGGGGAAGGGACGCGTGTGGGTTGTTAGAGTTGGCCAGCAGCATGTTGCCTTCACGCCCATTTCGAGCACCCAAAGTAATTCAACTTTGAATCAAAGTGCATGTCCGTTGAAACTGGTCCTGGCCTGACATGCGCCTCACTCCCCTTTTTGCAGCGCTGCCTGGTGTGGGAGCCGGACCGGCGCATGACACCTGACCAGGCTCTGCAGCACCCCTGGATCGCAGGTGGGGAAGGGTGCAGTGGAGGATGCAGGCAGCCATGTTTGCATGCAGGCTTTGTATGGTGTGACTTCGCTGCAGATGTCAACAGGGCATGAGCAGAGCGCAGAACAAGGCAAATCTCTGGATGTATTGACAGCCAGGTTCAAAGTTTGCCATGCCACCATTGTTCTGTGCTCTGCAGGCGCCACCTGGGCCCCGGCGCCACCCGCCATCAGCCGCGCTCCCACTGCACCCTCCACCTGGCGTCCTGCTGCTGTGGCTGTGGCAGGAGCGCCGGCGGAGTCTGGGGTGGGCAGCGGGCTGGCAGCACTGGCCAGCGAGCTGCTGACGGACACTGCACGTGTGGCAGCGGGCTTCTTGTGACCCTATCGCCCCTTCGCGGTTGACCCAAGCCTGCCGGGAATTCTGATGGCTGCCTGCTTTTGGCCCGGCCGTCCTTATCATGTACCATGCTTCTTTCATGCACCATGCTCCCGCCCAGTGGCAATGCAAGGACAGCCACTGGCCTGCAGCTCTCTTTCTTTCGATGTCGTTCATTGTCTGCCTTGCTTTGTCCTGCTCTTTCCTCGTGCTCAGTAGCTCCCCTCCCTGTTTTGCTTCTGCCACAGTGAACCTTGTCAACCAGCAGTCAGACTTTGACCATGAAGGCCCTGGGCTTCACAAGGATGGCCGACGTTAACAGGACGAGCAAGGTGGATGGTTTGTCTTGGTGTCCACGTGTGTGTCTGTGCCCTGCGATGCGGGGTGCTAATACTGCCGCTTCTTGGTGTTCGCCCCCACCAATGAGTGCTGTGGGCGCAGCGTGACCTGACTACCATCTCCCGCTGACAGTCGGACGTCTGGATGTCATTTACAGTGGGACATGTTTACATTCGGTGAGGTGCCCAAGGCAGGCATGATATGCCGAAGGCGGTGGCCTAGGCACTGTGAAGAGGGCACTGTGGATTTGTGAGGGCATGCCAGCTGGCAAGGGTAGGGGGCACCCGGCAGACCGGCTGCCCAGGAACAGGTGCAGGTAGGGCAACGCAGGGCGGTGTGCAGAGGGAGTACCCCTCGTGTGTGTCCCTTGTCGAGGGGAAGACGTCAAGAGGCGGTGAAGAGGCAACTTGCACGACGTTCGTGTGTGGCACTGGCACGCTGGGCGACCCTCACCGCCCCTTTCACGCCTTGGGACGGCACGTAGTGGAGACACTGCAGGCCGCAAGGCGGTGCCTCCCGCCGTCGCGTGCTGCGGCGCGGCATGTGGTGGAGGAGAGAAGCACGCGGTGCATGGCAGTGCATCACAGGCCAGGTTTGCATCGGTTAAACAATGCACGACGCACAAACAGCAGGGTAGAGGCAAACAGCCAGTGCCCACCTTCCAACCCCAAGGTAGCAGCGGGTGGCAGATGTGAACCTGCAGCCCTCCTGCTCAGCAGCCCACTGTGCGAGGCATGGTGCGAAAAGGCAAAGAACAACAGCACCAGAACCTGTGGGTCATCCAACAGGGAGGGCGTCACGCACAATGTGGTGCCAGCAGCAGCCGAAGAGTCGAGCGATACGTGACGGCAGGCGGCGAGTGACAGGCCGAAAGGGAAAGGCAGGTGCCGCCACCGGCAGAGCTCTCACCGACAACTGACGAGCAAAGAGGTAAATGGGGGAGAACGTGAACGAGCACCACCCTGTTTGGCAAAATAACATGAGCGACTCTGTGTACCAAGTTGGCCAAACAGCACGGGCTGCTTGTGCTGGTACCAAGGCAGGTGCGAGCCGCTGGGCGCCAGGCGCCGCCGCTGCGAGTGTAAACGTCCAACCTTCTGCACAGTGTTTGGCTGCCGCGCTGCTGTCTCTGGCACCCCCGTGTCTCGAGTGCAAGCTGTGGCAGAACATTGGGAGTGGACAGAGGAGGATTCGTGAAGGAGGGGGCAAGGCTGGTCGCCATTGTTGTTTCGCTGCAACACAATTGTGCTGGTTGTGATCGAACCTACGAAGCAGCGAATTTTATTCAGCCACAGCGAAACAACCGGCCAGTTTTCTTCGCGCGCGAAATTCCTCCTTCAACTGCGATGCGAGGGAAGTCGGGGCACCTCCATCAAGCTTTTGATCGCTCGATCAACAACGACGAATTGTAACTAGGCGGCTTGCCCACTTGAGGACGGGACCACAACCCTTCTGACTCTGTGCCTGCTTTCAACCGGTGAGGTGGCGTGTGATATCATTTCCGGGCACCTGCTGAGGGCCTGCACGCCGCTGCTCTTGTCCTGCTGATCGCTGTCGGCTTTCGTGGCCTTGTCTGGCTCCTGCGCGTCTTGTTGCTCCCTCCAGACATCCATGAACCTTCGATGCACACCCTGATGCACCTCCCCACAGGGCCGCACTGCCGCTACTACAGGGCGGCAGCGGCGGCGGCGGCGACTGCCGGTGACGGGACGTTCTTAGGAGTCGCGAACTCGTGGTGTTACGGGTGCAGCCCGTGCAGCAGGCATGAAGAGCCTGGTGAAGAGGCTGGGCAGCAGCAGCAGCCTCAGCAAGAAGGAGGTGACTGCAAGCACCGCGGTAAGTGCGGGCATTGATCTGACCCTGGCAGCCTTGCCCGCCTGCTGCCGCCGCCAATCATCAACTTGGCGGCTGCTCGCACACGCTGATGACTGTGTGTGCCTGCTGTATGCAGGCACCTCCAGAGCTAGCACTTTCCGACGGCAGCACGGCAATTATTGATGCAGTGGAGGAGGCAGCGTGCAAAGTGTGGGGTGTGACGCCGAAGCAGGCAAGCTTGTGGGAATGGGCACAGGTTCTGTGTGCGTGTACTGCACTACATTTGGGCCGCTGCCGGGTGCTGCCCATGTGCCATCCAACTCCTGCCACTTGCGTGCGTCGCTCTCATGCACCTGCCCCGCGATGTCGTCAACCTGAAGTGCCATTTACTGGCTTCAGGAGTGGGACCTGGTGGAGCAGCTGCGGTCCGAGGTTGAGCTGGAGGCCGGCCCCTTGGCGCCAGAGTGGGGTGCGCTATGCTGCCGACATGCTGCGCCACTTAGAGCATGCACTGCGCCTGGCACGCGGCTGTTGGCAAAGCACAGCTGCCTCTGAGCTCTGGCATCATGCCACGAATGTCATGCGTGTGTCGACAGGCTGCTGACGGCGGTAAGATGCACGGCTGACGTCTCCTGCCGCTGCCCTCCCTGCCTGCTGCGCAGACGACCACTGCCTGCGCCGCTTCCTCCGCGCCCGGAAGCACAACATCTACAAGTCTAAGCTGATGTTCCTGGTGCGCACTTGAAGCTGCACACACACTTGCTAGCGCCGTGGGTTGTGCGGCCAGAGCGCTAGGTGGGACCCTGCCGACTGCTTCATGTGTCACGTAGCGTGTACTGAGCGCTGCACGGCCTGCCTGGCCGGACTGTTCTTGCTGCAGGACCAGCTGACATGGCGCAAGGAGGCGGAAGTGGACACGGGTAGGGCGTTTGCGGATGGCCCGCTCATGGCCACTTGCTGCGGCTTGGACGATTCTGAAGCATGCTAGCAGGATAACTAGTGTGGTCAACTTCTCACTCTGCCTGCGCTGCGCTGCCTTCTTGTCCCACCCCTGCCCGCAGTGCTCACCGACTTTGATTTTTCCGCGGAGCGTGAGGAGTTTTTCAAGTACTACCCAGAAGGCTTCTATGGGACGGACAGAGTGGGGCGGCCTATCTACGTGCAGCAGCCCGGGAAGGTGCGGAGGAGGTGGTTGTCTTAATGAGGGGCAAGACATGGACTTTGTGTGGGGTGCGCTGGGCTTGAGAGCCCTCCTCGTCTTCATTTGCCATCGCTCGACTTACCATGCGTGCTGCCGCTTCTACCCCTGCAGATTGATACCGAGAAATTGTGGACGTTCACCACCCTGGAGCGATGCATCCGCTACCACCTGCAGGCACGACTGGGGCTGGGACACCGGGCACCGCCTGATGTCAACAGGCTGCTTTGCCAGCGGTGCAGCATGCAGCCTGTAGCAACAAGTGACACCTTCCCAGCTCATATCGCCATCCCAGCTCATTTCGTCTCGACCATTCTTTTTGTGGGGCTTGCTTGCAGCAGCAGGAGCGGTACTGGCGGATTATTGCGCCGGCCTGCAGCGTGGCGGGGGGGCGGCTGCATGAGCAGAGCCTGGTTCTCATTGACATGGAAGGTTGGTGCTGTGTCTGTGGGTAGCCACTGCATCTGGCTGCGCTAGGTGTCATTGCATGCATGTACTTGCCCGGTGAGGTGCACTGCACGTCCCACAACAAACTCAGTTGTGGCGCTGTCTCAAGCTTGCCGGCATGGCACAGCGACCATGTCTCATGCTTCACATGTTGTTTGGCGCTGCGACACCTCCCTGTGCGACACCTCCCTGCGCTGCAGGCGTGGGCATCAGCACGATGTCCTCTGAAGTGCGCAACATCATGGCAAGTCCAAAGGGGTGCCTGGGTGCTGGGGGAGTACCTGCATGGGCAATGGCAGGCCCTCGGAGTTTGTCGTGTGCAGATTGGAGGGAACTCTAAGTGAACAGACAACATGTCCTATCTTTCTGCACCGTAACGTAACGACACCTGCCCCACCCTTGAACCGCTGCCTGTTTGCAGGGCACCATCATGAAGATTGACCAGGCAAGCTGGCCCTGACAGTTGTTTGCGGCAGCCAGCCATGGCAGCGAGGTGTTTGGTGCAGCCAGGCATTGCAGCAGCGCGAGGGCTAGGGGGCACAGCCCTACGCATGTGCTAGTCCACCCTGGGCCTGCATGGCATCTGTTGAATACATTGCAGCACCGTGCGTAGAGTTTTGCACAGTTGACTCACCCGAGCCCGCCCGACCATTAGCAGTCAGTAAAAATTGCTGCGCATCCTACCGCGCTCCTCTTCTCTTTGTACCCCCACATGTGCGGAACATGAATTGCAGCTAGTTGCGTTAACAACCGCTGCCTGCAACACTGCCTGCCCCGCAGGACTACTTTCCTGAACTCATGTGGAAGGGCTGCCTGATCAATGCGCCCGTCTCCTTCCGAGTCATCTGGGCCATGATTAAGCACCTCATGGATGCGCGCACACAGGCCAAGATCGAGGTGAGGCGCAGGGGTGGCCAGGCTGGCAGGGGCTCTGTGAGCACGTCCCGTCAGCGACTCCCCGACTCCCGGGGCATGGACCTTTGCTGCACACATCGACCTAGCAGTGCAGGGGCTGACGACCAAGCATGTAGCTCCAACATGTCATCCAGCTGCTTGCTCCTCTGTGCTGCAGGTGTTTGGTACAAACTACCAGGAGGAGCTGCTGCGCCTGATCCCGCCAGAAAACCTCCTGGTGTGTGTGTGTCTCTCTCTGGCGCTTTGGGAGTTCAGAAGGTGCTGTGGCGGCGTGCTGCGCTGAGGGCCGTGTCCCGGGCCGCGTTCTTCCCCACGACACCCCTTCAACCAACTTCACCTACCTGCCCTGCAGGAGTGCTACGGAGGCACCAGCAAGGCACCGCTCTGGTACGAGAGACTTGTTGGGGTGCACGGCTGGCTTTGCACAGTGCCGGTTGATTTGAAGCAGCTGCATACATCAGTGCGTTGGTGCATGCCCAGCAGACATCGACCTGCTGAAAACTGGGTGATACGTGCAGGTCGGAGCTTGGGCCCTGGAAGGAACCAGCCGTGTTGGCGCAGGTAGAGAAGCGGCGGCAGCAGCGGATTAAGGAGGCAGGAAGACCAGCCAGCATGTCATTCCCAACCATGCCGGGTGCTGAGGCGGCAGCAGAGGCAGCAGCAGGAGGGGGCGACCAAGGGTTCACAAAAGCAGCGACAGACGAGGGCGTCAGCAATGGGTCGGCCGCGGGGACTGCGGCACAGGGGGCTCTGCAGGAGGCAACGTAGGGAGCGACACATGGGGCACCCAGCTAGGCAGCACGTAGGCTGCTCTCCACCTTTCGATTTTGGAAACTGCCTGGGTGATACGCACCTGACCTTCCCTACGATACTGCATGACAGGAACACAATGGCCCCATTTGATTTACGCCCACCATTCTATGAACAAGAGAACACATTGTGTGCCAAGCGTGCCTCCATGTGCATTACAAAGGGGTCCAAAATATCTCATCATGACGGTTGTGTCGAGCAATGCGCAGTTGCAATCTCTGGGCTTGCGGCCACACTGTGCGGCCAGCAGGCTCATCAGGCCGTGGCCATTGCCGGCTGTGCCGCTGCTGCCTGCTGCTGCTGCTGCATGCGCTGCAGCTCTGCCTGAAGCTTCCCCGCCTGCAGGCACACAGAGAGAGCACGAAGGTGAGGTGGGGCAAGGTGCACATCGGCTGTTGCACCAGCTTGCAGCGCAACAGTCTGCGCCGGCGCATCCGTGTTGGTAGACCCCAGTTCATGCAGTATGCCAATTGAGCACACGTACCAGCACAACAGAGCTTCACGCCCCCTTCTCCCCCTGCACCTGCGCCTGCTTTTTGCTCTGCTTCTCCTCCAGCTGCTGCAGCTGCGTGTCCAGGCGCTTGAGCTCGCCTGCAGTGCACCAGGGGCGCAACGTGGTGGGCTGTGGGCTGCACCTCCAAGGCTGGGTTGGTGCATCTATGTACGCCATTATCCCTCACTTCTTGGTCTTTCTTGGCCAGCCGTGCACATGTGCAAACCTCTCTGCGCATGCGCTGAGCCCCGTCACATTCACAGTACACATGCCAGAATATGCCTTCAGCCATACCATCAGGCCAGCCCAATCCCTCCCCCTCCCGCCCTTCTGCCCCGCTCCACTCACCCCCAATGAACTCCAGCCGCTTGTTCACGTTGCTCTGTGCCTCCAGCGTGTCTTGGCGCACCAGCGCGGGACCGATCATCTTGTACACTGCAGCTCCATCATTCAGCAGCCTCAGCTCCTGCGGGCGGGCGGGTGGCGTAGAGTGACAAAACGTGTGGAGTCTCCATTCAGCTTGCAAGCTCAATATAAATACGGACAGGTGAGGAAGCCCAGATAACAAAAGTAACTAAGCAACAGCGCCAAACAGGCTGCGGCAGCGCCATCCTTGGCGGAGCGGTGCCCAGCCCGCCGCCACTTGCCTGAAGCACCATCTCGTTCTCGTGTTGCTGCTGCAGCGACTGTTGGCGCAGGCGGTGATTATGCTGCACATCTGCACAGAGCACAGGGTGGCCAGTCGAAAAGTCGCGAGGGCAGAAGTGGATCGCTGGGAGTTCAACCGCCTTGAACTCTCCCTACCTAATTGGATCTGCCGAAATGCATCCACCTCTGTCTGAAGCTCCCGCTGCAGCGCCTGCGCGCGTTCCATCGTGGGTGCTCGGACTGCGGGAGCGGAGCTTGCTGTGACTGCTAAGGACCGCACTGCTGCGGCAACGTTTGCGGCAAAAGCTGGGTACAATCGGGAAGGCCAAGAGAGGCAAGGGAGGCAAGTGCGAGGCAAGAGACGCCACGTCGACCCGTCACAAATTTAGCTGTGCCCTCCACGCTTGATCACAGTAGATTACAGCCAGGAGGTGATAATCTCATCCAGATCGGCGTTGCCGCACCGTGCCAACCGCGCCGCCCGCTCTCCAGCGCTTCCGCGCTTTGCGGCGCCTACCGCTTGCCCAGGCCTTCAGGGACATCTGCAGCTCGCTCCTGAAAGCGGCTGTTCACCCGCCAAGGCGATCCCCGCCCGGCAGCACTCCCGTTCCCTCTGGCTTAAACAGAGGCTGGCAGCATGGCCGTGGAAGGGGAGCACACGGGCAGCACGCCGATGTTCGCAATCTTCGTGCTCAGGTGCCACGCGCTGCTGCCGCCGCCGCCGGTGTGGCTGCTGCCGCTGCCGTTGGCGCCTTCATCTCCTTGCCCAAGCTTGCTGCTCCCTCAACAGTGCTTTGCTGCTCCCTGCGTACTCGTGCAGCATGTATTCACTCGTGCTCATGCCCCTGACGATGTGGAAGCTGTCTGGTGGGGGTGAAGAGGAGGCCGAGGTGCGGTGGTGCATCTGCTGTTTGCTGCACGTGTATTGCCACAGTGTGGGGCGGGGTGCGGCTGCGAGTCCAGAATGCTCACCTGTAAGTGGCGCTTGGTGCAACGCAGCCGCGGCAGCATTTTGCCGCTTGCAAACTTGTGTGGTTTAGGGCAGCAGATGGCGTCAAGCTGCCCGCCAACTTGCGTCACCCCACCTGCACCTCGTGCTTGCCTGCCCGCCTGTGCCCGCCTGTGCCTCCACAGGTGGTCAAGACGTGGTCCAGCAAGGGCGGCAAGAGCGGCGAGAAGAAGAAGAAGCTGGGGCAGCTATTGAAAGAGGTGTTCAGCACGCGCATGATGATCGCCTGGCTGGCCTGGGCGCTGCTGCTCTGGTGCGTACAGCCGGGCGGGGCTGTACGCTGCTTGGGGCATGCTGCCGCAGGACGACTGCCTGTCCCTCAAACCTTCTGCATGCCCAGTTCTTCCTGCTTACAAAGCAGCGCGACTGGGTGGCTGCTTGCACCCAGGCCCGCTGCTTTGCTGCTGGCACCCACCTGCGCACCACCCCGTCGTCTCTTGCAGGTATGTGAACTACAGCATGGGAAACATTGAGAACTTCGACCCCTTTGCCATCCTCCAGGTGAGGTGATGCCAGGTAGAATGAGCAGGGCAAGGTGCAGCGCGGGGTTGCAAGGGACTCTTTGCCGCAGCGGCGCGTGCCAGTGTTGGAGTTCACGTCTACGCGCCAGTGCTCGCTGGCAACACGAGTTAAAATAGCTGAGCTGCGTCGGCCACAAGCTGGAGCTGACATGCATTCGTGCTGCTGCAGGTGCCGGTGGATGCGACAGACTCGGAGATCAAGAAAGCGTACCGCAAGCTGTCGCTGCAGGTTAGTGGTGGCACCTCTGCTGGCACTGTGCAGTCCTGCGTCGCAACACAACCACCGTATGTACCTCAACACTTGTGCCTGACCTCGAATTGACGTGCCCAGGCGCTCCAACCAAGTGCACGTTGATGTCTACACTCCGACTTGCAGTTCCATCCCGACAAGAACCCTGACCCCAAGGCTCACAACTATTTTGCCACCTACATCGCCAAGGTAAGCCGGCAGTGGGTGCTGCCTTCGACCTGACCTGCACCCGTGTTGCCTGCTAGGGGTGCACTTTGTGTTGTTTTGCTTGCCGCTGTCCCGCTGTGCACCCTGATCCCCAGGTGCCCACCGCCTTCCGCCCAGCAAGTGCCGCGGGGTGGCCGTCACGTGTGCTGCCGCACCCGCACCTTGCTCGCTTGCAGGCGTACAAGGCACTGACAGACGAGACCTCTCGTGAGAACTACCAAAAGTATGGCCACCCCGACGGCCCGCAGGCCATGTCAGGTGAGCACGGCAGGCTGGGGCTGGTGGCCTGGGGAGGGCCTTGTGAATTTGCCTCTTCCTGGTACGTTGTTCCTGCAGCATCAAAAGCTTACAAGCACTTGCCCGAACCCTTGCTGCACCTCGTCCCTGCAGTCTCCGTTGCGCTGCCCGAGTGGTTCTTCTCCAAGGACAAGCAGACAGCGCCCCTGATCCTGCTGGTGCTGCTGTTTGGCGGCATCGTCACTCCGCTGGGTATTGCCGCCTGGTACCTTATGGGCACACAGAAGTGAGTGCAGCCGGCAGAAAGATATAGCAGTGTGCGTGCGTGGGGCAGGTGAAAGTGTGCCAGTGAACAACGAGCCACGGTGTGGAAGCTGAGTCGCATGATTGTGATCTGCATGCACACAGTTTTCTATGAGATTAACTGCAGTGTGTTCTCAAACATCTAATTCTGAAAATGTGTGCCTTCACTCTCTGCGCCGCTTGCCCCAGATTTGTGGGTCCCAACCAGCTGATGGAGGAAACAGTGGCGCTCTTCCTGGACCCACGCTACGGCATCAAGGCATCGCAGGTGGGTGCCGACGTGTGGCAGCTCCGTGTTTCAAAGACAACATTCTAAGCACTTTGTCCAGACTCACACGTTGGGACAAGTGCGGATGTTGTTGGGAGGAACTAGTGGGACTGGCCAATGTAGAGTGCT
The DNA here is from genome assembly GCA_002896455.3 of Chlorella sp. ArM0029B. NCBI lineage: Eukaryota > Viridiplantae > Chlorophyta > Trebouxiophyceae > Chlorellales > Chlorellaceae > Chlorella > Chlorella sp. ArM0029B. The sequence continues at coordinate 27,274 of JTEE01000117.1, read as the reverse complement.
AAATCACTTCACATCTGCCAACTCGTGTGCTCGAACTTGCGCCATTCACAATTCAGACTGTTGTGCCACTGTGCTTCGTGCAGGCGCTTGGCCGCATCCCCGAGACCCTGGTGTGCGCCATGGAGTTCATCGCCCTACCCACACCGCCAGTGAGCACACCCTCTGGGGTTCCTGTGCTCTGCTAGCTGCTGGCCGTCAGCTTGAAGCATGTGTTGACCAACAGTAAAATAAGCAAAGCCGTGGCCATGTACATGGTGATCACGTGCAGCTTGATCCATGTATATGGTGATCATGCAGCTTGATTGGGTTACATGCAGCACCTCGTAAACTTGCTGGCCATGGCATTCTGTCGTGCACGGTTCGTTTGCTCAAACCTTCACAGCGGATTTGCATGTCCTGTTGCCTCGCTTGGCTCGCCTGCAGGAGCAGGGCCCTGCCATGGATGAGCTGCGCAAAATGGTGCTGCGCTTGCACCCCGATCTCAAGGACAAGTCGGCGTTCTGGAAGAGGCGCACCTCTGTCCTCAAAGTGAGCTGCGTTGCTTGGCTTGCGCGCTGGCCAACTGTAGCAGCAGGACCTCCATGTGGCCTTTTGTCCTGCACCAGTACCTGAGCCGGAAATCATGCGGAGACACTGTTCTTTTCAAGCACTGCACTCATCAGGCACGGTTCTATTGAAGCCCTGTACAACTAAAGCACTGTATTGTGCAAAGCACGATAATGAGGCATCCTAACCACGTACCCCCGCTGCAGGTGCATATGCTGCTACTGGCACACCTGTCGCGAGAGGAGGTGCCCGCCGTGCTGCAGAAAGATCTCGAATTCGTGCTCACCAAGGGCCAGCCGCTGCTGCAAGAGATGCTGGGGCTGTCCACTGCGCCCCGTGTGCAGGTTGGCTGCAAGCTTGCATGAGCATGGCGCTGAGCATAGTTTGCTCTGTCAGATTGGATGGTTCTCAGCATGGCTGCACAGCTGGCCTGCAACTGTAGCGTTCGATTGCTGTCAGTACTCAGGAACTAGGGTTCTAGGCTCCACCACAGTGCTAACTGCTGCATTCATTCCTCAATCCTTCTTGCAGCCTGGATATGGCTGGCTGACGCCGGCTGTTGGCTGCATTGAGCTCATGCAGTGCATGGTACAGGTGAGTGCCCCTGGTCCTGCACCCAGCAGTTCATCAACTGCATGCAGTGCACTGGACGATGGCCAGCCAATACAGAAGCAAGGCCTGGATAAACACCAGATGGCAGCTTTCTATTTGTATATAGTTTGATCAACTTCCCGTCCTGCGCGCAATGCAGGCAGTGCCGCTGGCAGCCAAGAAGGCAGTCAGTGTGGGCAAGAGCATGGAGACGCCTGCCGCGCTGCTGCAGCTGCCCCACTTTGACAGCGAGGTGCTGCGGCAGCTGACACGCAAGAAGGTCAAAGCGCTGCCGGGTGAGTGGCATAGTTGAGCAGGCTGGACATTGACTTGGCACATGAATGCTGTCCAACTGTCTTCCTATACATGCGTGTACGTATGACTATGACAATGCTGTGCTGCGGCAGCTGACATGCAAGAAGGTCAAAGCGCTGCTGGGTGAGCGGCATAGTCGAGTAGGCCGGGCATTGTCTTGGCACATGAATGCTATCTAACTGTTTTCGTATAGATGCGTGTAAGTATGCCTATGACTATGCTGTCTTAAGTCTTCATAGTTGTACTCAGAAACTGTGAGGCATCACCAAGTGGTTCGCGTTCCTCGGCTGTTGTCTCTCGAACATTGTGCACCACTTGCACGATCTTGCCTGCAGAGCTGCAGCAGATGGAAGCGGAGGAGCGGCAGAAGCTGCTCAAGGGCTGCGGGCTGAGCAGCAGTGAGGTGGAGGACGTGGAGACCATGCTCTCGGGTGAGAGGAGCAGGCTGCTGCTTGTACGAGGATGTATCGACCGCCCTTCCACAGTGTGGTTGGAGTGTACTGTTGCAGTCAGCAATGTATGTTGATGCATCCTGCCATGCTCGATGCTGTTCTTGTCACAATCAACACACCTGCATCTCATCCTCTGTTTCTTGCTGCAGCCATGCCCACCGTGTGGGTGTCTGCGCAGTGCGTGGTGGAGGCTGAGGAGGTGAGGGCAGTCCAGTGATTCATGCAACAGCTTGTTCGGGAAGAATGCCCAAACCAGCTTCATTGGTCATGTGCTTGTTCAGCTTGCGGTCCTGCCTTTTTCCGAGCATCATGAAGTAAACACTTCATTCGAGGTGATTCTCTGTGCCTCTCTGAACCTGCAAATGGGAAGTGCACTGCAGATTGACGATGACGTTGTGCTGGCGGGTGATGTGGTGACTTGCCGCATCCAGGTGGGTGCTTCTCACCCACAGAAATGATCTACCCTGAGTAGGGCGTTGCTGTTGAGAAGTTGCCGTTGCTGTTGGGAAGTGGTGTGCCCTCTATAGCTTGTGCCAATGGCCCTCACCACAACTGGCATGCGCGTGTTGACCCTGGTTATAACTTTGCAGGTGATGCTGACCCGTCCAAGCCACATGGCCGCCAACTTCGACCCTGACAGCATCAAGGGCAAGGCGGCACTGGTGGGTGGCCTGTCAATGTGCTGCTCGCTACTCGTGCTGCAATTGCCGGCTCTGTGCACGTCTAAAGTGGGACTTAAGGTGGTTCTGTCTTTGAATCACCTCGCAAGTGCTGCTGCACGGTGCGCCATCACTGCTCTCTTGTCGCCCTCGTGTCGCCATCACTGACCGTGTCATGCATCCCTCATTTGTTGTGGGACTGTGCAGGCCTATGCGCCACGGTACCCTTTGCCCAAGGAGGAGGGCTGGTACTTCGTGCTCGCAGATCCTGCAACGGTGACGGGCGGCACATGAGTTTGTAAAAGGAGACATCATGTGCTGGTGGTCACCAGTGGCTGTGGAGTTGCTAATTTAGTGATGCCTAAGTCAGCGTGACAATGAATAGCAAGTCTGTTGAGCGTGATCAATCCAAATTATGCTGGCCTGTGCCTCTCATGAACTGGTGGCCTGAAGACTCCTGCTGTGCACCTCCCCTTGCCTTTTGCAGAACGCATCCATGTCCGTCACCAAGCAGAACCTGCTGCAGGTGGGCAGGCAATGCTGCTGCTAGGATGGGCATATTGGCTGGCCTTGCTGCACGCTTGTTGCACTGGTTCACATTGCAGCCCTCCTGTCAACCACCTTGCCATGTCCAGCACCGCAGCCATGCATCTGTTGCTGTCCCCATCTTGTTTGTGCACTCACACGGCCAAGCTTTGTTCTCTCACCTCAGGCAGAAGCCATTGGTGCGCGGTATGCCGCCAACTGGAGCGCCAAGCACACCACGGCAGCTGTGGCCAACGTGGGTGCTGGCGGCGGCGCCAGCGGCAACAATGGCAAGTCCGGCAGCGCTGGCAGCATGCCTGCCAACCCGCTTCTGGCGGGCACAAAGCTGGATCCCTTTGCCAATGGCGCAGCGGTGAGTGCCCAAGGAGAGGGGACCAGCAGGCGGGCATTGCTGTGGCTCCCCAGGCATGTACCCGTACATCTCCTGCTCCTTCATGCACACAAAGGCATGAGCATGGCATGGCACATGCTGGTCAAACGCCTGGATATCAGCAGCATGGCCCGGGCTCTGCTGGTACTGAACCGCCAATGCTGCTTGTCTTTGTGCACAGCAGGAGGCGCTAGACTCCAGCATTGAGGAGCTGGGCCAGACGTTTGACATCAAGTTCTACGCCCCCCTGGGTGCCGGTGAGCCCTGTGTCAGGGCCTACGGTGTGTGAGGGGTCTCTGCTGCGCATGGACTTGTTTTTGTTTGTCAAGTTAGCTGATGTGCAGTGCGCTGACTTGGCAATGTTTCACTGACGGACGGTACCGCTCGTGGTGGAGTGACAGCTCAGACTGCCGCGGTCTTTGTCCGTACACCCTCTGCCACTGCAGGCAAGTACGATCTGCAGCTGCTGGCCATGCCCGACTCGTGGGTGGGGTGCGACAAGGCGGTGTCCATCAAGCTCAAGGTGGACCCAAGCACGCGTGCTGACCGCGAGGGACGCGGGCGCCGTGCGGCGCTGCAGCGCACCGAGGAGTCGGATGCCTTCATGCGGGGCGCAGGTGTGCTGCAGTGGAGACCAACTCGAGTGGATGGCTGGGCTGTTGGTTTGGGAAGGCAACCGTGTAATTTTGTTGTTGATTGCTCTGGCAGTGGCATTGATACATATTTGCAGTGCACTGGGGGTCCAGTGTGCGTGATCAGCTTACTGGCAGCTTGACGATCTACTTTGTGTGCGTGCTGTGCAGACGGTTCTGACGTGGACTCTGATGCGGGGCATGATGGCGATGAAGAGGGCGAGGTGAGGCGGCCTGCTCTTCATGCCGCCGCTGCTGCTTGAATCAGGCTGCTGGCAAATCTGGTCTGGCCATGTGCATACTGTCAACGATCTTGATCAGCCAATTTGCAACTCTTTCCTGGCTTGATTTGTTGTCATGCTATTGTTCTGTGCTAGGGCAGGTGCTATGGTCTGGAGTTCAATATAGGTCTGTGTGCGTGTGTCTCCTGTGCCTTCTGGCTTGTCCCCAGCACATTGCACCCCTTCCCTCTCTCCTGTCTGTCCAGGAGTCTTATGATGAGGACGAATACGGAACAGAGGAGTCTGGCGACGAGGGCAGCGACGTCTCTGTCTCCGACGAGGACTGAGCAGATGGGACTTTGTGCAGGATGGGCGTGCGCAGTGGCACTGGCAGCGGCACTGGGCTGTTGCACCCCAAGTACAGTGTTCTATTCAGAGGTGTGGGTGCACAATCGCAAGGCTCGGTGCCTAGGCTTATTTTGTTCTGCTTGCTATCTTTGAACACGTCAGGCACAGGGTCAACTCCTTGTGCACTGCATGTGCTGCGTAAAGATCAGATAATGCAGACCTCTGGTGCTCATTCACAATATGTCTGTGTGGCCGACGAGGGAAATCCAGCCACAGGGGTAGCGCGCACAACAGAACAGGGATAGGGACAGACGAGCCTACCCACAGCTGGGCATGTCAAATATATCCATATCCGTCGCTCTCCCCGGAACGGAAGGCCCAGAATAAGATTGAGCTGCCCAGAATGAGGCCGCATTGCAGCACGCTGCCCTGCAGCAGGTAAGCACATGTAAATGCAGTTAGACGTGCATGTGCTCAACACAGGTGCTTTGTGAAGTGGTGCAGGTGTACACTGCTGCGGCTTGAGCTCAGGCTGCAGCTATTGTGCACGGTGCAGTATTGTTGCACTCACCACGCCGACTGACACCAGATCCTTCTGCTGCGATGCCGATACCAGCACCGCCACGCTGCCTGCCACCGCGCCCACTGCTATCAAGAACGACACGAACAGCCACAGTCGCGCCCGAAACTGCAGGGGCCATAAAAGCGGGGTATAAGAGGGTAGTATTATTGAACAAGATCCCCAGTGTGTGTTTGTGTAGCTGAAGCCATGCAACCAGCCTGAACCAGAAAAGGCAGTGGGCCTAACAAGGGCACGGGTCACATAAGCGTTGGAATGCCAGCACGCCGGGCTTTGAAACAACTAAGCACTTTGTTGATGATTTGAAACATGTGAAACACCCAAGCTTACCTCCTCGCCCTCCTCCCTTCCCTCTTCAAACAGGTCCCGCCGCGGCAGCAGATTGATCATAAGCATCGCGAGGGTCGCCACTGGAGACAGTGGTGAAAAATGCAGCGGTATGCCAGCGTGAGTACGCATTACAGACAGTAGGAGGCTCGCCAGTTCTATTCATGTCTGCATCCTGCTCCTTGTTTTTTCAGCATTCCTCCCGAGAACTGCATGCACGCGTTTTGCCCCCCAGCGGCCCGTTGCCCTGTCACTCCCTTGTTGCAAGCTCACCGATGCCGGGTAGGTTGTAGCTGAAAGGGTAGTCCTGTCCCACTACCGCCTTCTGGTACACTAGCGCATCCGCCCAGCACCACCACCCTGAGGACACGGTGGGAGAACAAGAGCGACGAAAGAGAGCTTGGTACGGGAAGCATGCAGGAGGCAGCAGCCAGCGGTGCCCAGGGAGAAGATGGCGCGCCAGCACGGCAATTTCCCTGTCCTGAAGGGCCCTGCTGCCAATACTGGTGCCAATGGAAGCACAGACTGCCGCATGCCGCTGCACCGGCGCACAAAGTCCCACAGTGTTGTGCACACGCCCGGCATCAACTTGCACGCACCTGCACCAAAGAGCGCGCCCGCTACCACGGGCCCCCATTGTGCCAGCTGCACATTCCAGTAGTCCCAATCCACCTCCCCCTCAATGAACCACTTTGCCAGGTTGAACGGCATGGCTGCTTGGGGCTCTGCAGGCGAAAGAAGCAGGGGGGTGCACGGTTGCGATGGCGGTGCCAGCAAAGTGGCCCACAGACGCAGAACACCACGGCTGACGTGCAGCCTTCTAAATGTGCGGTGCTCTGCTTGGCCTGGACCTGCCATAACAGCCACCTTGCCAGGTGCTCTGCAAAGTTCAGTGCCACTGGAGCCACCACTTGTGCGGGCCAGAGTCGGTGGCACGCAGGCGGGGGCAGCAGTTCTGAGCTTGGCGGCGTCACAGGCCGCAACCTGAGCGCTGCCCGTCTTCCTGCATGCCGCCGTGCTACGGATCACGTTTTGACCATGCCTTTGAGCTGCTGCGCACCCGATCAGAAGCACCTGGGCGCAGTGAGGCGGGTGTCGTGTGGGGTTGGAGGTGGGGTTTGGGGGCGGTAAAGGCGCGTCAGATGTCAACACCAACCTGGATCTCGAATGGCGCAGCTAGGCATCAAGAACAACAAGGGGTGGTGGGCGAGGACAGGTGGCATTTGCTGGAAGCGCGCAAGGCGCGCTCCCCGACTTGTACCTGCCCTACACCGGCGCTGCTTCGAAGCCGGTACACCCGTGGCCGCGCTATTGTGGTCTGAACAACTTTGGCAGCGGGCAGCTGCCAGGGGTGCGGAGCCTTGCGATCCCCTGCAACCGGGACGTCAAGGCAGCCATCCAGTAGCCGACACCCGCACGGCCGTGCCCAGCGGTAACTGCCCCGCCTCGAGGAAGCCCTCAAACAAGCGGCCAGCCCGAGGCTGCCGGCCCTCTGTCGCAGTGGTCCAAGCTGTTCCCCACTTGCCTGCGGTCGGCGCAGAAGGCAGGGGAAACGGCCCGGCGGCGCCACCTGCCGCCGCCAGCCAGCGGCAACGGCGTGCACTTGTGAGCTAGCGGCACCGCACTGTTGGCCCTCGCCGCAGCAACCTCCGCAGCAGCATGAAGCAGACAACCAGGGCTCTCAGGTGCGGCCCCGCGCTGATGTGGTCGTGTGCTTTGGCTGTCGCTGCACACGGGAGTGCGCCTTGGACCGCTGCCACACGCCCCTGCTGGCCGCTTGCTGTGGTACTCTCGTCCTGTTGTGGCTGGCGCCGCGGTGCATGCTGCCGCTTGTTACAGCAAAATACCGCTCTGCATTTGCCTGTACGCATCTACCTGGCGCCCACACGCCAAGCCGCCCGCCGTGGCCCGCCCCTGCAGGGCCCTATCGCCCAAGCGCTCGCACCGCACCGCGCGCGCAGCCAGCGGTGAGGATGACAGCGACACACCGGGCTCGCCTGGCGGCAGCAGCCCCTCCTTCGTCAGCTTAACGGGGCGCAGCAGCAGCCGCAACCGCAATCGCACGCGGCGGCGCCGCACCTCGGGCGCCATGGTTGCGCAGCTGCCTGAGCTGGAGAAAAGCGAGGAGGACTTCAAGCGGGAGTGGGGGATCACGCGGGAGCGCGAGGTGCGTAGCTGGGCGGTTCGCTGCGGAAGGGGCATGGTCGGATGGGGCATGGGCCAGCACTTTTGGGGTGGCACGGCAGTACAGCGCCCTGGGCAGACGTGCAGCCCGGCCAAGCTGCGGCCAGCTGAAGCATCCTGATGAGTGTCTGCTGCTGCAGGTGCTTTCTGAATTGTACCCTCTCTGCAGCTCGAAGTGCTGCTCAGACTGCAGCACTTGCATGCCTTCCTGCCTGAACACGTGTTTGTGACCGGCGAATCTGCTTGAGTTCAAAACCCCTGCACAAGTGGGTCCTCGCTTCTCATGGTGCTAGGGTTTCACTAAAGTCTTCTCACCTTTGACTGTCTGCTGCAGGAGATCTTGCTGCTGGAATTCCGGCGCGTGATTGAGGAGGCAGTGGGCCCGCTGAAGCCAGTGATTGGTGAGCAACTGCTTGGCCCAGCATGGCCATGTGCAGATGCAGCTCCTCCGGCTGCTGCTTTGCCAGAGTGCACAGGTCTAGCAGGCATGTATCCCCTTGTCCCCCATCTGCCTCTGCCCCACCTGCCGTGGTCTCAAATGAAGTTAGATCATGCAGCTAACCTCCATGCTTGCGCGCATCGCCATGCAGCCCTTCCGGCAAGTGGAGCTTGCTGATCTGCGGGCGTGCCAAGCTCCGCTGCATGTTTGCAGCACCTGCACGTGCTAGCGCTTGGCCTGAGCACCTGCTGCGCGCTCTGCCCTCCCGCCTGCCTGTTGCTGCAGACCGCTTCTACCTGCGCCGCTTCCTGCGCGCACGCCAGCACGACCTTGCGCGGGCCAAGGCCATGTTCATGGTGAACTGAATTTGCAGACGTAGTCATGAGGCTTTGCGAAGCTGCCAGTTGCTTGGCCGGCAGTGCAGGATGATGCAGGCCGTTGCACGCACGAGCATGAGCATGCCGCTCTCAGGTTGGGAGGGCATTAGATCACGCTTGCTTGAGTCATTTATGTCTATCCACTGCGCAGGCACACCTGAAGTGGCGGGAAGCGAATGGGATTGACACCATCGTCGAGGACTTTCACTTTGAGGTGACGTAGAGCTGGAGTGTGGTTGCAGCTAACATCCGGGAGGGCCTGGCAGGGACATGTGTGCTGTTGTGGTTGCGCCCTTGTCCGACCACTCAGTCTTGGCGGTCTTGCTGAACTGCCTGAGTTGCGCTTCTCCTGACTGGTGCAGGAGAGGGATGCCTTCCTGTCGCTGTACCCTCAAGGCTACCACAAGACCGACAAGCTGGTGAGTGGCGTGGCTGTTGTTTTGTGAGCTTGTGCAGCATGCTGCTGCCTGTTTGATCCCAGTGCTGGCACCCTCTTTAGTGTTCAACCCTCTTACGATGTGCACAGCGGACATTTGGCTTACTGTGCCGCGATTCCTTGCCAGCATGTTGTTGTCCTGGCCCAGGCCTGGTACTGATGGCAACTATGCAACTTGACTCCCTATCTGTCTGCAGGGCCGGCCTGTGTACATCCAGCACATTGGCGCGATCAAGATCAAGCAGCTTGCGGAAATCACCACAGAGGACCGCATGATCCGCTTCCACGTGCAGGTGTGGGCCAGGGATTTGCGGTGCACGTGGTGATGGGGGGTGGAATGATGAGGGGCTGACAGGTGTATAGTTTCATTGGCTAGGCAAGGTGTATTGCCAGGCAACACGAAGTGCTGCATGCACCTTGTGGAGCACTTGTTGATTTCTGTTGTCTTTCCTGGGGCTTTTTGCACCGTGCCCCTTCTGCAGGAGTACGAGCGCTGTCTCAAGTACATATTTCCCGCTTGCAGCAAGAAAGCGGGGCGTCACATTGACCAGACCTTTGCCATCATGGACGTCAAGGTGCAGCCAGCCGGGCATGCTTGTACGGTGCAGTGCGAGAGGAAGGGGCGACTTTGTATGTGGCGCAGATCTTTTCCAAGCATATTGCACTTTGTCACGTGTCTACTCTAATTCAACCTGCTTGGTCAATGCATTTGGCGCTCGTGTGTGCAGGGGGTGGGCTTGAAGCACCTGACTGGCGATGTGAAGAGCATGCTGGGCCGCATCACCGAGACAGATCAGGTATGCACCCATTTCTGGATTGGAGGCTTGTCACCTCTCGACTGTCGCATCCCCGTGTGAGGAGGGCACACTGCCTGCAGTTGCTGTGGGCTTTCTATGAGCCGCAGTTGTGCTGTTGAGTCTCTCTTTGTGCTGTGCTATGTAAAGCATGTGCATACTGCGCTCGCCAATATGCACAGCATTTATCGCCGCTGTGCCCATCCCTTGCCTGCCCACCTGTTCCCCACTGCAGAACAACTACCCCGAGACGCTGGGCAAGACCGTCATTATCAACGCACCCACAGGTAGGGGAGCAGGGCCTCGGCGTCTTGGTGGCCGAGCGAGTCTTCCTTGTCCTTTTGTGCGTGGTCAATAAGCAACCATGCTGCGCCCACACTCCTAGATCCGACTGCAGCTCACTCGCTATGCTCCTGTCTAATGCAGTGTTCAAAATGATCTGGGCCATGGTACGGCCGATGCTGGACGTGCGCACCCAGGCCAAGATTGAGGTGGGGGGCTGGGGGGGCCAGGCGGCAGTTCGGCTGGGAAGGCGGGGAGCTGGGGTGGTCAGGCTGCAGTTGCAATCACCCCGAGCTGCCAACTTCAATCTTGCTGGCAGACTTCCAGCTCTGTTGAGCAGCTGTTGCTGATGGATAGCTTGGCAACTGTGAGTGGCACCAGTCAAGGTGCTGGACTGGATGTGCTGACCTGCATGTCCGTTCTCCATGCTGCTGCCTGCCGCAGGTGGCCCCTAGCGACTACATGAAGCTGCTGCTGAAGTATGTTGACGCAGACAACATCCCCGACTACCTAGGAGGTGCGCGCCCGTGTCTGTTGCTGAATCTCACATCTTGCTTCTGGTGCTGCAGCGGGGGCTGCTGCTGCTGCCGCCGCTGTGAGGTGATCCTGCTGATGCTTGCACGTGCATGTCCAACACGTATACGCCATCTGTCATGGAAATGGCACATATGATCCTGTTCTTGTGCTGTTTTATTGTTTCTGCTGCAGGCAAGAGCAAGGGAAGCCTGATTGACGACGTGGGCCCTTGGAAGGACCCTGAGACCCTGGCTCAGGTGGAGGCAGGCAAGTGCAAGAAGGGTTGGGGCTGTGTTTGATGCAACCCGTTGTCCATTGTGGCCTGGTCGTGCGTGCGTTCATGTGTGCGCATGTGTGGCAGCGGCTGCGATAGGACTCAAACTGCCCTGATTGCCATGTGCCGCCGTCACCCCCGTTGTCCCTCTCCTGCAGACATTGCTCAGCGAGATCAGCTGGCCAGCATTGGGGAGGACGGCGCCATTCTGAGTGGCGACTCCATGGACCTGGAGGCAGCTGCCAGCGGCACCTCCGTTCCCCTCACACCCCTGGGGCAGCAGCAGCAGCAGCAGCAGCAGGCTCTGGCAGCAGATGCAGCACGGCAGCAACTGCAGCAGGAGCAACATGGGCCAAGTAAGGAGTTTTGCACTTTACAATTATGCTTGCCATAACATCTGGGCAGCCAGAGTGCACCTGCAGCGTCGGGGGGAGTCCTGTCAGTAAGCATGGGCTGCTGCATGGCGACGAAAGTTACGGAACATGCCATTCACCACGCTGTTTTATTTTGCCGTTCCTGCAGTGGAGGGCCAGATGTCTGGCCGATCCAGCGGACCAGAGAGCCCGTTTTCCAAGTTTGGAGCAGGCTCTTTCAGACGCACGTCAGGGCTCAGGTGAGGGTGGGCAGTACACCTGGCCATGATTGCATGCCCAACCTGCCTCACTTTTCTTTACTCGTGTTGTTGTGAGGGTGGGCAGTACACCCGGCCATGATTGCATGCCCAACCTGCCTCACTTTTCTTTACTCGTGTTGTTGAGTGATGTCTTTCCCCTGAAACATGTTTGACCCACCCACACATACTAACATGTTTGACCCCTCCACCCACCCACCACCCATACAACAGACCCAACATATACTTGCTTAATGGCTGCTGTCCAGATTTGCTTGCTTTCCTGCCTGCCTGCCTGCCTGACGACCTGCAGTGACAGCGAGGTGGATGAGTTCCAAGACGCGCGCAGCCGACGCCAGTCCATACTCAGTACTAGCGGCAGCTCAGCATGTAAGACTGGGTGCTGCATTAGTCACGGCTTCTTTGCACACACGCTGCTTTTCATGCAACTATGGGGAGACTGCGCATACATGCAGACGAGTTAGAAGTCGCGCTTCTCCTGCCTGTTTGTGCCTCGTTGCCCTGCAGACTTGTCAGGTGGCGATGACGGAGACGAGTTCTTCACTCCCAAGCACACTGATGCTCCGCAGCCAGGTGCGACTGGGTCAACTTGTAGGTCATGCTATGAAACTGGTGTTAGAAAAGGTGAGCTTGGCGCGGCGGCTGATGCATCCGCAGTAACTGTTGTGTCGCGCACGTGCAAGGTCGGGCAGGATGCTGGCATGTACACCAAGCACAGTTGTGTTGCCGGCTTATTCTTTGACGCCTCAGTCACAGAACGTACACCGTTCCTCATCTTCCATCTGAGCAGGGGCCAGCGGCTTCAGCTTCCATAGTGACCGCCCGCTGCTGGCAGGTCCCAGCCCAGACAAGTCTACTCCTGCAGTTGCAGGGATTCGGGCCCAGCCGCATTATCCGCAGCAGCAGCAGGAGCAGCAGCAGTCAGGCGTGACGTACAGCGACCAGTACTCCAGCCCAGAGCGGATGGGGGCTCCTCCTGCTGGCGCCATCCAGGCGGCACGGCAGGGGCAGCGACCACAGCTGGCAGTGGTTGTCGACTCCCCCAACCGTGTCAGCCCTGGAGGGCAGCAAACTAGCAGCAGTGGCGGGCAGGAGCTGTCGCTAAATGGTGGCATCACCATGCAGGTGCGGGCTTACTGTGGCAAAGGGTGGGGGCAGTTGTTTGAAAACATGGGTCTAGAAGACCGTGTAAGAAGTGCAGGGCATGTGTGCAGTTTGACGCTATTTTTCCATGGTGCCTGGATCGTGTGCTTGCATGACCTCTTTGCTCTCTGCAGACACAGGCGACGGCGTATGGCACCCCTGGCAGCGTGGCGTGGAATCCGAACAAGGGGCGGCAGCAGATGACGGGTGATGTGCCGTCGCCACCGCTGCAGATCCCCATCCTGGGTGCGTGGCTCTGGTTATTGATGCCGCATTCAGGCGCTTTGCTGCCGGCTTCGAATGCTGGGAGGAAGCAGCGCTAGTGAGAAGCGCGCATGTCCCGAGCCTGGTCCAGCTGGTAGTGGCCATACTCTGACCCATGCTGCCACAGACTCTGCTGCAGCTCGGGTGCGAGCGCTAGAGGAGAAGCTGCCTGAGACGGAGCGCCCTATCAGGCGTTACCTGCCGCCCGGCTGTGACCTGCCCAGCAAGGCAGTGGGCCAGGTGGGTTCACAACATGATGGCTACTGCGTTGTGTTCACTGCCACGTCTGCTTGCGGGCCCTGCTGCGGCTGCTGCCATGGCTGCTAACGTCCCTGTTGCGCCTGCTGTACCATGTATGCCTGTAGCCTTTGCTGTACTTGCCGCCATGGCATTGCGTTATAGTAGTTGATAAGCACCAGTGTGTCCCTTGCAGGGCACACTGCTGCACCGCGTAGAGGCACTTGAGCGGGCAATGGACACGCTTCTGCGGGCTCAGGTGCGTTGGGGTGCAGCAGAGGTGACATTTGGCGGGCGCATCCTCCCCATTTGAGGGCAGGCTCAGTTGCCTTCATACACGTCTCCTGCCTGAGTGCTGCGCATCAAACACACATAGACGCAGTTGTATATTCCTTGGTGCTGTTGCAGGACACTGCACTGGACACGCAGCGGCAGCGAAATGAGGAGGCGAGCAGCGGCTGCAGTGGTTGCTGTTGCATCATGTGACAACGTTTTAGCGCTTCGTTTGCTTCTCTGATCCGGTAATTCATTGTAACTATTGTGCGCGCTTTATTCCTGCAAGGCAAGGCAGCAAAATATCAGCTGGGTGGTGGTAGCTGTCACTTAAGCTTGGCAGCAAGAGATTGTTGGTCTGAGATGCAGCCGTGGCGGAGCCTTCGTACCATGATGGGGCTCAACAGATTTGAAATGTGCGCAGCATCCCCAGGTGGTGGGAAGGGCACCCAGCCGCTGTTGCTGCAGTGCACACCCACCAGGCCCATACATTTGACCGTTCGCAGCAAGTGTGGGAAGACGTGCACGAAGAGGTAATGTTGCCAGATAACAAGCACGTAAAGAATGCCTGGAATTTGTGGGCAGTTTAGATTGTCAAGTCCACCAGCAGTTGTTGCCTTCACCTCGGCGTCTTGCCTGCCCATCTGCGCTGCACCCGTCCGTGCCAGGAGAAGCACAACCGGCTGGACCGATGCAGCAGGTGTGCAAAGGCGGAGAACACACTCGTCTATCTACCTGCGGGCCTGCTCATTGCTGCATGCTGGCACCTGTATTTGCCTGGCAGTATGCGTTCACAAATGCAAACGGGGTTGCGGGCACCCACCTGGCCCTCCTTTTTAAGTCTAAGTGATGCTATTATAAACCAAAAGAAGTAAATGCTGGTAACGACGAATCTAAAAAACTTTATTGCGTTTATGTCTATCCGGCCTGCGTTACAGCCTGAGAGCCAGCACACCTTGCACAGATTATCAATAAAAAAGCTCATAACAGAAACAGTCACACAATCGCCCGCTACAGATAGCATGCAACAGAGGTACAGCCCGGAATATGAGAGTTGCGGCAGCCGTACCGCACCCTGCAAAAAGGCATTACATTCATAACCTGCCTTGCAGTCCATCACGTGCATATGTGTGTGGCCCCGGAAACGAAACAGCATACCCCCCTTGGGGAGCCACTCCCTCGCCTTGCCACGCTGGCATCCGCCCCACACTTGTGTACGCAACGGCTGCACGCTCGTGCTGCAGTGCTCCACCACCACTGCTCTACTCTGTAGTCACCCTGGGCGGCAGCGGCAATGTAA
>JTEE01000116.1:500577-512405 GCA_002896455.3 Chlorella sp. ArM0029B | reverse complement strand
CAGTCCAGCGCCGTGCTGGCGCTGCAGGAGGCCGCCGAGGCCTACCTGGTGGGCCTGTTTGAGGACACCAACCTGTGCGCCATCCACGCCAAGCGCGTCACCATCATGCCCAAGGACATCCAGCTGGCGCGCCGCATCCGTGGCGAGCGCGCTTGAAGCGGCTGGGTGCCTCTGCGCCTCCCACACACCAACAACAACCAAACCCCACTGGTGTTATTCAACACCACCCCTCCCACTGGAAACCATTGCTTGCCCTGCTGCCTACCTTGCCTGTTGGTTGCTGCTGTCTCTGTGTGCCTGCCTGCGGTGGTGTGCCTGGTAGCCCTGCTTGCTGGAGAGGTGCTGCAGCCTGTCTGCCAACTGCCACCTACTCATTGCTGCTGTGCTGTGGGCTTGCTAAATGTATGTGCTTTGGCTCTCTGCAGTGCTTGTGGTGGGGCTGCCGTCAGCTTCGCTGCCGCCTCTCCCGCTCCACCCTGCCCCAGAGTCACGCTGCCTCTGTGCTTTGTGCTAGCGCAGTATATGAGGTGCGAGCCCGAAGCCAGGGATATGCAGCTGCAAGGGGGAGATGGGGGAGCAGCAGTCACTTCAACTGCCATATGCACGCTGCTTGCCTGCCTGGTCCTGCCTCGCTGCCCTTCTTGCACACAGTGCTGCTGCTGCACTTGGCAGCCTCTTTAGCCAGTGGTCTCATGTATTGACGCCGGTCCGCCGTTGCCTCGCTGTCACGAGCACTGTTCCTGCCCCCCCTTTCCCAAGCCACCCGCGCTGCTGTTGCGTTGCTGCTGCCTTGCGCTGCTGCTACCTTGCGCTGCTGCTGCTGCTGAGGGGACACGGCACCCAGGGCCCTCTGCCTTGTGTGCCCGCTGCCCTCCCTTGGTACCACAAGAGTGGCAGCCCCGAGACTGTCGTTTCCCACACTGTTGGCGTCCTCGCGACTGGGGTTACATTTGGGTTTTGCTGGTGGTACAAGGGAGAAAAGGTCAGTACAGCAGGGCGGCCCGCAACCCCATGTGCCGCCCCGGACTTGCCAAAAATAACAACCACAACAAAAATCAGCAGAGCACGGCGGCCTGCAACCCCAGCTCGGCGATTGATGCCTCTCGCATCTTGAACTTCTGCGGCAACGGGGCAGCAAACGGGGGGTGTGCCCCTTTGCAAGGCGGACGTATTGTCACGTGTACTTCAAGCAAGGGATGTTGTGCAATGGCCACCGCACAGAGTGCCCAAGGCTCTGGGGTGGCAGCTGCCCAAACGTGCGTGTGGGGCCACAGGGGCAGGAGGGGGAGGGGCTCTCACCTGTGGCTTGCCGCTGGTGGTGGTGGGGAAGGAATCAACCATCTGCAGTGGTGCATATTGTAAGGAGAGGGGGAGTGCTTGATGGAGGGGGCCACATGCAGCCACCTTCAGGCATGCTGCACATCCCGAGCAGCAGCCGCCTTGCTTAACCCAGCTCTACTCTGCACCCAACCTCGGCCAGCGTGCCCCTGCCCTGCTGCTCCGCCCTGGGGGGTCTGCCAGCCTTTCACCACCCTCCCAACAGCCCCTTTGCCTCAACCGGCCCCTATCCCACCTTCCAGTAGTGCGGGATCTTAAAGCCCGCGATGCGCCCCCTGCACCAGGCCCGCAGCTCCTCGCCGCCCACCTGCCGCTGCCCCTCCCTGCCGGGCACAGAATGGCGGCGCATGGCACATGCAGCATGGAGGGGTGAGAGCGGTTTGAGGTGGGGAAAGAACAGGGGACCGACTGAAAGCGAGGCTGGGCGGGCAGGTGGGCAGCACTGATTGGCAAGGGGCGCAGGGGGTGCCAGGGGGTGCCAGGGGTTGCAGGGCCGGGCAGGGTGGGGCCAGTGCACAGCCTGTGCCAGCCAGTGCCGGCCAGTGCCAGACGTGCCCTAGGCCACCCACAAGCAGTCGCGGCCAGGTGGCCACCCCATCGATGCAGCACAGGCGCGGCATGTGGGAGCAGAAATGTGCAAACAACAACGGGCCCCCATTTTCTGGGCTGCCCACCTGAGGAGTACCCATGCGCACAGCTCCTCACCCCACTTGGGGTCTGGCACGCCAAACACCTGCGGTGCAGGGAAAAGAGAGAGGGACGGGAAGCAGGTTTGCAGGAAGGAAGGTCTGGTGCGTGGGAGGTGGGCGGTTGAGTAGAGGGTGACTGTAGCTGGATTGACAGACTAACATAACCCAGATCCGTACCCACAAACCCCGCACACTCAGCCTGTGCCAGGACTTAGATGTGTAATGCCAGCCATGTGATGGGTGCAAGCCCGCGCAAGGCCCCCCCCCCCTGTTGCACTGGCAATCGCACCTGCACCTCGGCCACCGCTGGGTGCCGGTGCAAAAACTCCTCCACCTCACGCTGCAGGGACACGGATGTATGCATACACACAGGGGGCGGGAGGGTGTGGTCAGCGCACATATATGCCACCTCGCCGTATCTCGACCCTCTCCTCCCCTACTCTCACCCAGCCACACGGCGCACCCACCATTGAAACCACTGCGGTGCGCTTTGCAGCGCCCCCTCACCGGGTAACACGTTACCCTTAACACACACACACACCGAATATGACCATACCCTTGGTGCGCCCCACCACTCACAGTCCCACATTGCCCCCTACTAATACGTGTGATGCACTAGCCCCCTCACCGGGTACACATTCTCTCCCCCCCGGATGACCATGTCCTTGATGCGCCCCACCACGCTGCAGTACCCAGCGCCGTCCAGCACCGCCAGGTCACCCGTGCGCATCCAGCGGTCCTGTGAACGAGACAAAGTGAAAGACAGGGGGGCAGGACGGGAGGCAGGATGTTGGCTGATGAATTGGCCGGTGCTGGCCCACCATCTCAGGTCACCCATGGGCTGGCGAGAAGGGGGAGGGGGAGGACGTCAGCTAGAGAGTTGACCAGCGCTGTCAAGCACCGCCAGATCGCCCGTGTGCATCCAGCGGTCCTGCAATAGGGAAGTGTGTCGAACCGGTCAGGGGAGCTGAAGATAAGGGGGGCAGGGTGAGAGGGACAGGGGAGGAAGGAGGAGCAGGCAGGTGAGGCGGCGGAATCTCGGCTGCACTCAGCAGTGCGACATGCATGTGGCAGTGAGCTCATCAGGGCACGGCAGGGGGCGAATTGCCAAGTGGCGGTACCACATTCCGTCAGCTGGAAGTCCGTAGGAGTGGCCGCGGTGTCTTTCCCGGTGCCGCCGCTGCACCACAAACCCTGCCTTTCTTAGGCACCTCCCCATCTCCTCAGCAATGCGTGGCCAGTAAACACAGCCAATTAGAGGGCGTCCCCCAACCGCTAGCTAAGCCGCCTGCTGATTGGGCACCTCCCCGCCTCTCTCCTCAGCAATGCTTCCCACGAAACAAGAGGTCAGGTCCCAGGACATTGCCCAGCCGCAAAAAAACCTGCTGATCGAGGGAACCCGCCTCACCTCGTCTATGGCGGCAGCGGTGGCGTCCGGGTCGGCCCAGTACCCCAGCTGCACGCTGTACCCCCGCACACACAGCTCGCCCACCTGGCAGGGGTGTGGGGGAGTGGGGTGCGGCGACAGGGGATGGGTGCGGGGGAGATGGGGGAGTGGGGTGCGGCAGCAGGGAATGGGCGAGGGGAAGGTGGGGACGTGGGGTGCGGCAGCATGGGTGCATGGTGAGGAGGAGGTGGGGACGTGGTGAGGAGCAGGAAGGAGACAGGGCTGTGTCGCAACGCAGTAAAAATCAGGCATGTCTCCGGCAGTGGCACCACACATACATCGCCACGCCCAGCACATCCTGCTGCACCGGCTGCCCCGCCGTACCTGCCCGCGTGGCAGCGTGCGCCCTGTGTGTGGGTCTGCCACCCGTGCCTCCAGATGTGGGTGGATGCGGCCCACCGTGGACACACGCCGCTCAGCAGGGTCTGCACACGCAGGGTGTAGATAGGTAGGCAGGCAGGTAGGCAGGCAGGCAGGGAGGTAGATGTCTGCCAGTCAGCGTGAGCCTGGGCGGCCCAATAGCCCAATAGCCCAATAGCCCCTGGGGGACCTTTGCTTGCGCCTCTGCCCTCCCCTTGCTCCATATCAGCCCGCTGCATCGGTCCAGCCTGCTGTGTTCCCCCTGCTCCTCCTCCCTGCTTGCAATCCTGGCGGTCCCCCACTGCCCAGGCGTCTGTGTCGCACTTGTTTGCGGAAATCAGATGTCAAACCCCCAAAAGCAAGCGGCGCAGGCAGGCAGGCAGGCAAGTGGGAAGGCGGGCAGGCAGCAAAGCAGGCGACAGGACAGCAGGACACTGGCGCGAAGACGCTCAGCTGGGTCTGTGTGTTGTACACAAGGAGAGTGAGGGAACATGCGGCACCCCCATGACATGTTGGGGCAGTGTGCCAAGCTTGAACGAACAAGCAGTGGGCGATTCAGGCATATAAAGCAGCAGACAGGCAGACCCGTCACGCCGGGCGGGCGGGGAAGATGAGCGGACACACACCCCCAGCAAGGCGTACCCCGGGCATGCTGCCGCCCGCCAGGGCTTTGCACTGCGCCGGAGCGTTGCGCTGCGCTTTGCATGCGCTGCCGCCCATCAGTGCAAAGCCGTAGGAGTGCACAAGAAGGCTGGCTGGCGCACCCACCGTCAGTGCTGGTCTGGAAGGAGACGGGGGATGTCTCGGTCATGCCGTAGCAAATCGTCACATCCCGCATGTGCATGTCTGCCGGCAGAGGAGGAGGGGGGAGGCCACACAAACCAGGCAGATTCTGCTTGAGAAGGCATTTCTTGCAGGCACATGCCTGTCGTCCAGGGTGTCAGGCGGGGGGGCAGGTGCTGCGTCCCAGATGTCCACAGTGGAAGAGGCGTGCTCGGCGAGGGGGAAGGGGTTGAGCAGGCAGAGCAGCAAAGGCGCCCCACGAGGCTGAGGCGGGAAATGATGCATGATGGACTTGCTTTGTCTAGCCAGCGGCACCGCAGGGGTCAGTCAGCATCTCGAGGTTCAAGCACCCAAGCAAGGACCTTGCCCAACAACTTGAGGCTGTCGGCATGCTGCCGGCATGGTGCCCCTGGTCAGCAAGCTTACCCGCCTGCACCCGCTGCATGAGGGGCGCGGGGCAGGGCGCGCCCGCCATGATGCCGGTACGCAGGGTGGAGAGGTTGTACCTCTGGAAGCTGCGAGGAAGGTGTGCCGACGTGTCAGGGGGGCAGGGAAGAAGGTCAAGCAGGCACACGAGGCAGAACGTTGGAGCAGGCGAAACGTGACCGCTCAAGATGAGGGAGAGAAGGCGGGATGAAGAGGAACGGCCCCAGCTTGCTCCCTCACTTCCTGCAACCCCCGGCCTCCTGCTCCCAGCCTGGGTGCCCGCTCCCCTCCCTCACTTCCTCAACCCCGCCGGCCTCCAGCTTCCAGCCTGGGTGCCCGCTCCCCTCCCTCACTTCCTGCCTCCCTCATTCCCTCCCTCCCTCCCTGCCTCCCTCACTCACTCTGGGTGCTCCAGTTGCTTGATAAACATGGTGGGTACTCCATAGAGACAGGTGCACTGCTCGCTCTCCACAGCCCCCAGCGTGGCCGCCGCATCAAAGCAGTCTGCAGGCCGAGCGCCCCGGGCGGCAGAGCATGCACGGCAGGCGGGGGGCGTCAGTGTTGGTGGGGCCGTGGGGATTTGGGGGAGGGCGGTGTGCAACGAGGAGGAGCGTGGTAGCTGCAGAAGCATGAAGCAGCCTGCCAGGCTGCGCAGCTTGGCTGGCATGCCCTGCATGCTTTGCTTTCCTGCACACAGCTGCCTGCATTCGAGGGGTGCGCTGCCGTGGCACACACACACAGCAGGCTTAGCGCACAACAGCAGCCGCACCTGAAGGGTAAACCGCCGTGGCGCCGTGCACTGCGCAGGCCAGGTTTCCCATCACCGAGCCAAAGCAGTGAAACAGTGGCACCGGTATGCACACCCTGCAGTCGAGGCAGACAGGGGGGAGTCAGGCAGGGAAGGCGCGAGGCTGCCACGCGCGGTACCACACACCCACGTGCTGGTACTGCCGTAACTCTTACATACATGTGAAGATGGTGGAGTGTTGTGGCAGCAGATGAGAGTACATCATCCCGCCCCGCCCACCTGTCTTGCTCGCTGTAGTGGCAGGCAGCGCCCACGGAGTGCGCGTTGTTGACCAGGCCTCGGTGGGACAGGGTGGCGGCCTTGGGGAAGCCGGTGGTGCCTGGGAGGAGGAGGGGCAGAGGTAGATGGGGGGGCGGCGTCACAGGTTAGGAATGCAGGAGTAGCCGGTGGCGCCTGAGAGGCGAAGAGGAGAGGAGGGCCAGAGGGCGGGGTGCAGCGTCTCAGGTTAGGAAATCCATCATGTAGTACGCCGGTGGTGCCTGGGAGGGGCAGAGGGGAACGAAGAGGTGGCGGGTGCAGCGTCACAGGTTGGGAAAGCATTAGCACGCCGGTGGTGCCTGGGAGGGGCAGGAGGCAGGATGACCTTCACATAAGAGCAGAGAGATTGGTGCACTCTGCACTCCTACCCGACGTGCACTGATGGGCGGGAGGCAGGGTGGGCACGACAGGAAGGCAGAACCGGCACCACACGTGCGTGCCTCACACAACGTGACGTGTGCCTCACCCGACGTGAATTGGATGTTGGCTGGCTCCCCCGGCCGTAGGTCCATGTGCCGCCTCCTCAACTCTGGGCCCAGCCGGGAGCCCTCCCCCGCCCACATGAGGTCGTACCAGCCCAGCATGCCCAGCGCGCGGTCCGGGGCTTCAGGCCCCAGCACGATGCGGTGCCGCAGCTGCGGGGTTTGGGGCCTGCGCGCAAGTTGAGGTGGGGGTGCATGAACAGTATTAGTGGGCAGAAGGTGGTCCCAGCCTAGTCTAGTCTAGTCCATACAGCTGTTACGCTAGCATACTTTGTTAGACGGGCCTTGTAAAGCAGTAGATTGACACGGTTCGTTCATCAGAGCGGTCGAATTAAGATGACCCAGCCCAGCCCTACATGATGCTCTCCAGCAGGTCGGATCTGCAAAGAAGGCGCCCCACCTCGCCCCCCACACTTGGCCCAGCCTATTCTAGTCTAGACGTTACAGCTTTTCACGTCCCCTGACCGAGGACTCAACTTCAGGACGAGACCAACTCCTGAGAGGTTGCCGAGGCACGCACCACAATAGGCGTGCCCCTGCCCCACCTCCCGCCCATGCGCTCTACCTTCCCACCTGACCAAGGCAGGATGCCCACCTGACCATGGCATAGCAAACAGTTGGCTGCCCTGACGCCTTGCCCCACACCTGCCCTGGGCAGCCCCTCCCCCCATGGGCCCCACCTGATGCTCTCCAACAGGTCAACAAAAGAGGTGCCCCGCAGCTCTGGGGCCAGCACCAGGGCAGACACCCCAGCCTTGTTCAAGGAGTAGGCCAGCTCTGCAAGGGACGGGGCCGAGAGGGTGGCCCATCAACCAGATGTGCATTGTACATGCCTGTTCACGGCACACACCAGCGGCAGGCAGACAACCGGGCAGGAGGGCAGCTGGGATGTGCGCTCCAGAGCTATTAGAAGCAGGGCCGTGGCGGGAGAAGCCCGGCCAGGGTGAGGATGGGAGCCTGGTGGTTACCCACGGCTGCGGCATGCGTGCTGTGGTTTATAGTGCCTGCTCAACACCCACCTGCCGCCTTGAGCGATGGGTTGAGGTTGACCAGGATGGCGCCCACCTGCACCACGGCACCGCACAGCATGGCACAGCGTGGCACAGCACGTGGACAGGCGTGTGAAAGGTGCAATTCGCAAGTGTGTGGTCAAGAAAATCCATCCCCACACCCCAGCATATGCAGGCATGCCCTCTGCTTTCTCGTGTTTCTGCATTTGTTTTAGGCCACCAGTGTGCCTCTTCACCTTCCCTGCCCAGGCTGCCCCTCACCCGGGCGGCGGCGTACTGCAGCACCGTCCACTCAGCGCAGTTTGGTGCCCAAATGCCAACCCTGTCCCGACGCTGCAGCGGGGAAGGTGGAAAGTAGCACAACAAGGTGGGTGAGGTGGGCTGGGCGTGTGCTGCGCTGACAGCGCCAGTGACTGAGGTTGGGGTGCAGAGCCAGGCTCGCGCTTGCTGCAGCACGCTTGCCTATGCACCTACGGTTTGGCACCTTTGCAAACCTCGGGGCACCATACATGGGCACGGGCGCCCCCCAGGGCCAGCAACCCGCGATGACTAGCATCGCACATCCCCCCACACGGCTGCCGCAGGTGCATTGCCAGCTCACGAGGTGCGCTACCCGCTGTGCCTGCTGCTGCTGCTGAGCCTGCTGCGAATTCTGTGCATCCCCGCGCAGCAGAGGCAGCCTGCTGTGCCTGTTGCTGCTGCTGAGCCTGCTGTGAACGCTGTGCACCCCCATGCAGCAGAGGCAGCCACCCCCAAGCCGCGGCAGCAGCAGCAGCGGCGACAACAGTAGCCCAGCGCGCCTGCACCCTCCAGCGCCATCAGCCCGCGAGCGCTACGAGCACCCACACAGGCACCTTCATCCCCTCATATCGTAAAGCTCCCCAGCCCAGCGCACCTGCACCCCCAGCACCCTCAGCCCATAGGCCTGCACCCCGAGAGGCAGCAGCCGGCACCAGCACCGCCGTCCAGGCTGCAGCGGAAGCATACAGGTCCGGAACCATACGGCTAGCCATGGCACCACACACCTGCACCCCCAGCGCCATCAGCCCGCGTGCGGTTGCGTCCGCCTGTCGCAGCAGCTCCGAGTAGGTCAGCCGCACACCCTGGTGGCAGCTGACCATCGCCTCCCGGTCAGAATAGGTGGCGGCTGCCCGCTCCAGAAGCGTGCCTGGGGCAGGGGAGGAGGGTGGGGGTGTGCGGGCATGAGCAGGCAGGCAGGCAGGCAGGCGGGCAGGCAGGCAGGCAGGCAGGCAGGCGGGCAGGCAGGCAGGNGTGGGGGTGTGCGGGCATGAGCAGGCAGGCAGGCAGGCAGGCGGGCAGGCAGGCAGGCAGGCAGGCAGGCGGGCAGGCAGGCAGGCAGGCGGGCAGGGATGCAGGGGGCAGGGTACAGGGCACAGGGCACGGGCCAGTGGGCAGGCAGGTAGGCATGGGCGGTCAGACAGGTCTCGCTGTGTCAACACTTGCAGTCTTTCTGACACGCAAAGCTAGCCAGGTCCCCGCCAATCAGGCGACACAGACGGCATCAGTAATACCACACACAACAACACAAACAACTAGTTAGAATCCCTGGGCTTGCGGCCGGCCCCCACCGAGTGTCACGTTGAGCAGGGGCCGGTCGGTGCGGCCGCGGACGTAGGACAGGGCAGACTCTTCTCTTGGCGCCAGGATGGTGGGATCAAAGACTGCAGAAGGTGTAGGGAAGGGCTACTCAGGCATGCGGCCTGGCGGAGGCCGGCCGGCCAAGGCGGCACGGAACGGCAGGAGAAGCAGCGGCGGGTTTGAAATTGTTGCCCCGCGGCGGGACGCGGCGTGCGACCGGTCGTACTTGATCAAAGGCGCTACTTACTACGCTGCCGCAGGGAGTCATCCAAGGCGAGCCGAGCGGGCTGGCTTGCGTAGCCGGCGGCCAGGCGGCGCCAGAGGTGGCGCTGGCGCAGCCCGCCGGCCCTCGACATGCCGCTATGCTGCAGCGACACCAAGGCATCTGCCTGCGACCCCAAAGGTAGGCTTTCACTTCTGCCGCTGCTGCCGCCATGTCAGCGCCGCCCAATGGTTAGCTGCCCGGTCCTAGGTTCATGGGAGGCAGCTAATGCTTGGAAGGAATGTCGATAACAGGCAAGTGTTCACGTGAATTCAATGCCTCTACTTTTTCTTCCATTAGTCAAGGCACGAGAGGATGCAGCGCCGGCTCCACCCAGGCCTCACCGCCCAAGCGCCACTGGGCCCCCGCAGCCCCCAAATCAGCTGCAGCACCAAGCCCCTCAAACCCCGCCCCGCCGTTGCCAGCGGCGCCGACGTTCCTCCGCTGCATCCGGCGCTGCGCGTGGCTCCAGCACAACCGCGTGCGCCGCCGGCACTTCCGGCGGGACGCGGCAGAGGCGTGCCGTGTCAAACACAATGCCCCGCTTCCAGGCGCCTGGTGGGAGGGGTGTTTGGTGGGAGAGGGGCAGGGAAGGGAGATTTGGTGGGCATATGAATGCTTGATAAGCGCTTGGCCTGGCAGGCAACGCGCAGAGCAAGGTGCATGGGAGCATCCCCTTGCCACGTGACCTTTTGGGCGGCAACGGCGCAGCAGAACACCCGCCGGCCCCAGCGGCAGTACGGCAGCGGGGCAGTAGCCGTCCCTGCAGCGTGGGGCTGGGGTTTGCCAGCACTGCAGATGGGCCAGCAGCATCCATTAGAAAGCACCCACTCACTCCTCTCCCCAGCCCACCTCATGGTCGGGCTGCCACCTCACCTGATGTTTCGGAAAGCTCCAGCCACACGCTGCAGGGGCGGCGCACCTCGAAAGTGGGGCCCTCCAAATCAAACCAGTGGGCGCCCACCTGCCCAGAAAGGAGAGGAGCAAAACGACTTCAAACTGGACTAAGAGCGAGACCAACCGCTGTTCCAGTTCAATCAGTGGCTTGAGGTGGAAACAGGAAGAGCACAGGCAGGGAGAGGGGCGGTCGGGCAGGCCGGCGGGCAGGAAGGCAGGAAGGCACGAGGCAGGAGAAGAAGGACGAGCACAGGGCAGCGGCCGCCAGCCGAGCGAACACCTGGCGAGTGGGCCAGCCGGGTGGCCTAAACTGGTGGCACAGCCTGCCTCTGCAGGCCCACCCCCGGTTTGCAACCCAACCGCCTACCCGCCCTTGCAACCCAACCGCCCAAGCCTCTCCACTCCCCCCTGCCCCACCTCCCACCCCTGCATGCCGCTACCACCACCGACCCGCCCATCCCCCTACACTCCCACCCACCCAACCCACTCATGCCACCCATCCAACTCACCTCTTGGTGTATGGAGACCAGGCGGTAGTCGGCCACCTCCCAAATGTCTGTTGCTGCAAGCACTGGCACATGCGGCTGCGCTTGTGCTGCCGCGCCTGCTCCTGCGCCTGCGCCCTCGCCTGCACCTGCGCCTGCGCCCCCAGGCGCCTCCACCTCCTGCTCGGCCTTCAGACGCATTTGACCCAGGGAAAAGCGGGGCTGCAACACCCGGGCCAGTGTGGCAGAAGTACCGTGTCAGTCCTGCCTGTTGGCTTCGTACACAGACGCCAACCAAGCTCTCCAGACAGCAGGCAAGACAGGGGAGGGCCCGCATGCACGGGGGGACGGGTGTCCCAGCACCTTGCTGCCACACGCAAAGCAAGGCTAAACCGATGCAAGGACTGCCTGCCTGCCTGCCCGCCTTCCCGCCTGCCTTCCCGCCTGCCTGCCTTCCCGCCTTCCTGGCCGCACACCCAGCCCCCCGGCACTCACCTGCAGCCGGCAGCGCCAGGTGGCTCGGTAGCGGCCGGGCAGCACGCCAGGAAAGCGCCCCTCTACTTCTAGCCAGCACACTTGGTTCACCCGCACTGCCTGCCCAAAGGTGCTGCCGGGCTCGGGCACCGCCTGCAGGGGCGGGGGTGCAAGGGGCAGGACCGGTGGGAGGGTGACAGGCAAGCCAGGGAGCATCCGAGACACAGCAGGAGCCTGACTGGATGCAGATGAGTTGAGCGAGATGAGTGGTAGGCTGAGATGAGTGGGGCACACGAGGCATCTGCAGAGATCAGTCCCTCCCTAGCTCTCCCCTCCCTAGCTCTCCCCTCCCTAGCTCTCCCCTCCCCATGTCGATGGCCTCACCTGCAGATACTGCCCGTTGAGCCAGACCACTTTCTCCATCTGAAACACCGGCCGTGTGAGGCTGGCCAGGCGCCTGAACCGCTCCCGGGAAGTGGGCTGCGCAGCGGGGCCAGCGGCGCCGCCGCC
>JTEE01000116.1:467559-500549 GCA_002896455.3 Chlorella sp. ArM0029B | reverse complement strand
CCGAAGCGGGCAGCCAGGAGGGTCGCCCACAGTGCATCGCTCTCCGGCCGTTGATCAGTGTGTTCCAGAACCTGTTCGTGGCAGCGAGAGCCTTGATGTCCCGCTCGTCGAGCAGCAACGCGGCAATGAGGCCCGGCCCGTCGGCCGTCAGGCCGTTCATCATTGAGAGAGGCGCTGATCAAATCTAGAGCGCTCGCGGGCGACTAGATGCGCTAGGTTCGGCTCAGCTGCTAACTTGCCAAGGGGACGGGCGGCGGCGCCAGCGGGCATGCCAGCGGCTTCCCTATGCCACTGCTGGTACAGTAGAGGCAACCAAGCTAACCGCCAAAAGCTATCGTCTGTGGATGCAGCTTCCATGCGGGATTCTGGTGCCTGCACATATCTCTGAACTGTGTTGACGCCTCCCCCTCACTTAATTTGAACCCGGGGGAATGGCGAGTACTACTGTAGTACAGGCGAGAGTGTTCACATGCTTGAAAGGAATGTTAATTGCAATAATTTATAGGTTCACATGAAGTCAGTTTCATCATCACCATCATCACCAATGCCATATATAAACTCGATTCAACCAGTGAAGGCAGGAGAGGATGAAGCGCCGGCGCCTCCCAATGCCTCACTGGCCGCCACAGCGCCCGCGCAGCATGCCCCGAACCTACTGCAGCACCAAGCCCCTCAACCCCTGCCCCGCCGTCGCCACCCGCTCAGCCGACCCCGCCGCTGCATCAAGCGCTGCTGCTTGCGCTGCTGGTGGCTCCGGCACAACCTCTTGCGCTGCCGGCACATCCGGCGGGACGCGGCAGAGGCGTGCCGTGTCAAACACAATGCCCCGCTTCCAGGCGCCTGGTGGGAGGAATTTGTTTGGGAGGGGAGGTGCGGGGCCAGGGAAGGGAGGTTTGATGGGCGCATGAAATGCTGAACAGGCACTCGGTGTGGCATGCGAAATGCAGAGCGAGGTGCTTGAAAGCATTCTGCTTGCCACCACCAGACCTTGCAAGGCTGTTGGGCAGCAGAGCAGCAGGGCAGCCGCCGCCCCCAGCGGCAGTACGGCAGTGGGGCAGTAGCCGCGTAGCGTGGGGCTGGGGCCAGCATCAACAAAGCATGCCGGGCTGCCACCTCACCTGATGTGTTGGAAAGCTCCAGCCACACGCTGCAGGGGCGGCGCACCTCGAAAGTGGGGCCCTCCAAATCAAACCAGTCGGCGCCCACCTGCCCAGGAATGGGAGGAGCAAAACAATATGTTGTTAATATCCGGTAAGAGCAAACCAACGCTGGTCTATTTTGATCAACGGACTGAGGTGGAGAGGAACAGGCAGGGGGAAGGGCGGGCGGGTGGGCGCGCGCGCGCGCGGGCCGGCGGGCAGGAAGGCACGAGGGTGGAAGGTAGGCGGGCAGGCTGAGGAGCAGACGAGTAGGGCACAGCGGTTTTCAGGCGAGCAATGCCTGGCGTGTAGGACAGCGGGTGGCCTGCAACTGGTGGTGCAGCCTGCCTCTGCACGCTCACCCCGGTTTGCAACCCACCCACCTTCCCACACTGTGTAATGCCCAACTGGCTAAGCCTGTCTCCATCCCCCAGCCCCACACACCCACGTATGCCGCTGCTACCAACCCACCCGTTGGGACATGGAAAGCAGGCGGTCTTGGGTCACTATGCTCACTGCTTCTCCTGCAGCCCCTGGCGCCGGCAGCTGCGCCTCCCCGCCTTCCTCCTCCTCGCTCCCGTCCTCACTCTCGCTCTCGCCCTCCTCCTCGCCTTCCTCCTCCTCGCCCTCGCTCTCCTCCTCGCCCTCGCTCTCGCTCTCAGTCTCGGCCTCGCCCTCGCTCTCCTCCTCACCCTTCTCTTCCTCGCCCTCACTCTCCTCCTCGCCTTCCTCCTCCTCGCCCTCGCTCTCGGCCTCGGTCTCGCTGTACTCCTCGCCTGCCTCCCCGCCCTCGTCCTCGCCCTCGCCTGCGCCTGCGCCTGCCTCCCCCTCCTGCCGGGCGATCAGCCGCACTCCACCCAGGGAAAAGTGGGGCTGCAACGCAGGGGCCAGGCGTGGCACAAGAATCGTGTCGGTGCATGCTGGCTTCGTGGGCAGGAGCGGGCCGGCATACGCGCGCCCTAGCGCCTTGCTGCCGCTTGCCAAGCATTGCTGAACCTCCGACTGCACAATGCCTGCCTGCCTGCCTGCCTGCCTGCCTGCCTTCCTGGCAGCGCCACACCCCGGCACCCCGGCGCCCACGCACCCGCAGCCGGCAGCGCCAGGTGGCTCGGTAGCGGCCGGGCAGCACGCCAGGGAAGCGCCCACCAATGTCCAGCCAGCACACTTGGTTCACCTCAACTGCCTGCCCAGAGGTGCTGCCGGGCTCGGGCACCACCTGCAGGGGCGGGGTGCACGTGGGAGGCAGGGAGGGTGAGAGGCATGGCACGGTGGGAGGGTGAGAGGCATGCACACAGCAGGCGCCCTGGCTGGATTCAGGTTGAGATGAGGGGGCACACAGGCGGCATTGGCAGCGGCCCTTCATGCCCGCTCGGTAATGGCCTCACCTGCAGATACTGCCCGTTGAGCCAGACCACTTTCTCCATCTGAAACACCGGCCGTGCGAGGGCCAGGCACTTGAACCGCTCCCGGGAGGCGGGCTGCGCAGCTCGGCCAGCGGCGCCGCCCCCGCCAGCGCCGCCAGCAAAGGCACCGAAGCGGGCGATCAGGAGCGTCGTCCACAGTGCTTCGCTCTCAGGGCCGTTGATCAGGGTGTGCCAGAATCTGTTTGTGGCAGCCAGAGCCTCGACGTCCCGCGCGTCGAGCAGCAACGCGGCAATGAGGCCCGCCGCGTCGGCCGGAACGTCGTTCATTTCAAAAGAGATGCTGATCACTTCTGGAGCGGTTGTGGGCGACTAGATGCGCGAGGTCGGCTCAACGCGGTGGTGTGGGACAGGGTGGCGGGTGGCGGCGCCAGCGGGCATGCCAGCGTGGAAGGTTCGCCTCTGTCCAGAGGCAACCAAGCTAACCACCAAGAGCTGCCGTCGGTGGATGCAGCTTCCATGCGGGATTCGCAAGAGGATTCTGGTGCCTGCACATATCCCTGAACTGTGTTGAGGGGCTCCCCCTAACCCTGGGGAATGACGAGGCGAGTGTTCACATGCTTGAAAGGATTGTTTGTTGATCTTAATACATCATAGGCTCACATGAAGTCAGTTTCATCATCACCATCATCACCAATTACATATAAGCTTGATTCAACCAGAGAAGGCAGGAGAGGTTGAAGCGCCGGCGCCTCCCAATCACCGGCCGCCACGGTGCCCGCGCAGCACGCCCCGAACCTGCTGCAGCACCCCCTCAAGCCCTGCCCCGCCGTTCGCGCCGGCGCAGCCCGCCTGCCCCCGGTGCTGCTGCCTGAGCAGCCGGCACTGCCGCTGCCTGCTGTGCTGCTGCTTGCTTGAGCTGCGGGTGGCTCTGGCACCGCCATGTGCCCTGGCGGCACCTCCGGCGGGACGCGGCAGAGGCGTGCCGTGTCAAACACCCGTTCTTCCAGGCGCCTGGTGGCGAGGGGGGTGTTGGTTCGCGGGGGAAGGGGCAGGGAAAGGAAGTCTGGGTGGGCGTGTGCATGCTTGACAAGCACTTGACCTGGCAGCAAAAGGCAAAGCAAGGTGCATGAGAGCATCCCCTTGCCACCAGACTTGCTGGGGCTGTTGGGCCAGCAGGGCGGCAGGACACCCGCCGTCCCCAGCGGCAGTACGGCACTGCGGCAGTGGCTGTCGCTGTAAGCGTGAGCTTGGGGCTTACTAACACTTCAGGTAGGGCAGCAGCACCCCTTATGGCAGGCCGGGCTGCCACCTCACCTGATGTTTCGGCAAGCTCCAGCCACACGCTGCAGGGGCGGCGCACCTCGAAAGTAGGGCCCTCCAAATCAAACCAGTCGGCGCCCACCTGCCCAGAAAGGAGAGGAGCAAAGCGATTTCAAACAAAAGAGGAGGCGCAACACAAACGCTGTCCTGTTCTAGTCGGTGGCTTGAGGTGGGGAAGGGGAGGGCACAGGCAGGGAGAGGGGCGGGCAGGTGGGTCGGCAGGCAGGAAGGCATGAGGTTGGACAGGCAGGCAGGCGGTACGGAGAGCGGGCAGGCTGAGGAGCAGATGGGCAGAGCACAGTGGTCGCCAGGCGAGCGATGACCTGGCGTATGGGGCAGCTGGTGGCGCAGCCTGCCTCTGCAGACCCACCCCCGGTTTGCAACCCAGCCGCCTTCCCGCCCTTGCAACCCAACCGCCCAAGCCTGTCTCCACCCCACCGCCACCCCGCATGCCTCTGCTACCGCCCCACGCCACCGGTACCTCCCACACCCAACCTACCCGTTGGGAGATGGAGAGCAGGCGGTCTTGGGTCACTACGCTCACTGCTTCTCCTGCAGCCCCTGGCGCCAGCGGCTGCGCCTGCGCTGCCTCCTCCCCCTCCTGCCGGGCGATCAGCCGCACTTGATCCAGGTAGAAGTGGGGCTGCAACGCAGGGGCCAAGCGTGGCACAAGAATCGTGTTGGTGCATGTTGGGTTCATGGGCAGGAGCGGGCCGGCATAGGGGCATCCCAGCGCCCTGCTGCCACATGCAAAGCAATGCTAAGCCTCCGCCTGCGCAAAGGCCAGCCTGCCTGCCTGCCTGCCTTGCTGGCTGCCTGGGCTCACACCCCAGCCCCCCGGCACCCACCCGCAGCCGGCAGCGCCAGGTGACTCGGTAGCGGCCGGGCAGCACGCCAGGAAAGCGCCCACCGATATCCAGCCAGCACACTTGGTTCCGCCGGACTGCCTGCCCAAAGGTGCTGCCAGGCTCGGGCACCGCCTGGAGGGGTCAAATGGTACACGGGGCAGCCAGGGAGGGTGAAAGGCATGGCACGGCGGGAGGGTGAGAGGCATGCCGGTGAGCATCCGTGACACAGCAGGATATCAACTGGATGCAGACCAGTTGACTGAGATGGGAGGGGCACAAAGGCGGCATTGGTGCCAGCAGCGGCTCTCCCCTGCCGAAGCGGCCCCTCCCCGCTCCCAATGTTGATGATGGCCTCACCTTCAGATACTGCCCGTTGAGCCAGATCACTTTCTCCATCTGATACACCGGCCGTGTGAGGCTGGCCAGGCGCCGGAAGTGCTCCCGGGAAGTGGGCTGCGCAGAGGGGCCAGCGGCGCCGCCGGCACCGCCGCCCCCGCCAGCGCCGCCAGCAGGGGCACCGAAGCGCGCGGCCAGGAGGGTCGCCCACAGTGCCTCGCCCTCCGGGCCGTTGATCAGTGTGTGCCAGAACTTGTTTGTGGCAGCCAGAGCCGCGATGTCCCGCTCGTCGAGCAGCAACGCGGCAATGAGGCCCGCCGCGTCAACCGGAACGTCGTTCATCTCGAAAGAGATGCTGATCACTTCTAGAGCGCTCGCGGCGACTAGATGCGCGAGGTCGGTATAGTGGGACTGGCCAGCGCGGCGGGTGGCGGTGCCAGCGGGCATGCCAGCGGGGAAGGTTCGCCTATCCCACTGCTGAACAGCAGAGGTAACCAAGCTAACCGCCAAGAGCTGGGATGCAACTGATATGCAGGATTGGCAAGAGGGTTAGCATGCCTGCACATTTCTCTGAACTGTGTTGAGCAGCTCCACCTGAACGAACCATCCTGCTGTGCCCACGGGGTATCGCTGGTGAGCTGCCTGGCCCCAGCTCTTGCAGCCTGCCTCAAAATGTCCATAGTATTACCGTAAGAATTTCGATGTTGAGTAAGCGGAGGCTGGCAGCATCACCGCAAGCCCATCCCAGCTGCCAGCTGGCATCTACAGAGTGGTGCCCGCCCAAGTCCAAGTGGCTTTGGGTGCCTGCCCGCCTCCCGCCCCCACGCACCACCCTCCCGTGTGCTTCTCCAGCGCTTGCGGGGGTTGTGTCGCCTGATGCATACTCAAATGTAATCAGTGTTGCACTGTAAGGGCCTGCAGCAGCGCCAGCCGGGCGCCAGCAGGGCGGAAGCATCACAGGCTGCACCCTTCACCCACAGCCTTGGACTGCCGGCTCAGTGCCACCACTGCACACCCACGCGAGACAAACCTACCCGCCAACATGGGCAAGTACGCCGAGTGCCCCCTGTGCAAGGGCACCTGCACCTGCGAAGCTCACTGCGACTGCGCGCAGGACGAGTGCCGCTGCTGCCCCTCAGCCAAAGGTGTGACGCTCATTGGCGGCCTGCCCAGCCCCCTGCTTCCCCCAACCCTGAACCTGCCAGCCCCGCACGCCCTGCACGCCGCCCAGGGCCTAGCAGGGGCTGTGCCACGCCTTGGACGGTCCCTGCACGAGTCTAGGCTGTGGGTTTGGCCGCGTCGAAGGCGGCTCGTCCTTCCAAGGGGGCCAGCTGCCTGCCCAGCTGCCTAGCCCTGCCCAGCTGCCTAGCGACTAAATCTGTTGTGCCTGCTGCCTTCCCACCCCTCCACCCAGGGAAGCGCTGCGTGCCCTGCTCCGCATTCGACAAGGGAGAGAGCTGCACGTAAGTCAAATTGGGGGCGCAACAAGGAGTGGGCTGCACACACCACGGCAGCCGCTGCACACACCACGGCAGCGGCTGAGCTGATGCAACTGATTTGTATTGTAGTTTCTGTTGCGGCTCGCGCGCCCAATTCAACGCATGCTCACCAACACAGTTTCCCCTGAAACTCCTGCTCCCACTGGCCCTCTCCTTGCAGCTGCGAGGACGGGTGCGACTGCGGCATCGCCTGCACCTGCTGCGCCGGCAGTTCCAAGGTGGGGGTGGAGGCGGCAGCGGCGCGCGCCTAGTCAAGCCTAATCGATGATCGTCACATCTTTTCACAGGCCCCGAGAGAGGCTGGAACTTCAGGAAGAACCGGCCCGAGCCTGTTCACCTCCCTGGGGCGTGCGACATCGCTGCCGACAGGCTTGCAGCGCTAGTGCCTCCTCCACTCCCAGCTGAGGCGCCACCTGGGCGTTGCTGCCATGCCTTGCCAGAAGCTTGCTTTTGAGGAGCATGCATGAGGAGTATCATATTCACATGTGTTGGTCAGTGTCAGGCATGTTTGTAAGAGCCGAATGTAGGCGCCTGACAAGACTTCTTAAGAGCCAGGCAGCAGCGTGTGGGGCGCGGCCAGCAGCGGCAGTTAGGCGCGCAGTGGCGCCAGACAGGGGCAAGCTTAACTAGTACGCAACATGCAACAGCGCTGACCCCACGCAGAGTGGGCTGCGCTGCTCTTTCGCCTGAATTGCGTCGCCAAACAGGTAGCATGCAACTGAACACTATGCAAGCAGTCGTGTCCTGGCACGTTCCAAGTTTCTGCCTTGGGTCACACAGCTCCGCCTGCCGTCGCTCCGGACGCCGCTGTGCTGCTGCGCCGCTTGGCCGCCTTGCAGCTCTCTTTGTGGGCCGGCCAGTGCTGCCGCATGCAATCCTCGCTGCACACAAGCCACGGTGCAGGCAGGGACAGGCATCAGGGCGTGTGTGCTCTTCGTGGCAAAGCAGCACCGCACACACGTGGTGCAGTCACCTTCCTGCTTTTTGCGCCGGCACGTGGAGCAGTCACATGCCAGAGCAAAAGCGGGCAGGCCGGCACAGGCAGTGATGCACTTGCGTGCAGAGAGGCAGGCAGGCAGGCAGGCAGGCAGGCAGTACCGGCTTCCAAGGCCCACCTGCAGTACCGCACGCTGCGGCAGCCGCCGCACAGTCGCAGGTGCACTGCCAGCTGGCCACAGCCCGCACACTCCAGCTGCCTGCCCTCTGGGCCATCCAGCCTTGGCTGTTCGTGAAGGTTCAGCTGCACGGCGTCGCTGGCAGACGGCTCCCGCCAGCGGTCGCCTTGCTGGCACAGCATGTCAACCTGCGGCACACAGCATTGCATGTCATAGTATGTCATAGCATAGCGTGAATGTGAAGGTAGGCAGGTGGGGCATGGGTGGGCGGGCAGGCGGGCAGGGGCGGGGTAGGTTGGCGGCACCCAGGCGAGCAGGCGGGCAGGGCAGGCAAGGCAGGCGGTCAGGCCAGCAGGGCGGCAGGGCAGGCGGGCAGGCAGGGCAGGCAGGCAAGGCAGGCATGAGGCCACAAGGCAACACGCTGCAGGCCACAAGGCAGTGCGCAATATGCCACAGGGCAACACGCAGCAGGCCACCATGCATTAGGCCACTAGGAGAACGCAGTGCGCCACCAAACTCAAGCCCATACGATTCAGGCCACAAGCCACAGGGGCTTCCTGCATCATCACGCCACCAGGCCTTCGTGCCCCAAAGAAAAGCAAGCCAGCCCCGCCCTCGCCCAGCAAGCAAGCAAAGCAAGCCAGCCCTGCCCTCGGCCCACCCACCCAGGGTCGCAAGCTGACTGCCTGGTCCCGCCGCTTCTTTAGCTCGTTCGACCAGATGTGCGGCAGGTGCTCCCGGCACCGGTGGTGCGCCGCCACCCCTCGGTCAATCCAAGCCAGCGCGGTGCTGGGAGGCACGCTGGGGGTGTGCCCATTGTTGGCCTCCGCAATGGCAAACACTGCAGGGATGGCAGCATATGTGTTGTTGGCATCTCAGGAACGAAACAGTACAACGGGGGTCATCGTGCTGTGCATGCCGCCTTTTGCATCTGCCGTCTCCCTTTCAACGGGGGGCGGGCGGCCGGGGTTGTGCAGCACGCGGCAGGCAGGCCTGGGAGCAAACGCCAGGTGAATGACTGGCGGACCAGCAAGGAGCATGGGACAACATTGTGTGGGGGACAGTGCGACAGGTGCCTGGGCAGCCGAGAGGCCGGCGCGGCGGCACACTGCTCAATCAATCTTGTCAACTGCTTGGCCGTTCATTACATGTGTCACCAAATCCCTCCCTCCCCAACATCACGTCGCTTTAATCGCCCCGACTTCCACCCGCCCGTCCACCCCGGCAGAGGGGCACAGCAGCCAACTCCTCTGCCAATGCCACAGGGGCCTTGACAACTCCTCCCCTCTCCCGCCCTCCCTCCCCTCCGACCTGCACCGCTCGAACGCCAGCGCCCCCTTGCAAAAGCGCGCTGCCCCCCGGCCCTCCCTCCGTCCCTCCCCTCCCACCTGCCCCCTCGAACTCCAGCTCCCCCTTGCAGAAGGCGCTGCCCCCAGGCCTCTCGCCCTTCTCCCCGTCCCACCTGTCCCGCTCGAACGCCAGCGCCCCCTCGCAGATCCGCGCTGCCCACGGCCCTCCCTCCCTCCCTCCCCTCCCACCTGCACCCTCAAACGCCAGCGCCCCCTTGCAGAACGCGCTGCCCCCAGGCCTCTCGCCCTCCTCCCCCTCCCACCTGCCCCCTCAAACGCCAGCTCCCCCTCGCAGAAGGCGCTGCCCTGGTTCGCCGCCCGCTGCAGCGCCGCGGCAAAGATAGAGAGGTCAGCAGAGCGCCCCTGCCAGGCCAGCAGGCTCCACCCGGCCACCGCCGCCGTGCGCTGCATGCTGGGCTGGTCGGGAGCCAGCTCCGGCAGCCGCTGGGCCACCTGCCTGTGCAATGGAAACACGAGGAGGGGGACGTGAGTCAACAAGAGCATTCTTGACGCGTATTGTGGCGGGGTGGAGGGGGGGACGTTATGAAAACAGAGAAACCAGGATTGCAGGGGCCGGGTGCTAGAACGGATGGAAGGTGTGAGATGGGGTGCCGCTGTCCACCGACATGTGGGCGGGTGGGGTTGGGCGCTATGTGCGGCAGCAGCTGGGGCCACCTGTCTGCAACAGGGTGGGATGGAATCTTGCAAGCCTGCTTGTTTCCGCACTGGTTTCGCTTGGCTGGTCAATTGCTAAGGAGTGGAGCCCCCCGTAGGCCAGGAGGCCGGGGGCCCGAGAGCACAAAAGTTAAAAAGCACACTTGACGCAGGCAGGAGATTGTGCTATGTGGCAGAGACCAGCGGCGCCTGCCACACCCACATGCCGGCGCCAGCAGTTGCACCTGGCCCACACTTGCACTGCCCCCCACTGCCCCCACACTTGCTCCCACACCCCGCACACCTGCTGCACTGCCCCCACACCCCGCTCACCTGTTGCGCTACCGGCACTGCATGCACACTGCCTGCACTGCCTCCACATGCCCCCACACTGCTCGCACACCTGGTCGCCACGTGTACTGCCTGGCATGGAGGGTGCAGCAGGCCGCCACCAGTCGCATCCTGCACGTCCATAATCCGTTGCCAGCTCCCCTCCAACACAACAGAGACCAGCTGCTCATAGGTCAGAAGCGGGCTGCTGCTGGGGCTGCTGCTGCTGCTGCTGCTGGCGGCGGCAGTGGTCGTGGCCCCGCTGCCGCTGCCGCTGCCGCCGCCACCGCTGCTGCTGTTGGTGTTGGTGTTGGTGTTGGCAGCAGTGCCGTCACCACCACCGCTGCTGCTGCCAGGCCCGTCTGTCAGGTTCAGCTGTGAGTGAAGCTCTGCTAGCTCCCTCCTCACCCGCTCCGCCTCTGCCGGCTGCAGCAGGCATTCCACCAGGGCGGTCTGCATGGCCAGCAAGCCTGCAGCACACAAAGCGTGGGCAGTGGAGGGCATGCATGCAGTAGAGATGAGCACAGCGTGGGCAGAGGAGGGCAGGCATGGAGTGGAGATGAGCAGTCACAGCAAGGCGCTCCACCAGGGCGGTCTGCATGGCCAGCAAGCCTGCCATTGTGCACGAGGGCACGCAGGTGG
This sequence comes from Chlorella sp. ArM0029B, assembly GCA_002896455.3. Classification (NCBI taxonomy): domain Eukaryota; kingdom Viridiplantae; phylum Chlorophyta; class Trebouxiophyceae; order Chlorellales; family Chlorellaceae; genus Chlorella; species Chlorella sp. ArM0029B. The sequence continues at coordinate 489,953 of JTEE01000116.1, read as the reverse complement.
GAGGACAAGGCAACAGTGCAATCAGTGGTGAGAAATAAACAGCAGCCAGCCCAAAAGTGAGGCGTGCCATCGGCAGTCCTGCAAAGCAACACGGATGTGGGCAGGTGGGGTGGAGGGCGTTAGGTGGAGTCGGAACAAGCGGCCGCAGCAGTGTGCGCCAGCAGGGCTGCCTGCATGGCCGAAAGAACTGCTAAAAGCAGTGCAGGAGGGCAGGCAGGCAGGCAGGCGGGATGGGTGGGTACGGAGCTGAGATTGCGGCGACGTCCGGTCATGCAGGAAGCGGTCTGCGTGGCTAGCGGGTGGGATAAAGGGGCGGATGAAGGATCGGGGAAAAGTGACTGCAGCAGGCGGTCCGCAAGTGAAGCCTGCAGCCATCACCTGGCGACCCCGCGCACGTAGCACCGCCCTCCCCGCCCTGCCCCTGCGTCTGCCCGGAGCCCTCCACACACAGGCGTGCCCCCTCCCACCCTCCTGGCATGCACGAATCCAAGCACCCACCTCACACACCTGCAAACCTGCCCTCCGCGGTGCTCTAGCACGGACAGACACACACTAGTGTGCACCCTCCCACCCTCCTGACACCCACCCACCCCACNACCCACCTGCCTCCCCACCGCTCGACTCCAGCACCGGCAGCCCCGCCGCCAGCGTGAGCAGCGCCGGCACGCTGTGACCCGCCTCTTGCAGGGCCGCCGCTATCTGTGCACCCGCGTGGGCGGGCCCGTTGCACCGCCCAAACGCGGTCAGCTCGTCAGCAAAGTGGGAAAGCAGGGCCATGTCAGCAGCCAGGGGCATGCTCATGGGGGTTAGGTAGTGCGCCCGCGCCATTTTCAGCGCCATGTGGGAGGTGCGGGCCTGGGCGGCGCGCCAGGAGCGGGGCGGGCGTGCCGCAAGCATGCCTGCCACCTCAGCGTGCAGGCGGAAGATCTCCACAAAGGCGGCAACCTCGGGGCTGCGCTGGTCGGGCGGCACCGCCTGCGCCGCCGCCAGCTTTTCGCCCAGGAAACCCGCCCCCATGTGCTGCCCCGTGCTCAGAGGGGTGGGCTTGCACGGCCCCGCGGCACGCTGGTTGCGCCGGGGAGCCATGGTGGGCAAGCAAGGGGGGGGTCCCTGCAGGGGAGGGCGTGGCAGAGGCAGGGCAAAAGTGAATAGGCAGCAGGCAGCGGCGGCGGCGGCGGCAGTGGCGGCAGCGGCAGGAGCACTGCTCAGTGGCGGCCGCGGTGGCGCACCTGTGCTAGCGAAGCCGACGTCGGTCTCGTAAGATTCCACCAAATCCGCGGCAGCAAAGTGGAGATGCGAGATGCAACGGGTTTGTTTTGCCGCAAGTGTGTTTCACGGCATAGTCCTCGTACACGCAGCTTTGGTTCGTGAGTTATGGGGGCTTTCCAGAGGTCCTGAAGGGCTGCTGCCATTATTGTGTACCGCCGGCCGCCGCCGGTGCGTACTGCCGCTAGTGAGACCTCCGTGCTCCTTCAACACACTCCCACCCAACAGAGCAGGAGCAGGTAAATCAAACACAGTTGCACGATGTGTATTGTGGCGACAGGATCCACTGCCCACAGCAGCAAGCAAACAAGCAAGCACACACGCAGGCAAGCACTGCTGGCAGAGCGGGGGCCGCCATCCACCTCATTGATTTGCCGTTAGTGCCAGTGAGCAGCCAACGCATGGTGGCAGTGTTACAGATACAGAGAACTGGTACGAGGTCCAAATCTGGCTGCATCAGTGCCGTACGAGCTTGGGAAAAGAACGGGGGGCCGCGCAGGGCGAAATAAAAGAAGAGCAGTGGGAGGTAGCAGGGGCGAACGGTGCTCTGTAGCAGAGAGGGGTGCGAGCAGCGGTGCATGCGACCGAGGGAATAGGAGGTGAGGGGGGCAGAGGGCTGGTTCGAAGCACGAATGACGCAAAGGGTGTGCCCGGGTGCGGCCACCATGGGCCACAACAACATGTATGTGCGGGCGCTGCTTGGGGATGTGGGCGGGCACAGGGGGCGGTTCAGCTTGGCACCAGCAGGTGGCCCGATCAGCATTGGAAGCAAGGCTTGCTGAGCGTGGGCACCGCCATGCGGGTGCGCCGGCTTGGCACGACGAGAAAGGCTTGTAGCAAGAGGGTAGCGGGGGTAGCGGGGGTAGGGGTGGCTCATCAATTGGGGGTGCCCAGTGGGGGGAAAAGATGGGGAGAGGGGGGGAGAAGTGCGTGCAGGCATGTAGCAGGCGGCGCAATGAATACAACGTGCATGAAAGTCTTGTTGGGCTGTGGGTGGGCTCTAGATCGAGCTGCCTGTTGAATGGCACAGATTTCGCTAAATTCTGGGATGCTAGCATCCTGGCCAGCTGCAGTGTGAAATACGGCGGTGCATTCGATGAGATGTAGAGGAGGGAGGGACGATGTAGGGAAGGGGCAAGTCGGCGGTGATTGACTTATCTAGGGCCAGCAAGAGCTGCGTGTCAGGCTGCGTGCCGTTGGCGCCAGCGAGACATGCCAGCTCATCGCTGCACTGCCAGCTCATCGCTGCCAGCTCAGCTCTCAGTGGCGCAGCAGCTTGCGAAGCAGTGCCTTGTTGCGGCGCCCGTTCCCGCCCTCCCACTCCACGCCCTCCTCATCTACAGAGTCCACATCCTTGCACTGCTTGCCGTTGTGCTTCAGGCAGCACCGGGTTTCGTCCTTGTTCATGCACTGGTAGCCCTGGGACGCCAGGCCCAGGTTGGTGCACCGCTTGCGGCCGCTCTGCGTGGGGGGAGCGGGGACGGAAGGCTGGGTAAGCGGGTGGTGTGTCCAAGTGCGGCATGGGGCGGGCGCTGGCTGGCGGGATGTGTGGGTGAGGCATGGGGCGCGTGCATGGAACCCGCTGCATGCATCAGCCCTGGTCTTTGCCTACTCAGGGTATCAGGCTTCAGGCTTCAGGTATCAGGTATCAGGCTTCAGGTATCAGGCTTCAGGCTTCAACCCTAAAAACCCTAAACCCTCAGAGCAGTGATGTAGGGCGCTCACATCGCAGTCGACCACCCAGGTGCTATAGGTGCCCTTGGGCTTTGCCTCGCCATGGGCCTCTGCAGAGGCAGAAACAGTGGCACGCACAGGCGGTGATCAGATGAGGCGGGGATGCTGGGGGCTGGCAGGCAGTCTGCCCAGGCAGGCTGGCAGCGCAGGCAGGCAGGCAGCATGCAGGGCAGCCCAGCACAGCGCATGTGGCCCTCCCTCTGCCTGCCCTGCTTCACGCAGCTCGCCCGCGACATCCACCGCGCCCCGCAACACTCTCTTCCCTCCACCCAGTCACATCAGACCGCTGCTGGCACCCTGTGGATTCGGAACGTGCGCGATCATTGATTGATGGATGGATTGGGTGCCTGCCAGCTCACCCTGCTTGGGCTTGTCGTCCTCCTCCTGCTGACGTGCCTCCTCATCTTCTCGCTTAGGCTGTGGCTCCTCCACCTCCCGCCGCTCACTCTTGGCGTCAGAGGGGCCCGAGCAGTCGGCAAACTCCCAGGCAATGGCCTTGCGGTCCCATGAGAAGCCTGCACGGGTTTGTGGTGAGGAAAAGGTATGAAAGGGCAGTTGTGAGAGAGGGTGGTGGTGATGTAGAGGGGGGTCATGAAGCACGTGCAGCGGGGGACCATAGGGGAAGATGCGGGGCGGTCAGCCAAGCAATCAGCTGCTAGCAGGTCTGTCAGCATTAGGCAGGCGGCCGGTGCTGCACAGCGCGCCATGAGGCACCGAGCCAGGAGTGCCAGCAGCGGTGCGCCAGTGGTGCGCCCGAAAGGTGTGCCAACCGCCAAACATACCCGCTGCCACGCACACGCACATGCGCCCCCGCAGCTGCAGTAGGGGCCCTCCCACCGGCTGCAAGGGCTCACCAGTGATTGCTTGGAGGGCCACAGTTGAGAAGTCGACGTCGCCATAAGAGCAGGTGGGGCACTCGTCCACAAGCTGCATGCACATGAAGGCAGGCAGCGGGGCCAGCGCTCAGTCAACGCCCAGCGGGGCGGGAGGTTGGGAACTGCCCAAGGCATGCTGGCCCCACTCTCTGGCCTTCGGCACTGTCAATCCCCCTCCCAAAGAGCAGGGCAGTGTGCAGGCCTGCCAACGGGCCAGCCTGCACAAATCACCCAGCGGGACCCTTCCTTCTTTCTTCCCATTCATGCCATTTCTGAAGCATGGGGCAATCATGCACGTTTGACCCTGCACCCAGCAGCACCCACCTTCACGAGGAAAGACTTGCCGCTGGCGCCCGCTGCTGTGCCCCGCACGCGCACACACTTGCCGCAGGTGCCTGCACGGAGTATGAGGCGGGAGGGTAAAGAATGCGCTGTTCATGTGGGGGTGGGGACTCCGGGGAGGGTGGGGTGGGTTGCAGGGCCGAGGCATCGGCAGGGAGGGCATGCTGTGCTGTGCTGTGCTGATGTGTGTGAGCAGGCAGAGGCGGTGTGCTGGTGCCAGCATCTGATTCAGCGGTCTCGTGCAGGGTACCGCCTGCCCGCCCACCTGGGTACTGAGCCGAGTTCATGGCTCCGTAGAAGCGCTCCCACCGCTCCTCCAGCTTGCCAAACTGGCAAGCGTTGAAGCCTGTTGCATCCTTATCGCCGGGGCCTGCGGTAAGGAGCGGGCAATGGGGTGAATTATGGTGGGAGTTACGGTGAGTTATGCGCCGCTGGTGGGCCGCGTCAGTCGGGCGGCACAAGTAACTGTAGCGCAGGCCCTGGCTGGCCTGCCGGCAGCGCTGGTGCCTCTCCGCGTCCCGTGCTCACCACTGTAGGCGGTTCCCAGGCCGGTGAACTCCGCAGTTGCGAGGCCCAGCAGGGCGAGCAGCAAGTATGACGATGTGATAGCGCGCGACATGCTGCACCGCCTTTCCAGGTTTGTGCGATCGGCAAATGATGGCAGGCTGGTGTGAGGAGCCGATGCCGGAAAATACAGTTCGAAATGGACACAGGAACTCTGATTTTGGCCGCTTCATGTAGAGTGTGGCTGACTCGTCAGACGATCGCAGCAAGGTTGTACTGCTGGATTGCTGACAATGCCCCACGCCGGGTTTTCACGAACGCATCACTACAAGCCTTGAAGGGACAGACAGAAGCTTGTGTGGGCCGCTCTGGCAGGCGAGCCGCCTCCTCCGGAGGCGCTGCTGGCGCCCATGCTAGTTGTAGAGCGAACGCGATGTTCAGAACGCACCACCTCTACATGCGCCCTCACAAACGCAACAACCACGCATGCCATGTCAAGCAACTGGAGCTGTTCCGCCCCTACACGCGCTCTGTGTACTTTCGGCAGTCACGCATCGCAGCAGAGTCCGCAACAGGATCAAGCACCGCGCGGGCCACTGGGGTTTTGAACGCCGCCGCCGCCCAACTGCAGGCGGCGGGTGGGGGGCAGTTGAGCCCTGCTGCCGCTCTTCTGCGCCAGTCGCCGCTTCAGCCGGCCCCTTTGGAGCGCTTGGGGGGCATGGCGGCCTCTGGGCAACCGCACACCTCACGGCCCTGCGCCCGGTCGATGCTTCCGGCGAGGTGGCCGGTCTGCTGGTCTGACGGGTGGGCGCAGACCGTGTAGTGCATGTGTCCGTCGAGTGGTTTTAGTTAGTTAGTTAGTTACATTTAATGTCCATATGGAGCCAGGAACGGTCTCACGTTTTGCGCTCTGTGGGCAGCCAGCTGCTGGCACCCGCCCTTGGCCGGAGCACAGGGCGATGGTGGGTAGGCAACAAGTAATATAAGTAAAGCAAGGGGTATTGGGCTGATGCACATACATGAATAGCAAGGGGAGGGTGGGTTGGGAATTTTGTGTCAATGGGTGGGCAGGGGAGCAGTGCTGGGTGAATGCTTCTGAGGGAGCAAGGTTGGTCCACAGAGCGGTTCGCAAAGGAGGTTGGGTACAGGCACAAACAGGGGAATGCATCAAGTTGCGAACTTAGCAGGGCAGGCCTGGGCGGGGTGGGATGGCTGGCCGCTCACAGCCTGCCTCCCGTCTCGGGCCCCTCCATCCATGCCCCAATCTCTGCCAAATACTTGCGCACATCGGTCTGCGTGCAAGGGGCGGCAGCGGTGGCTGGCGGCCGTAAGGCAGGCAGGGGCGGCATGCGCATGCTCAAGCAGGGTGGCAGGTATGGAAGAAGGAAGCATGCGACATGGCACACAGCATGCGACATGGCACACAGCATACGATATGACACACAGCATACGATATGACACACAGCATACGATATGACACACAGCAGAAGACTTGAATAGAGATGAGCCGGCGGAGGGCCAGGGGCAGAGTGCACCCCTGCCCAGCCAGCAAGCCAGCCAGCAGGGCGGACAACGAGGCTGCCAGCTCAGCCTGCCTGCCCGGCCCCTGCAGGGCGGACAACGAGGGTGCCAGATCAGCCTGCCTGCCCGGCCCCTCCAGGGCGGCTGTCCGCTGCGTCGGGCGCGCTGGGCACACTCAGCCAGCCTTTGTGAAAGACAGGCAAGCAAGCACGGCCGGCTTGGGGGGCATGGCACTGCACTCACATATGCGCTGTAGGGACGTTCTGAGGTGCAGGCAGCTGAGCTGAAGGCCACCACACCCACAACAGTGGCCTCTCCTGTAATGGGGCTGCGCAGCAGCAGGGGACCGCCTGCAGCGGCGGCAGGGGGCAAGGTGGAGGGTGGGAATGCCGTTGAGTGGGACGGCAACAGGGGGCGGTGAGGTGATATGGGCGGCGTGGCAGGCCGCCGGGCAGGCGGGCGGGCGGGCGGGCGGGCGGGCAGGCAGGTCACTCTCGAAATAGGCAAGAGGGAGTCAGCAGAGATACGTGCCTGCCCTCGGCAGGGTCATCATCGGGCTGGGCCGCTGCCCCGCTCTGTGCCACCAACGGTAGCACACAGCACGCACCGCACACAGTACACAGAACGCAGAAGCACAGCACACACAGTACACAGGACACATCAGTAGGATAGGAAGACAGTGCTGTGTCCAACATGTGGCTTCAAGATGCCACTGTGACATAACAACACTGGCTTTCCGCCGAGTGGCGCACACAGCACAACCCAGGCAGCAGCACACAGCAGGCACATGACACGCAGCACTGTGCACACTGCAGACACATCACACTTAGCGTACAGCATACAGCAGCACAGCACACACAGCACACACGCCACAGCGGCGCACGCACCCGAGTCCCCGCGGCATGTGCGGGCGCCTGTGTCGGGGTCGCCAGCACACATTGTGTCGTTGTACATCTCGAGGCCGCACCCCGCCCCTGTAAGCAGCTCAACCTCTGCATACCTGCATGGTTAGGAGGGCGGGTGTTGTGAGGGCAGGGCGGTAGGTAGGAGGGCGGGCGGTGGGTCACCTGCCGTCATGAAAGAGAGCAACAAGCAGCAAGTGGTGCGGAGCAAAACGCTTGCTTGCGCAAGCTGTGTGTCAGAGGCAGTAACAGGCGTTGCTTCACGTGCATGCCAGGGAAAAAGAGCGGGCAGGCATGCATGCCAGGGCATAGCAGCAAGCGGGAGGGTGGACCGGGGGCAGGCACGCTGGGTGGGCGGGCACAGGCAGACCCATGCCAGCACTCACAGAAGTGAGTCGCTTATGTTGCCGGCGTCGCTCGTCAAACCCCAGCCTGCCACCTGCAGCAGCATCCATGCCGTCTCTCATGCGGTCAGTAAGCGCTGAGGCCCCGGAAGCACCGCTCCAGAGGGTGCCCCGCCGCCAATTGAGGGCCGGCACTGCGTGCACAGCATGGTGCAAGGTAGGCCCTGATGGCACCAGCTGGCACGTTCCCAATCCAGACTGCGCTCTCGCTGAGGCACCTCGGCGCCAATAGCGTGGGCCCCGCCTTCAGGGGTTGTCCCGCCCGCTGGAAAGATGCCGGCACAGCATGCACAGCACATCGTAGCACGGGCCCAGCTGCTCAGGCTGCCCAGACTGCATCCCACAGGTAGCGAACTCAACAACTGTGACAGAAGCACAGCTTTGTGCTGATATGACGTGCAACCCGCCCTCAGTCAGTATGGTAGCGTGCAGCCCCCACCCACCTCTAGGGGTTGCCCCGCCTCCAGCTGCAGCCCCGCCGCCGGCAGCTGCACCGTGGGCACCCCCTCAGCGGGCTCTGCCAGCCTGACTGCCGCTATGTCGTGCAGCGCGCCTTCCACCCTGCCGTCGTCCTCGTCCCCCTCCAGAGTGCTCACACGGTAGTCTGCAGGGACAGTGGGGGCCAAGCGGGGAGGGTGGCTGTGACACGGTCAGCGCCCACGCTCAACTCAGGGAAGCGAACGCGGCGGCGGCGCTGCCCTGCATGCGTGCCTGCCTACCTGCCGGCCTGCCTGCCTGCCTGTGTTGCTTGCTCTTCAAGCTGGTATCGGTTGCTGGCTGCCTGGTCGCGTGTGCTGCCCGCCCGGCTCCCACGACTGCAACGAGCAGGCCCAGGCCACCCCAGGGGACGTTCGGCCTCGCCCACCCACACAGACATTGGCCATCACATCTCAAGGTCAACCACAGACTTTTACTGTGGCTGGGCCACAACCACACACAGGCCCACCTGGGTAGTGTTTCCTGCTGCTCACACCCCTGCCAAGCCCCTATCATGTCACTGTCATCCCGCTGCCCTGCCCAGCGCCCCACCTGGGTGGGGCAGTACCAGCATGGGAGGGTACCGCTGTCCCTGGAGAACCACGCAGAAGCTGAGGGGGTGGATGGGCTGCCCAGAGGCATCCAAGACGCAGTGAGCGGCTGCAGGCAGGGAGGGGAGGGCAGCGGCGGGAGACTGGAGGCGGAGGGGACTGCAGGCAGGGAGGGGAGGGCAGCGGCGGGCAGTAATGGGGAGGCAACCAGGCATCCTCCCCTGCCTTCCTTCCGTCCTTCTGCACTTCGTGTTACTTCGTATCGTCTGCACCAACACAGATGTGCATGCGGTTAGCAAAGAGCAGCGACAGGGTGCAGGCGAGCCGTCGGCAGGTGTCCACGCAGAGAAGCAAAGCAGCGCAAAATAGGATCTGCGGCACACTGTTGTGAATGAATGCAGCTCTCACCCGTCAGCACTGTCGTGGGGTTCAGCAGGACGCCACCACAAAATGCTTCCTCGTCATCCCTGCCCACCAAAGCAGCCACAGAATCAAACTCCAGCTCGGGTGCCGGCTGGCCGCCCAGGATGCGGGTGCTTCGAGGACCGGCCCCCTGCTGCTGCCGAGCCGCCGCCGATGCGCCCAAGCCTGCGGCGGTGGCTGCGCCTGCTGCGCCCAAGGCGCTGTCGGGCAGGGCGAGCGTCTCCAGAAGGCTGCGGCCTGCAGTTACTTGTATAGAAACCTGGGTGAGTGACACAGTCGCCAGCCGTGGATCTGTAGTGGTTGGTGGAGCCCACTGTGCCGTTGCCGCTGGCGGCGCCGCTTGCAGGCCTGCCCACGACCAAGCCTCCGGTGCAAGCCGCGTCGAGCGGCGCATGCGATCACCTGAGGCGAGCCCTACCGCCAGCAGCAGTAGGAGCAGCGCCAGCCTGCCTGGCACCCACGCCATGGGAGGGTGCCCAGGTGCACAGCTGTCAGTGCCTCTGGCCGCTTCCACACAGCACTCCAGCCCAAGAAGCGGCGTTAGCAGGCGCGTGGAGGTCCCGGAAGCGGGCAGGAACCTGATGCAAGGCTGGACAGGTCAGCGGGACGCGGCAAAGCAAAACATGGCTTAAAAGCCGCTTCCATTTCTTTCGCCACATTATCCAGATTGCCAGTGTTTATAAATCGCTCACACAGCTCCAGCCTCGGAAACCAGAGCAGAACACGTTTGCCTCCATACACATGTGCGGCTCGCTGCGAGTCTTCAGCACCGGCCTCCTGCTGGTGCTGGCTCTGCACACAGGGATCGCTGCATGTGAGATTGATCGCCGCGCGAGGGTGCGGTGGCAGCGGTGCTTGCAGGCAACTCATGCTGCCAGCCGTTGTGGACTCAGCACGCCCACCTGGCGGCACGGGGGTAGTCTGCCCATTTCACCTGCCCACCCCTTGCCGTCCTCACGCAGTTGCCCGCCACCTGTCTAATCGCCTGACCTTGCCCCGCCCCCTTTTCCATTCTGACACTGCGCAGGCCGCCAGCTGCGGGCTCCCGTGCCGGCACCCGCCCCGGCGCCGTCCCCCGCCGCTGCACTCGACGTGTCAGCTGATGTGTTCAACGGTGCCCCCGCCCCTGAGGGCGCTTTTGAATTCATGGTCCGCATGAAAGCCTGGAGGCAAGACCGTGAAACAGGGGAGGTGTTTTCCAGCCACATGTGCGGCGGCGCGCTGCTGGATGCAACCACCGTCCTCACAGGTACGCGGGGGGCAGGGAGGATGGGGCGGGGTGCAGGCGGGGGAGGAGGGCAGGCCTCCCGAGCCCAACCGGCCTCAGCGTGCCATCGTGCTCGCTCGCTACCACTCACCCTGCTGCCTACCCTTGACCCCCCTCCCCCTCCCCNGGAGGATGGGCGGGGGAGGAGGGCGGTGCTCAGAAGAGCCCAGCGGTTGCCATGCGGCGCGCATGCAGTGTGCACTCTATGCCCTATGGGTGCCGCTGCGATGCATGGCCGGGCATTGAAGCCAGTGCACACCCAGTCCTCCTCACCCCAGCCCTCTCGCCGTGCCGCCGGCAGTCGCGTGCTCTCTCGCTCACCACCACTCACCCTGCCGCCTGCCCCTCACCAAGCCCCCACCTTCCCCTCTGCCCGCAGCCGCCCACTGCCTTCGCATGGAGGACGGCAGCGAGATGGCTGTGGGCGAGCTTGTGCTGGAGATCGGGGACGTACCTTACGAGGCCGCCTCCATCCATGTGCACACCCAATACGACCCCGCCGCCCTCACCAGAAAGAACGAGGACATCCTTTCCGACGGACACATGGACGACGCACCCTCCCCCAGCCACGACATTGCTATCATTAAGCTGGCCACCCCGGTGCCCAATGCGGTCACTGTGGCGCTGCCCAACCCGGCTGAGAGCTACAGCGTGGGGCAGGTCGTCGAGGTGAGCGGGGCTGGGCTGAGCGAGCGGGCGGGCGTTGGTGGTGGGCTGGCCAGCGGGGGGGACAGTAGCAGCGAGCGGCAGGTGGGGAACCCAGGCAGTCTTGCACAGTGCCCTGGGCCAGGCAGAGGAGGTGAAGGTGGGCCCAGTGATGCTTGATGTAGGACTGAATCAGGGGAGTGCAGTGGGTGGCTCAACCTTCATGTGAGGTGTTCGCAGGCATTGACTGCAGGGCTCGTGCAGCACCTGAGGGCTGACCCTCGTGCCCTCACCCATTGCTTCAGGTTGCTGGCTGGGGCCGCACAGGCGGCGACGAGGAGCTCGCTGCCAGCGAAACCCTCCTGTGAGTGCCGCTGCCTGTCCAGTTTAACCTAGTCTCTACACAGGTTACCGCCGCAAGGCAGGCACTGTAGCTCTGTTGTTGCCAGTGTAGCTGCTCCTGCTGCCACGACTGCTGCTGCTGCTGCGGTGCCTTGCCACTTGGTGCCGTGTCGTGGCGACAGCTGTGGTGCTTACATGCACTGGCGGGTGTGTCCATCTGTTCACCGGCTGCAGAAGCCCGCCCATTATCCCACCTCGCCACATCCACCCTCACATCCCACCCCGCCGCTCGTTCCCCCTTGCAGGTTTGCCCAGCTGCAACTGGCGGCTACTTTCGATCCCGCAAACCCAGAGAAACCCGCCACCTGCCCCGCGCCCCTCTTCACCGATGTCCTCTGCGCACAGAACTTCCAAACCGGGGCCAATGCGTGCGCGGGAGACTCTGGTGAGCCAAGCTGGCACCCTGTGCAGTGCTCTATGCTGTGCTGCGCTGTGCTGTGCTGTGCTGTGCTGTGCTGTGTTGTGCCCACCACCTCTCCGCCTGCCCCTGCTATGCTGTCCCAGCCTCTGCCCTATAACTCACAGCTGCAGGCAACAGTCAAAGTGCCGCACACACTGCACTGCTGCCCATGCCGCCCCGCCCCTGACCCTCCAACCTTTTCATCACCTGGTCTGCTGCAGGCGGCCCCCTCATCATCCGGGACTTCACCACGGGCGCTGCCACGGTTGTGGGCGTGGTTTCGCACGGCCCTGACTGCAGCAAGTATAACGACGGCTCCTACACTGATGTGCGGGGGTATGTGGCCTTCATCCAGGAATTAATGGTAATGGCAGCGGCTTCCTATGTCCCTTACGGTGCCAATGTGTGAGCGGCAGCGCACCCTGGCGCGTGCGAGAGCCCCACTCTCGCCCCACTATCCTCAATTTCGTGATCCTTGCTTGATGCCCTGGCTAGCCAGTCTGGCGCCTGCGGTTGATAGCACCACAGCGCATGGTGGCCCCCCCTTCTGATGATATCCCACCGATCCCTATATATCTATAACAATGTTTGGTCATTGCCCAAGCATGCCCTGCTGCTCATGCCATGCCTCCACGCATGCACCCACTCCATCCACACCCTCGCCATGCTGACCCCGTACCATCATCAATCGTACCGTCATTGTTTCCATTGACCAGCATCGACCCTCACCCCTCTTCACACCAATTTGAATAACCACTTGCTCCCCGTCATTATGGTCCCACTTACTTCGAAGCGCTTGCTCCCATGATTATGATCCCAGCCACGTCAAGCCTGTACACATCTATCTATTGCACGCCAAAGTGCGGGCAGCACATGTCATGTAACCAAATCTGCCAAACCCGCCAGTAAACTGCCACTTTGTGCATCTTGCTCAAACGATTGTGCAAGGCCCAGATTTATGCTGTCACTGCCAGCATGACACAACGCCATGCAACCGCTGCCGCCGATGCACTGCTGACCCGTTGGCGGGCGGGCACCAGTTGCAGCGACATGTGCAGCTGCATGTGAGGTCGCCCGCGGGTATTGCTGTCCTCTTTGGGCATATTTCGCGGCTAGCAGTGCACCCTGGGCAGCTGAGGCAGGCACCTGCTGCGGGTCCTTGCCACTGCCGGCCCCCCTACGCTGCCGAGCCGCCGCTGGTGTGCCCAAGGCGTTGTTAGGCAGGGCAAGCGGCTCCAGAAGCCTGCAGCGTGCAGCGAGCAGTGGATAGGGACCTGGATGAGTGACAAAGGCGCCTGCATGGACGGCGTTGAGCGGTAGCATTTTGCGGCGCCCACTGTGCCGCCGCTGCCGCTGGTGCTTTCACCTTTGGCGGCGCCGCTGGCTCGCCGGCCCACGACCGATCCTCCGGTGCATCGTCGAGCGCGGATTTTACACGCGCGTTGAGCTCCCGGTGGACAGGAACCTGATGCAAGGACAGGTCAGCGGGACGCGGCAAAGCAAACATCGCTCAAACGCGTCGTTCCTTTTCGCCACACGAATCCAATTGCAGGTGTTCATATTCACTAGACACACAGCTAAAGCCTCAGAAACCAGAGCAGAACACGTTTGCCTCCATGTGCGGCTCGCTGCGAGTCTTTGGCACAGGCCTCCTGCTGGTGCTGGCTTTGCACGCAGGGACCACTGCAGGTAAACCTGCTCGCCGCGCGAGCCCGCTGTGGCAGCGGTGCGAGGCTTGCAAGCAACTGCTGCGGTCATGGAACCAGCACGTCCACCTGGCGGCGTGGTGGTTACCCTGCCCCACCCTTGCCTTTCCCGCAGTCTTACCACCTCATCTCTTGACCTTTGCCCGCCCCTTTCCATTCTGACACGGCGCAGGCCGGCAGCTGCGGGCTCCCATGCCGGTGCCCGCCCCGGCGCCATCCCCCGCCGCTGCACTCGACGTGTCAGCCGATGTGTTCAACGGGGCCCCCGCCCCAGAGGGTGCCTTTGATTTCATGGTCCGCATGAAGGCCTGGATGCGGGACCGGGCTACTGGGGAGGTGTTTGCCAGCCACATGTGCGGCGGCGCGCTGCTGGATGCCACCACCGTCCTCACAGGCACGGGGGGGGGCAGCGAGGATGGGCGGGGTGCAGGCGGGGGAGGAGGGCTGTGCTCAAGGGTTGTAAGCGGTTGCCATGCGGCGCGCATGCAGTGTGCAGTCTACGCCCTATGGGTGCCGCTGCGATGCATGGCCGGGCATTGAAGCCAGTGCACACCCAGGCCTCCCGAGCCCAACCGGCCTCAGCGTGCCATCGTGCTCGCTCGCTACCACTCACCCTGCTGCCTACCCTTGACCCCCCTCCCCCTCCCCCTATGCCCCGCAGCCGCCCACTGCCTGCGCATGGAGGACGGCGTCGACGTGCCTGTGGGTGCGCTTGTGCTGGAGATCGGGGACGTACCTTACGAGGCCGCCTCCATCCATGTGCACACCCAATACGACCCCCTCGCCCTCACCAGAAAGAACGAGGACTTGTCAGATGGACGCGTGGACGATGCACCCTCCCCCAGCCACGACATTGCCATCATCAAGCTGGCCACCCCGGTGCCCAATGCGGTCACTGTGGCGCTGCCCGACCCGGCCGTGACATACAGCGTGGGGCAGGTCGTCGAGGTGAGCGGGCTGGGCTGAGCGGTGTATTGGCACATGGGTGGGTTTGTGGGGTGGGGCGCGGCCAGCGGGGTGGGCAGTAGCAGGAAGCGGCGGGGGAGGATCCCGCCAGTCTTGCACAATGCAGGGCAGGCAGAGGAGGTGAAGGAGAGCCAGGGGCCAGTAATGATTGGAGTAGGGACTGGTCGAGGGGAGTTCAGTGAGGATCTTAGTCCATATGTGAGGCAACAGGAGGCATTCATAGATAGAGGCTTCTGCGGCGGCGGTGGTGCGGATTGCGGGGCATTGGGTCAGCAGCTGACGGCTATCGCCTCCTCGCCCCCTGTTGACCCTTTGCTGCAGGTTGCTGGTTGGGGCCGTACAAGCAGCACGGAGCTCGCTGCCAGCGAAACCCTCCTGTGAGTGCCGCTGCCAGTCCAGTCTTACCTGGTCTAGCCTCTACATAGCTTGCACCAGCAGGCATTCACCACAGCACTGTCCCTGCCAGTGCTGCTACGGCTGCTCCTGCTGCAGCCACTGTTGCTGCTGCTGCGGCGCCGTGCCGTTTGTGCTGTGACGTGGCGACAGCTGCGGTGCGGGCGCGTACGACTGGCACCGGGCTGCCAAAGCCCGACCACGGCCCTTGCTCGCCTCTCCCTCGCTTCCTGGTGATCGGTGCACCGCATAAGCCGCCAACAGCGCAGTGCTTACGCCCGGTCCGCCTCATCACATCCCACCCCACATCCCACCCCATGCATCCCGCCCTCTCGTTCCCCCCTTGCAGGTTTGCCCAGCTGCAACTGGTGGCCCCTTTCGATTTCGCAAACCAGGGGGCGCCCGGCACCTGCCCCGCGCCCTCCTTCACCGACGCTCTCTGCGCACAGAACTTCGAAACCGGGGCCAACGCGTGCGGGGGAGACTCTGGTGAGCCAGGCTGGCACGTTCTGTGCTGTGCTGTGCTGTGCTGTGCTGTGCTGTGCTGTGCTGTGCAGTGTTTTGGCATGCTGTGCTGCGCTGTGCTGTGCTGTGCTGTGCTGTGCTGTGCTGTGCTGCGCTGTGCCCACCACCTCTTTGTCCACCCATGCCATGCTGCTCCAACCGCACGCACCCGGCAAACTGCCACACCCAACTGCTGCCCCGCCCCGCCCCTGACCCTCCCCCCTTCAATAACAATATCTGCTGCAGGCGGCCCCCTCATCATCCGGGACTACACCACGGGTGCGGCCACGGTTGTGGGCGTGGTCTCGCACGGCCCAGACTGCAGCGAGGTCAACCACGGGTTTTACACTGACGTGCGGGAGTATGTGGCTGGAATTCAGGAAGTGATGGCAACGGCGGCAGCCCCCTCGGTCCCCTCCGACGCCAGCGTGTGAGCGGGAGCGGGAGCCCCCTCTCCACTCTGCATTTTTTTGTGTGTGTGTGATTTCTCCCCGATGCCCTGACTAGCCAGCCTGGCGCCTGCGGTTGATAGCACCGCAGCGCGTGATGGCCCGTATTGATGATATCCCACCGGTCCCTGTATTCTTTATAACCATGCATGCATTATTGATCTGCTTGATTGGAGAGAGCCCCCTCCTGCTGCTCATGCCATGCCTCCACTCATGCCGCCCACTCCACCCACACCCTCGCCATGCTGACCCCCTTCCATCATCAACAAGCAACCCGCCAATCTTTCCTTCTGACCATCAAGCCCTCACTCAATCTCGCATCAAACGGAAGAACCTGCTCCCTGCGATATTAACTCACCCACGTCAACCTGTACACATCTACTAGTCCACGCAGAGTGCGGGCCACACATGTAACCAATCCTGCCTTTATGGCATGGTGCCCGCCAGGAAACTGCCTTGGTCAAGAAAAAGAAAAAAGAAAAAAAGGCCCAGCTACGTGCCACTGCCAGCATGACGAGACGCTAGCGCTGCCGCCGCCGCCGCCGCCGCGCTGCTGGCCCGTTGGCGGGCAGGCACCAGGTGCAGCGACACTTGCAGTTGCATGTGATGTGGCCCGTGATGCTTTCCTCGTTGGGCTTACTTCCCGGCCCGGGAGCACCCTGGCAGGCTCCCGCTACTGCCGAGGCCCCTGCTGCTGCCAAGGCGCCGGCGCTGTGCCAAGCCTGCTGCGGCGCCTGCACCTGCTGCGCCCAAGGCGCTGGTGGGGAAGGGCAAGTGGATCCACAAGCCTTCGGCAGGCAGTGACGTAGATAGGGACGGGGATAGGGACGTGGATGTGACGCCGGCGCTGTAGGGCGGCGCCCACCAGGCGCCACTGTGCTGCTGCCGTGGTGGCGCCGCCGGCGACCGCGCCTCCGGTGCATGTCGCGCCGAGCGCTGCTTTCACAGGCGCGCGGAAGTGGGCAGGAACCTGATGGAAGGACAGGTCAGCGGGACGCGGCAAAACTCACATCCGGTAGTACCCAATTGCAGGTGGTCCGCTTCGCTACACAAATCCAGCCTCAGAAACCAGCAGAACCAGAGCAGAACACGTTTGCGTCTCCATGTGCGGCTCGCAGAGAGTCTTCAACGCAGGCCTCCTGCTGGTGCTGGTTTTGCACACAGGGCTCGCCGCAGGTGAGCCTGATCGCCGCGCGAGCGCGCTGTGGCAGCGGTGCGAGGCTTGCAGGCACCTGCTGCCAGCAGCCGCGGCCGATGGGTGCCCAGCGTGCCCACCTGGCGGCACGGGGGGTAGTCTGCCCATTTCACCTGCCCCACCCCTCCCTTTCCCAGCAGCACGCAGAAGCCCACTCCCTGTCTGACCTCCTTGGCCTTGCCCCGCCCCCTGTGCATCCTGCACCGTGCAGGCCGGCAGCTGCGGGCTCCCGTGCCGGCACCCGCCCCGACGCTGTCCCCCGCCGCTGCACTCGACGTGTCAGCCGATGTGTTCAACGGTGTCCCTGCCCCAGAGGGCGCCTTTGATTTCATGGTCCGCATGAAATGGTTCTTGAGGCAAGACCCTGCAACAGGGCAGGTGTTTGCCGTCCACCTATGCGGCGGCGCACTGCTGGATGCCACCACCGTCCTCACAGGTACGTGGGGGGCAGCGAGGATGGGCTGGGTGCAGGCGGGGGAGGAGGGCGGTGCTCAGATGATCCGATCGGGGGCCATGCTGCGGGTGCTTGCCCGCAGGGTGCCGGTGCGATGCATGCCTGCCCTCCTCACCATTCCCCCTGCCGCCTGCCCCTCTCTCCATGCCCCCCCATCCCCCTCTGCCCTGCAGCCGCCCACTGCCTGCAACTGGGGGGCGGCGAGATCCCCGTCGAAGCGCTTGTGCTGGAGATCGGTGACGTACCTTACGCGGCTGCCTCCATCCACGTGCACACCCAGTACGACCCCGCCGCCCTCACCAGAAAGAACGAGGACTTGTCTGACGGACGCGTGGACAATGCACCCTCCCCCGGCCACGACATTGCCATTATCAAGCTGGCCACCCCGGTGCCCAATGCGGTCACTGTGGCGCTGCCCGACCCGGCTGAGACATACAGCGTGGGGCAGGTCGTCGAGGTGAGCGGGGCTGGGCTGAGCCGTGTATTGGCACATGGTTTGTGTGTTGGCACATGGTTTGTGTGTTGGGACATGGTTTGTGTGTTGGGACATGGTTTGTGTGTTGGGACATGGTTTGTGTGTTGGGACGGTTTGTGTATTGGCACATGGTTTGTGTGTTGGGACGGTTTGTGTNACATGGTTTGTGTGTTGGGACGGTTTGTGTATTGGCACATGGTTTGTGTGTTGGGACGGTTTGTGTGTTGGGACGGTTTGTGTGTTGGGACGGTTTGTGTGTTGGGACGGTTTGTGTGTTGGGACGGTTTGTGTGTTGGGATGGTTTGTGTGTTGGGACGGTTTGTGTGTTGGCACATGGTTTGTGTTGTGGGACGCGTCAAGCGGGGGGCAAAGCCGGACAGTCCGGCACAGTGTTGCAGGCAGAGGTGGTGAGAAAAACCCAGGGGCAGGGATGGTGCTGGATTACAGTGGGGAGAGTGTGCCAGGGTGATCAGGAGGCACAGGCAGGGGCAGAGATGGCTCTGCTGCTGCCGCGGCGGCGGCTGCAGGGCATTAGTGCAGCAGCTGACGGCTATCGCCTCCTCGTCCCCTGTTGACCCTTTGCTGCAGGTTGCTGGCTGGGGCCGCACAAACAGCACAGAGCTCGCTCCCAGCGAAACCCTCTTGTGAGTGACTTTGCCAGTCCAGTCTTATCTAGTCCAGTCTCTTACACAGTGTGCCAACCGCAGGCATTCACCACAGCACTGTCCCTGCCAGTGCTGCTCCGGTTGCTCCTGCTGTAGCAAATGCTGCTGCTGCTATGTTGCCTTGCCGTTTGTGCTGTGACGTGGCGACAGCTGTGTTGCTCACATGCATTGGCGGGCGTGTCCAGCTGCCACGAAGCCTCCCAGGGCCGCACCTCGTCCCTCCCTCGCTTCCTGGTGCCCGGTGCACCACTTTCCCATCACATCCAAAACCCTCACATCCCACCCCATGCATCCCGCCGCTCATTCCTCCCTTGCAGGTTTGCCCAGCTGCAACTGGTGGCGCCTTTCGATTTTACAAACCAGGGAGCTCCCGGCGCCTGCCCCTTGCCCTCCTTCACAGATGTTCTCTGCGCACAGAACTTCCAAACCGGGGCCAATGCGTGCGGGGGAGACTCTGGTGAGGAGCCAGGCTGGCACGAGATGCATGTGCTGTGCTGTGCTGCGCTGTGCTGTGCTGTGCTCTGCTGCGCTGTGCCCACCACTTCTTTGTCCACCCATGCCATGCTGTTCCAATGTTACTCCGCGGGCCCTCCTTTCTATGCTGTTCCAACCGCACGAACCCGGCGCACTGCCACACCCAACTGCTGCCCCGCCCCGCCACTGACCCTCCCCCCCTTCAATAACAATATCTGCTGCAGGCGGCCCCCTCATCATCCGGGATTTCACCACTGGTGCAGCCACTGTCGTGGGCGTGGTCTCGCACGGCCCAGACTGCAGCGAGGTCAACCACGGGTTTTACACTGATGTGCGGGAGTATGTGGCCGGCATTCAGGAAGTGATGGCCATGGCGGCAGCCCCCTCCGTAGCCATCGTGTGAGCGGGAGCGGGAGCCCCTCTCCACTCTGCAACTGTTTTTTGTGATCCCAATGCCCTGACTAGCCAGTCTGGCGCCTGCGGTTGATAGCACCGCATCGCATGACCCTTATTGATGACATCCCACCGATCCCTGTAGTACTTATTATCCAGTTTGGTCTGTTCTGCATTCTTGCTTGCATGGAGAGAGCCCGCCCCCTCCTGCTCCAACCGCGCCTCCTCTCATGCCGCCCACTCCACCCACACCCGCGCTATGCTGACCCCTCAACATCACCAAGCAATGCCTTCACATCTTTCCATCAGACCGTCACCCCCTCACTCTTTTCCACATCAAACGGAAGAACCACTTGCTCCCCATGATTATGATCCCACCACTTCAACCTGTACATTTATACGGCTCTGCACGCAGAATGAGGCCCACACATGTAACCAGCTCTGTCATGCCCGCCAGGAAGCTGCCCTGCCGTGCTTCGGGGTTGTGCGTTGACACTTCGTGCGTCCACTGCCAGCGGCGGCTCGACGCTGGGCGCCGCTGCCGCTGCTGCCGCTGCCGCTGCTGTGCCCCTTTGGCGGGCAGGACCAGGTGCAGCAGCATGTGAGGTCGCAACAACCCATGGCGAGCAGATCTGTCCTCTTTGGCGTATTTCCCGGCCTGCAGAGTAAACAGCCCCGAGCGCTGTTTTGTGCCGCAGCAGGAGGGAGGATCTCCTGCGTCACTTCGGCGATATTCACATTCTAAATTGGCGGCGAACACTATCAGCCGGGTGGCGTTCTACCACACACATGGGCAGGACGGGCACTGCGCTCGTTCTGCTGCTCTATGCAGCCTTGGCAGCGGCTGCACATGTTTCTGGTGAGAGTACGACCTCCAGCTGCGATGGGCGCCGCTATCACAAGCGCTGCAAGGACCTGCCCCCAGTGCCCGCTGCGGGCGCCTCTTCCCCCTGCCCGCCGGCCTGCGTCGCCGGCCGCTCCAGCGGCCCTGCCCCTGTCCCGCTGTGCGCTGCCTGTGCGCCGCCTGAGGCTGGAATCCGATTTCGGCTTGGCACTGGTGCAGCGTGCCACTTGCACTCCCTGAAGCAGTGTGATGTGGCGTGAGCAAAGCAGGGGCAGTGCGTGCGCCCCTCTAACCCGCCCCCGCCCCTGCTCTGCCCGCCTGCAGAGTGCAGCGCGTGCGGAAGCATGGGGCGCCCCTCTCACCCTACCCTGCCTTGCATACATCCCTGCTACCTGCACTCCCCCGGAAGCACACTACCACTAGTTAGTGGGGGGCGCCCCTCCCACCCTACCCTGCCTTGCACCCGGCCTCCCTGCTCCTCGCACCCTTGCAACCCTGCCAGCACTCGCCCTGCGCCCCCGCCTGCAGGCCGCTCGCTGCACATCACCCAAGGGGCCCCCGCTCCCGAGGGGCTGTGGGACTTTGCTGCCCACATGCTGTGGTGGCGCGCCAGCCGGGAGACGGGGGAGCGGTGGACGGAGCACGCGTGTGGGGGCGCTCTGATTGGGGCCGACACCGTTCTCACCGGTGAGATGCGCACCACTTGAGCGTGTGGCTTGCCAAGAGTTGCAATGGTCGTTTAAATTAGCGTGCTAAGGAGAGTGTGTCCTGCATGCGTCGTTGGGTGGGTGGTAGCGTGTGTGCTAAGGTAAGGACGTGTCTTTGCTAAAGGGCGCACTCATCATGCCTGGGTGCCTGGGTGTGCACAGCACTGTAACTTTCAGCACCAGAGGTTTGTGTGGTTTGCTAAGAAGTGCCCTCATTTGAGAGGGTGTTTGGGAGCGTGGGTGTGCAAGAGCTGCCAGCACCGGAGGGTTGACCCCACCAGCCATCCTCAGTTGCATTTCCCTCCCGCAGGCGGTCGTCAGCAGACAGCCGGTGATGCGCCGCCAGGCAGGCAGGCGTTGGCCTGTGCACAGCGCACACCACCTGCCCACCCCGACTTTCCTTCCTCCCCTCCCTCTGCACATCCCCACTGCCTCGTGTTCCATGTCCTCTACCGCACAGCCTCCCACTGCCGTGCTGTGCCCGTCCCTCTCTGCAGCCTCCCACTGCCTCGTGTTGCGTGTCTCTTACCAACAGCCTTGCACCCATGCAGGTTGTGCATTCTCTAGTCCTCGGTGCTAGTCCTGTACAGTCCTCGCTGCCTGTGCAGTCCTCGCTGCCTGTACAGTCCTCGCTGCCTGTACAGTCCCCGGTGCCTGTACAGTCCTCGGTGCTAGTCTCTGTACAGTCCTTGGTGCCTGTGCAGTCCTCGCTGCTAGTCTCTGTACAGTCCCTTCTTCCACTGCCGTGCTGTGCCCTCTCCCCCTCCCTCTGCCGCCTGCAACTGCCTCCTGTACCCTTCCTCTACCCCACAGCCTCCCACTGCCCCGTGTCCCGTTTCGACTGCCCCACAGCCTCCCACTGCCGTGCTTTGCGCTCCGCCCCCGCTCCCCGTCTGCAGCCTCCCACTGCCTCGTGTCCCGTTTCATCTGCCCCGCAGCCTCCCGCTGCCGTGCTGTGCCTACCCACCCCCCATCCACCAGCTCCTGCTGTGCAGCCTCCCACTGCCATGCCGTGCGCTCCCCTTCCCGCGTTTCCCCTCTGCAGCCTCCCACTGCCTCGTCTACAACGGATCTACGGTGCCCCTGGCCTCGTTTGTGGTGGAAGTTCAGGGGGCACGCTACGAGGCACGGGAGCTGCTGGTGCACCCAGGTAATCAGCAGGGCTCAGGGTTTGGGAGGGGAACATCTTGAAACCCTGTGCGGGGGCACGCTAGGCACGCTATGACCTCGTACATGGCAGGTGCTGGTGCACCCAGGTGACAGGGCTCAGGGTTTGGGAGGGGAACAGGTAGAAACCCTGTGCGGGGGCACGCTAGGCACGCTATGACCTTGTGCAGGGTAGGTGCTGGGTGCACCCAGGTAACAGGGCTCAGGGCTCAGGGTCTAGGAAGCCTAAACCCTGTGCCGGGGGGCGCGGTGTGAGGCACGGGAGGTGCTGATGCACCCGGGTGGGGTG
>JTEE01000116.1:441378-451744 GCA_002896455.3 Chlorella sp. ArM0029B | reverse complement strand
CCCCGCTCTACCCCCGCTGCCCGCCTGCCTGCCTCTCCCCGCAAAGCTTTCCCCCCAGACACTCACTCTTGCCCCGCTCTCGACCCCCGCTGCCCGCCTTCCCCCCGCAGGGCTTCCACCACGACCTGTTCCCCCTGTACATGGAGAACGACGACGCCCTGCTGCGCGCCTCCCGCGCCTCATGGCTCCTCGTCCCCGCAGCCGGTGAGCCAGCCAGCCAGCCAGCCAGGCAGGTGGCGGGCTGCATTCCTGGTTGTGTGTGGCAACAAGGGGCAGGCAGGGCTGGGGCGTGGGACAGGCAGGGCTGGTTGATGTGGCAGTGGCGCTGTGGGGCAGGCTTTGCGGGGTGGGGCGCTGGGCTGGGGCTGAGCGGGCACCTGCTGGACCGGCGGTGGCGGCCAGCTGTGCGGGGTGTCTGGTGACTGGGGAGCAGCCACCTACCCCTGGTTTAAGCCGCCCCTGCCTGACCCACCTCCTGTGCTGCCCCCCTCCCCCCCGCTGCAGCCGCCAACGCTGAGGCAGAGCTGCAGGCAGAGTTTGAGTCGATCAAGGCCAGGTCTCCGGCGATCAGCGCCGAGGGCGTCACGGTGGGGGCCTCCCCCGGGTGTGGCATGGTGGTCGAAGGCCCCTCCACCTCCCCCCAGCACGCACGCCTGCACAAGTCTGGTGAGTGATTGGTTGGGAGCAGCGGGGAGAGGCGGTGAATGGGTCGCCGGGCAGCGGGCCGGAGCTGGGCGGGGAGGGCGGCCTGGCTGTGTGGGGGGTAGCGAGCAGTGGAGAGCAGGAGGAGGCAAGTTGCTGCCATGCGTGGCGACGACCACACAACTGCCCCTATTACCCGAACCTACTGGGTGGCACCAGGTTTTTGGCCCTGCCTGGCAACGAAGATCGCGCGACCATAACACGAGTGTTACGTCAAACGACATCACATGCGCCCATGACCCGTCTCTTAACTGGCACATCAGTAAACATCACACTGTCCCTCCACCATCCCTCCCCTCCCCCTTGTGCAGAGGTGGGCGACTACTTTGTCACAGACCTCGCTTCCCAGCACGGCACCTGGCTCAACGGACGTCGCCTGGAGCCCAACACCCCCGCCCGCCTCATGCCCAACGACACGGTGCACTTTGGCCCCGAGGGGCATGCCGAGGGCCAGGACGGCTACGTCGTCCGCCTGCTGCACCACAGCCTGATGCGGGTGGGGGGCAAGCACGGCGGGTACGACCGGCAGCGCAGCTCCACGCCGTTCATGGCGGGGGCGGCCGCCGCCACCATGCGGCAGCACGCCGCCGCACTTAAGTGAGCGGCGCCCCTCAAGTGAGCGGCCCTCAAGCAAGCGGCACCTTACAAGTGAGCAGCACCCCTCGTAGCGAGCAGCCCTAAAGCAAGCGGCACCTATCAAAGCAAGCCGGCCCCGTCCGGCGTGCAGTGGTTGGTTGGTGCCCCCCGCGGCGACACGTGGCTGGCCCCTGCAGCCGCACCCCTCTTGGCAGGCGCAGGCGCCAGCGCCAGCGCACCCTCACCCATGCCCTCTTGCACCCCAGTAGTCTCCCACCAGCAAGTAGCGCCACTCAGCGTCCCAGGCACCGGTCGGCAACTCCCGTGCCGGCCCCTGTTCTCTCTCAATCAATCATCCAACGGCTGTCCCCTACGTCCTAGCTCGGACCCACCCAAGCCCCCCAGCCCCCCTCTATCTCTCTTGGGTGGGCTGATCGATCCAACTCTCTACCCTATGAACGAACTCCCGAGAATGGCCCTCCCCTCTACTGCCGCCGCCGCCGCAGAGCAGCAGCAGCAGTAGCAGCAGGGTAACGCCCCTTCACCTTGCCTCCATTTGCCCTCCACACTTTTGGTTGCCCCCCTTTTGCATCCCACCCCTCTCCTACATCCAATGCGAGCTCTTTCCTTTTTGCCGCCCCGTGCTCTTTGCCTTCCAGCCCCACCCACCCACCCCACCCGCTCGAGAGGGCCCCAGTTTGCCCGACCCACAAGAGACAGTTCATGCACCTCCCCCTTTAGTTCCAGAGCCGGACACCCCATGTGCCGCCGCTATTGTTTCATCGAAAAAACAACCCAAAAACAGCACCAAGCATTCATTTTACAACGCCCCGCCGGCCTCTGACCCCAGCCTCGCGGGTGCACCCCCCCTCCCCCCATTTCAATCCAATCCCCCGTCTTACTACACGACCATCGCTCTATTTTGTCTCCCAGCACCGCACCTATGTGTGCCCGCCCGTCCCGTCCACACTGTAAAGCTATGAACAGTATTACGGGTTGCCGTACTGTCTTTACATCAAGCGTGGAGCACAAAGTCTGTGGGGGTTATGGAATGACCAAGGCCTGAGCCCAGCACACGGTGGCGTTGATTCAGGCCTCTGCCCCCAGCCCCCCCAACCGCCTGCTCCTGCTTCTTCTCGTTGGTCGAGGGGTGCTTCAAGGAATGGGGTCACATCAGGTTACAGTGCAGCGAGGGCATACGAGGGAAGGCGCAAAATTTGGGTAGGACGGAAGGAGGAAGGCCCAGCATCCCCAGAAAAACAAGTACAGACGAGCAAAAGCAGAGGGATCAGATGTTGCGGTTCCTGGGTTGTCTCAGAGATTGAATTGTGTCGGTCGGGGTGAGTGGCGTCGGTCACAGATGGGCCCCACAGCTTGAAAAGGTGCCGTCGAGCAGGGAGGCAGCAGGCCTCGACGCTCACCAGCGTTTTGTTTTTTGTTTTTTGGAAGACGCTTGTTACGTCGCCAGCGCTGCAAGGCAGCACCGGCGTGTTGCAGCCGGCTGTCCTGCTGCCTGTCCCGGGCTGAGACGGCAGTGTTGTTGTATTTGCAGCGTTGACTGGAGGGGAGTCGTGCTGTCGGCTGTCAGTCACGTCCATGGGTTGTGTCACCACATGCCGCCACACAGGGAGGCCCGGCCTGCTGCCCCAGGACGCTGCCACCGCCCTCCCCGGCGGCATCCCGCCGCACAGGGAGGCCCGGCCTGCTGCCCCACAGCGCTGCCAGCGCCCCCCCTCCCCTCAGATGTTGGTGGGGTTGACCGTGTTTTGCCCAAACGTGATCTGCGATGGCAGGGCAGCCAGGAGGGGGGAGAGAGGGAGGGGTCAGCACCCCCGGGATGGCAGGCGAGCAGGCAGGCAGGGTCGTGGGTGCACCGCGTTTTGAGGTGTGAGGAGCTCAATGTGGAGGCAGGCAGGTCGGCAGGCTGGACCAGGTGGGTGTGTAGGTGGTTGGGCATGCAGAATGCTTGCTCCTGCACTCCCCCCAACAAATCTCCTGTCTCATTACACCATCACTTGGCTCCCCGTGGGCATTCATTACATGTAGCAAACAAGCAAACAGTATGTGGCCGGGCCGTGCAGCAGGCGAATACAGGGTGGCCTGCAGGCAGTCACACAGCCTCACCTTGCGTGGCGAGCGGCCCACCCAGAGGTCGGGGTCGTCGGTGCCGTCGACGTCGTTGGTGGCATGCCTGAAGGGGCACAGGGGGCAGGCAGCACAGGGCCAGATAGAGGGTTAGATGCACGTGCTCCCTGTTGAGGGTTAAAATCCGGTGCCCGCTCGTCTTCTGGAAGCGTTTGCCTCGGATTCTTTCCTTCGCTGCTACAAACTGCATTCTAATACACTCACCCCCCATCCTGTCCCATGAGACCTTGCTGGCTCCCCCTGGACTTGAAATGTAATTGATTGATTGATTGACTTGCCCACACGCAAGCCCCCACCCCGGCATCCCACCTGTGCAGCTTCTCGTGGTAGTTCTTGTACCTGCAGTTTGAGCGGGGAGGGGCCGGGCCAGGTGTTGCCTAGTTCAGTCAATCAACTGCATTTTGAGTCTAGGGGGGAGCCAGCAAAGGGGGGAGCCAGCATCCAGTAGGGAGCCAGCAAAGCTGCATAGGTAAGCAAATCAACTATATTTTGAGTCCAGGGAGGAGCCAGCAAAGGTCGCAAGGGACAGGGTGGGGGTGCCTGCACTTGACGCGCTTGCTGCCAGAGCTTGCGTTTGACAGGCCTGCTGGGCAGTTGGGCCGCCTGCCAGCACATGAGCTGGGCAGCGAGCACCCCCCAAATGCCAGTGCTGGCAGCATCTCTTCAGCCTTCACTTCTCCCGCAACACTTCCAGGTGCTTGCAAACTACATTCCAATACACTCACCCCCCACCCTGTCCCATGAGACCTTTGCTGGCTCCCCCTGGAATTGAAATGTAATTGATTGATTGATTGAGAGCAGCTGCACCGCCTGGCATGTGACTGCATGACCACCGACACATCCCTGGCGTCAGCAGGGCTGTCATTCTGCAGGGCTGACGCATATCGTTGTGTCGTGCTGTGTGTTGAATAGCAGCAAAACACTCACTTGGCCTGCTTTGCGTGGTCCTCCCCCTCTGCTCCCCCTGCTCCACCCGCACCAATCAGGCCGCCGCCATCGGTGACCACGATTGACAGACCTGCGGGAAAAGGAAGCCAGAGGCGGCGGAAGCAGGGTGAGCAGATCAACCAGGCCGCCGTCGGTGACCACGATTGACAGCCCTGCGGATGCAGGGAAAGACAATAGACAGGAAAAGCTGTGAACAATCACCCCAACAAAATCTCCTGTCTCGTGAGACCGCTCCTGGCTCCATATGGACATTGAATGTAACTAACTAACTAACTGTAAAGACTAAACTATACTGCAGGACAAGGAAGCCAGAGGCGGCGGACGCAGGTTGTTGAGCAGATCAATCAATCACTCCACTACATTGCAAGTCCAGCGGGGAGCCAGCAAACGGTCTCGTGGGACAGGGTGGGGTGTGAGCGTGACAGAAGTTAGTCGACCAGATGCAGCGTGCGCTGGCACAGCATGTGCTGCACACCACCATGCCTGTGCTCTTCCCTCATGCCGGCTGCATATTCTGCACAACCGGAACCGCCACTATCCTGCTGCCCACCCACCCGCCCTCCCCACCCCACGCACCGTCTGACGGCGCCACGCGCCCGGAGCTCTGCTTGCTGAACAGGCGCAGGAGGGAGGCCTTGGGGGGAGCTGGCGCCGCCCCGCCTGCTGCCCCCGCCGCCTTCATTTTGGCCGCCGCCGCCTGCCACTGGTTGGCCGTGGCCGCCTCGGCCGCCGCTTTTGCTGCTGCCTTCTCTGCCGCCTTGTCCTCGGCGCTCTCAGCCATGTTGGAGGCCTCCATCACCAGCTCCTCCACTGCAATGAGGGGGAAGGGGGGTAAAGGGTGGGGCACGGAGAGGCGGGCGCGATGTGAGGGGACAGGGTGGGGCAAGGAAGAACATGGGAGCTCTCTGCCGGATTTGTAGGCCTCCATCACCAGCTCCTCCACTGCATGAGGGAGAAGGGGGTAAAAAGAGTGGGGCACGGAGAGGCGGGCAGGACATGGGAGCTCTCTGCCGGATTGGAGGGCCTGCATCACCAGCTCCTCCACTGCTGGGCAGGGAAAGGGGGGACGAGAAGTGAGAAACCAGCACCAGCTGCGTCATTGCTGGTGTGTGGGAAAGAGGGAAGGGGACAGGGGAGCAGAGGGGCGGGAGCAGAGGGGCGAGTGAGTGGGCGAGATTAGGGTGCCCAACGGAGCTGCCCCACTGATTTGCAGGAACGAGGGGGAAAAGAAAGATAAAATAAGACACTGCCTCCCAGCTCCTGCACTGCATGAGGGAGGCGGGGCACGGAGAGGCGGGCGTGACGTGGGGGGAAGAATGGGGCAAGGAAGAACATGGGAGCTCTCTGCCGGTTTTGGAAGCCTCCATCGCCAGCTCTCCCACTGCTTTGCAGCCACTGCTGGGCAGGAAAGGGAAAGTAAGAAAGTACAGAGGGGTGGGCAGACAAGGAGGGGCCGGGGAGCGGGCAAGGGCAGCCAGCCCTCGCCGGTCGGGGGGCGGGTGAGTGGGCGGGGGCTGCTGGTGCAAGATGCTCAGTGAGTGCAGGCATTACAGCGGGGGCCCAGCGCCGCCGCTGGATTTGCTTTACTAACACAAAAACCAAGTGACAATTTTTACATAACAAAGTTTTTGGTTCCACTTCTCTATTGTCAGTGCTGGTGCCCAACAAGCTGCGCAGCCACGCCGCCGCTCAAGCCTTTCCCGCAACCCGCACTCACCCGCCATCTCAGGCGGCAGCTGGGACAGCAGCTCCGCCACGCGTCGGCTCTCCTGCAGCAGCACACAGACGAGCAGGGCAGGTGCTGTGAGCCAGGCACAGCCTTGGCATGGCCCTGCCTGCGGGCGAAGAACCGGACGCAGCATGCCACACGGGTCTTGCACCATGCAGCTACCATTGCACCTATAGACACACACACACACACACACACACACACACACACACACACACACACTGTTCTGAAGCTCACTCGCCCGATGTGCCGCCCTGCCGCCCCAGCTGTGGTTTGCCCAACGGTTGCCAAATGACGTCGGTGCACTCGACCTAGCCCTCCCCTCCAGTCGCCCCAGCGGGAAGCGCACCTGCTTGGCGCGCCGCATGAAGGGGCGCAGCTGCTTCACCCAGAAGAAGCCTGCAGCAGGGGTGATTGATTGACATCGAATTGATCAAGTAAAGGGGCCACCACGCAAGGTCCGAGGTGCGGGAGGGCAGGCAGCGGGGAGCAGCAGTGGGGAGGGGCAGAAGGCGAGGCTCGAGGTGAGGGAGAGCAGGCAGCATGGATGAACAGGGCTGGGAGCAGGGCAACCAGGTGTTGCACAACATGGGCGGAGCTGCACACGCCTGCCTGCCAAGGCCCGCTCCTCCCCGCCGTACCAGCGTCAGGCCCCCTCATCTCCCCCCTCACCCACCCACCCTGGGTTCAAATCCTCACACATGCTCATGCATGATGAAGCCCATGGCCACCAGCGCGAGCTCAGCTCACAGCAGCCACAAGGCTGTCGCCCTCCCCCCCCTCACACACACACACAGGGCCTGAGCTGGCGCCCAGCTCACAGCAGCCACACGGCTGTCGCCCTCCCCCCCCTCACACACACACACAGGGCCTGAGCTGGCGCCCAGCTCACAGCAGCCACACGGCTGTCGCCCTCCCCCCCCTTACACAGACACACACAGGGCTTGACCCTCACCCGCCCACCCACCCATGATGAAGACCATGGCCAGCGCCAGATCGGCTCTCAGCAGCCACTGTCGCCCTCTTTCCCCTCACAGACAACACACAGGGCCCTCAACCAGGCGCCCCAGGTGCGGCCCCTCATAGACCCACCCATGATGAAGACCATGGCCACCAGCGCCAGAATCTGGATGACCGACACCGTCAGCATGCGCCGCTTGCCGTCCTTCACAAAGTCCTCCGTGTTGTGCAGCATCGCCGCCTGCAAAACCGGGGCCACCCACCACCGGCAAGGTGCAGCGCAGCAATGAGACAAAGGCCTAAGCGTGCTATGCAGCATCAGCATCTCCGCCTGCAGGACCGGGGCCACCCACCACCGGCGAGGTGCAGCGCAGCAGTTGAGACAAAGTCCTACGAGTGTTCAATCAAACAATCAGTCAATCACATTTCAAGTTCGTGTTGTGCAGCATCGCCGCCTGCAGGACCGGGGCCATCCACCACCAGCAAGGTGCAGCGCAGCAATGAGACAAAGTCCTGAGTGTTCAATCAAACAATCAGTCAATCACATTTCAAGTTCGTGTTGTGCAGCATCGCCGCCTGCAGGACCGGGGCCACCCACCACCAGCAAGGTGCAGCGCAGCAATGAGACAAAGTCCTGAGTGTTCAATCAATCAAACAATCAACCAATCACATGGCAAGTCCATGTTGTGCAGCATCGCCGCTTGCACACAGGCCCACCCACCACACGCGCAATGTAGTGCAAGTGAGCAGTGCAAGTACAGCTATGTGACACACACACACAGGCTGGCCCACACACCCTGCCCTCTGGCAGCCAGGCACAGCACCCTTTGTTGCACAGCACGGAGGTTCAGCCCGGCGACGCATGTGTGGCTGGCGTGTTGAGCAGGCACACAACAGGCAGGACGGCAGGCAGTCGGGTGGGGTGGGGTGCAGAGCACGGGCAGGGTTGGTGAGCGACCTTCAGGCTGGGACGCCCCGGCCCCCAAACCCTGCGCACACAGTGCCCCAACCCTGCTCAGCATCCTGCCCAGCAGCCACTCACATCCAGGGGGCCTCCCTCCTTGCCCACCGCCCACATGAAGTTGAAAGCCGGGTGAGCCAGCGACACGGCCGTGTAGTTCTCCTGTGCCAGCAGGGAGGCGCTGTCCAGGAACCTGCAGGCAAAAGCAGGCCACGTGGGCTCCAGTGAAGTTAGTTGACTAGTAGGTTAGCATTTCCAAAACCTGCCCGCAGATAGCCGTGCTGCATCACACCCCTTCACCCTGTCCCACTCGACCCTTGCTGGCTCCCCCTGAACTTGGATTGGATTGAATTGGATTGATCGAATGATTGAGTCACCCCACCAGCTAACCCGACCCTGCAAAACGGAAGCTGCAATGCAGCCTGCGCCACCCCTCACCCCACCCCACCCCGCCAGCGCCACCCCTCACCCCACCGCTGGCAGCGCCATCACCCCCCCATGCCTCACTTGTTGACCAGGCGGTTCAGCCCAAAGTGCGTCTCCTGCAGCAGACAGGTGAAGCTGGGCATGGTGAGAGGGCCAGCGCTCCTGGACCCGGAGCAGCTGTTGCGCCTCGGTGCACTCTATCAATTGACGGAACAGGCTCCCCTGCGCAAGCGCCACACCCTTGCAAACACGTGCAACTTCCAGCTCCTTGCAAGGGGCCACAGACGAGCAGGCTCGGAGCACATCTGAGGAAAGTGTAGCGAGGGCTGGTTATGCTGTATGCAACTACCTCATCAGGACAGAGAGACTCAACGAACTGCCCCCAGCCTAGCCACACATTTCCGTTCCCCCCATCCTGAGGCGCAGCTCCTCACCTCGTAATAATCATCGCTGCAGCTGCCCACGCCATGGTCCACACACCCTGCAGGAGGGAGGGAGGGAGGGAGGGCCAGAGAGGGATCTTGGTTGGGACGCATGGGTGCGCAGGCAGGCGGGGTTGGCGGCAGCAACACGCCTGGCTGCAGCGCTGTGGCAGGTGGGGTGGGCGGCGGCCGCTGGCTGCTCCAGCGGAGTGCCAATCCGCAAGCAGCACCGGTGCGGAAGTGGGCGGCTAACTTGGGTGCGGTGGGCGAGAGCATGCCGGCTGTCCAACAGTCCCTACTCTTGAATGTGAACTCTAACAAAATGCGGCCTGGCACCAGGGTTAAGGTTGTAGGGAGGCCGAGGGGCACCCATTGCAGGGCAGGGGTGGGGGCAGCAGCGGCCTTGGAGGCCCAACCGCCTTAGTTGTTCCCGGCTGCGTGCCCACTCAGGAACCGTCGCCCCTGCTGAGACGTACACAGTGCAACAGGAAGGAAGGAAGGCAAGCAAGGCACCCGGGTTCACCTGTGCCAAACCAGAGCTCCTCGTGGTCCTTGCCCTGCAAGCACAAAAGCGGGGGAGGGAGGGGTGAGGGAAGAACAGGGCAGGCACAGCGTGCACAGCAGTGCACTGGGGCTTGAGGAGAAGAGGCTCACGAGCGAATGCACAACACACAGGTGCCGATGCAACACCAACGAAACTGGGTTCGTGGGTAAAGCTGCGCAATCGGCGGCAGGCAGCCAGGCCGGTAGCGGCAGCTGCGCAATTGGCGGCAGGCAGCAAGGCTGGTAACAGCAGCTGCGCAGTTGGCGGCAGGCAGCCAGGCCGGTGGCAGCAGCTGGTTAACTGGCTGCAGGCAGCAAGGCAGGCGGCAGCAGGTGGCGGCAGCTGGTGCCCACCACCAGGATTGATCCGGACAGCCCCAGCGCCTCGTTTCCGTACAGCAGCGCCTCCTTGTACTCGCTCAACTCGTCAGCGGCAGTCTCCACCCTGGAGACACACACGTGGCAGCGGGCGAGGGTGGTGGTGGTCTGCTTTAGAAGATAAGAAGAAGAAGAACGCCCTTGGGAGTGGGTTGAGGAAACATCAGCAGAGGTGCGCCCTCCCTGGCGGTTCGTTCTAGTCGTCACAGCTTTCAGCACCCCGTGAAAGAGAATGCATCGTCGGGACGAACCAGTTGCAGGCAGGTTGGCGAGGAATGCACCACAAGGCAGCGGGTTTGTGGGGTGCCCAGGAGAAGCTTGTTGTGGATTGGATGTGAAGGAGCAGTACAGGTGGCAGCAGCAGCCAGGATGCGAAGTTGACAGGCGTGAGGAGGGAAGAAGAACGCAAAAAAAGGGCTCAATTGGTCCTTTTTATTATTATTATTATTATTATTATTATTGTTATTGTTATTGTTATTGTTATTGCTATTGCTATTGCTATTGCTATTGCTATTGCTATTGCTATTGCTATTGCTATTGCTATTGCTATTGCTATTGCTATTGCTATTGCTATTG
>JTEE01000116.1:416383-431466 GCA_002896455.3 Chlorella sp. ArM0029B | reverse complement strand
CAAGGAGAGGGGGTGGGCGGGTCAAACTGTTTAGTCGGGCAGGATTTTCAAGCAAGGGAGCGTAAGAAGGTCGAACCATGGACGGCCAGGCCGGGTCGGCTTTACCACCTGCAGGCCGCCGTCTGCAGGGGCTCCCAAGCAAGGGGAGTTGGGGCGGGTCACATGTTCGAGCAAGGGAGCATAAGAAGGTCAAACTATGTACGGGTACGGGCGGGGCAGCTCAGCTCCACCACCTGCAGGCCCCCCCCTGCAATGCAAAGGGAGGCATGCACAGCGGGTGGGCGGTTTCAAGCTGGGGTGGCAGGCGGCAGGTCAAACCGGGGCAGGGCATGTCGGCAATGCACCATGTAGTGCTGTGCCTGCGCCTGGCTTGCTTGGCAGTGCACTGCCAGTACACGTGAGCTGCAGCTGTGCCTCTTACACTCACCCACTGCAGCGTCGGCCTGGGTCAGGAAGCCCTCCTGCAGAATCAACAGTGCAGTAGAACGTCAGAACCCGCCAGAGCGTGATAATCGGCGAGAGCATGAGATCGGCTGCCATGCTTGGGCAGCCCAATGAGATGTCAAGTTGGCGGGTCAACTTCTATTTGCCTCCCCTATCAGCCGCTCCCACAGCCCCTCGCCTGCCCTGTTCCACATGAGTCCTTTGCTGACTTTCTCCTGGGCTTGAAATGTAATTGATAAAACTGATAGATTGACACCCAGCTCACATCAATCAGCTCTGCCACATCGACTTCCGTCTCGGTGATGGCGTGGATCACCAGCCTGCATTTCAGAACAATACAAGCTCACGTCGTTGACGGCCACTAAACATCACGATCCAGGGAAGCAGGAAGCAATAGAAAACTGTGCATCAAGGGCTGAGGGTGTGGCTGTTGGGACCAGAGCCTCCCGCCTGCACACAGCCAGCCAGCTGGTCGGCCTGCCCCAGCAGAAAGGATGCTGCTCTTGTGGAGGGCTGAGGCCCCCTATGGTGCCAGGCATGCTGCCAGTCCGTCTACAGCTCTGGCTTGCCGTCATGTGCCCCCGGCAGACTGTGAGTGCCCACTCACCTGCTGGCCACGGTTCCTGAGGAGCCCAGCGCCATCCTGGCCCGCAGGCCCATCACATTGGCGTCGGGCAGCACCCCCACACGGAAGGCGGCCTTGCTGCCGCTGCCTGCAGAGCACACCCATGGGCAATGTGTGGGGCAGGGTGATGAGCGGTGCTGGCATGATGGGCCCAGACACAGCTGGCCCCGGCAGCGGGGAGCAGCTGAACATTTCGACATCGAAGCTGAGTCATTAAAGTACCACTAAAGTGTTTTGGGTTGGTCCATGCTGTGGATCGCACGTATTAAACAACGAGTGGCCACCCGCCAAACACCGTCCTCAACAATGCCTGGCCACAAAATTCAAGAAAAGTAAACCTTCACTTCACGCCCACACACCCGCCCCGCCTGCTCCTCACCTGCCGCTGTGGTGCTGCATGCCGACATCTTGTGGATGAGCTGGGCCTCGGAGGGCCAGGGTCCCTGGTGGTCTGCCGGCCTCAGCAGGTCGGGCAGCAGCTCGGACAGGTGCTGCGGGGGAGGGGGGCAGCAGGAGGGCGACAGGTGTGAGGTCTGGAAGGCGGCAGCGCCGGACAGCGCTTGCACCGTGCAGAGCTGGGGCAGCCGACATCAGCGGCTGGCTCTTCACCATCCAACGAATGAAAACGTTAGCCGTTTGCCCCGATCAGCGCACGCCCACAAACTCAACCGGCTCACCTTTGTTGCCAGCTCATGGTTGTGCATCCTGACCAGAAGGTGGGGTCAGCAGCCCACAAACAGAATCTCCAGTGACTATTCATCTCCTAACACCCCACCATCTCCCTCGTCAGATCCCGTCCCAATCGACGCTCAATCGACGCACCTTCTTTGCCAGCTCGTGCGCGTCCTGACCAAACACGTGGGTCACTACGGCCGGGTCTGATTTGAAGGTGAGGATGCGGCCGTCCCCACGAACCAGCAGCTGCATGCGCTTTGCGCCGTCCATCATGTCCTGCAGGCGGGAGGAAAGCAGGGCATAAATAAAGTGTCAAACCTAGGCGGAAAAAAAGTTTTGTTTTGTTTTTTTCTCTCTCTCTCTCTCTCTAGGTTTGACACTTGGGGGAGGGCGGCGGGGTGTAGAGGCAAGCATGGTGCAGGGCTGCGGGTTGGTGTGCGGTTTGAATCTGGGGGCAGCAACCGGCGCTCAGGTGAGGGAAGTCGAGTGGGCACTCTATGGTAGCTGGCTGGTGCCTTTGGCCTAGTTTCCTGTCGGTTTTCCTCGACCCCACACCCTCGGGCTGTATTGCCTGATTGTTCTAACTGGGCACACTGCTCTCGGGCAGCGTGACTTGCCTTGATGTCGCCCCCGCCCCAGGCGTCGGCCGGCGCGATGGCTTGCTTGGTGACTGTGGTGGGAAACGTGTTGTGGGAAAGAGGGTCAGGGCGGATCAAAGCAGGTGAGTACAAGCAGCCACCTAACACCTTCACCTCGTGTGTGTGCTGGACCATGCATAAGCCTCATGCCTGACAGCCGCTACAGCTTTGCTTCCAGCCAGCCATCCTGCTTGACACCTTACCTCTTTGCCTGCCCCGCCTGCCCCCGCTTGCCCTCGCTTGCCCCCGCCTGCCCAGAGCCCCACCCCGGCTCACCCGTTGCGGTGAGCAGCCGCGTCTTGCCCACCAGGCAGGGCTCCACAATCAGCTGCACCGGGACCTCCTTGGAGTTGTGCCCTTGCAGCAGCACGGTGCGCCCGCTGCGGCAGCTGGTGGGGGCCTGCGCAAGGGACAAGGCCTGGGGTCTGTGGTCAGCATTGGCAGACCAGCAGGCACCGCACGAATTCAGATGTAGTTCCCCTTGAATGCTCAGCTAACAGCATTTGAAGGAATGCAGATGTAAATAGCAGCAGCAGAGCAGCGGGCACTTGCGAAACTCGAACTTCCAAGGCACACAAAAGCTGCCGCTGCATTACGCTGGCACTTCCTTCCCAGCTCCTTTTCCAGCTCCTTCTTTCCCAGCCAGCAGGCAGGCAGGCATATCAACTGGCCACCCACCATCCCGTGTCTTTTACCTCCCCGTTCCAGCACCCACCATCGTGTTGCTTTCCATGCTCTTGGCAGCGGTTTGCAGCCAGCGCATGTGCATGCGCGCAGAGGCGCCCTTCAGCAGGTCGTGCAGCGTGCGCTTCTTCTCCACCAGAAAGCCTGGCCAGGGAGGGCGGGGGTGGGGGGATGAGGGCGAGGGGGGGGGATAAAAGTATGGGTGCAGCGGCGCTCGTGCAGCCACAGAGCGGGATAGAAGTGCCAGCAAATGGCAGTGAGGGTGACGATGAGCGCAACAGCCGGCACGCAGACGGCTGGCGGCCTGAAGAAGAGGCCTGTCAAGCAGCAGGGGAAGGAGATCAAGGATGCAAGTCCTGAGCCAGGCAAGTGAGCGCTGCAGGTGCCGCACGCTACCAAATGGGCCTGCCTGCTGCCTGACTGGGCCTGCCTGCACGCCAATGTTTCTGGCCCCCTCTGCTCACCCGTCTCAAAGCCCAGCAGCTGCTCGAAGCTGCTGTTGCAGTACACTATGCTGCCCAGCGTGTTGACAGACACCAGGCCCAGCCCAGCCACTTTTTCGTCCAGCAGGAACTTGAGGGTGCTGCGGTGAGGTGGGCAGGCGGGGGCGGCAAAACGGGATGAGCGTGAGAGGGCTGGGCAGAGGGGAAGAAGGTGGTGGGGCAGAGAGGCAGAGCAGCAGGGTGGGACGGTGAGGTGGCGACGTTTTTCGTCCAGCAAGAACTTGAGGGTGCTGCGATGAGGTGGGCAGGCAGGGCGCCGGGATGAGAAAGGGAGTGGCAGGGCGTGCGGGGGGCAGAGCAGCAGCGGGTGGGACGGTGAGGTGGTGACCTTCTTGTTCGGCAGGGACTGGAGTGTGCTGCGGTGAGGCTGGAAGGCAGGGGCGGCAGGAAATGCATGTGACATGCGAGGGGGGCGGAAGAGCAGGGCGAAGGGGGAAAGGTGCACAGAGGCAGATCAGCAGGGGAGCAAGGTGGGATTAGCACATAGGCAGAGACGCAGGTCGAGCCGTCATGGGCGTGCAGCGGCAGAGCAGCGGGGTGCGGCAGCGCCAAAGGCAGAGGCGCAGAGCAGCGGGGTGCGGCGGCGGCCAAGGCGGAGCAGCAGGACCTCACCTGGCCTTCCAAGCACTGCTGCCCAGCAGCGGCCTTTCCACCCACAATTCCCGGCCCCCCTTCTCCACTGCCAGTTCCACCCCCGAGACTCCCCCCTGCCACACAACGACAGCGCACCCTCCTTACTCACACTGTGCGCATGTTTGCGGTGCCTGAGAAGGCCGCCTCGCCAGACACCACCATGGCGGCACCAAACTTGTGGCGCACACGCACAGTAAAGGTGTGCACCGCCTTGCCCAGCTCCTCCGCCTTGAACTCCCACTGCAGGGGGGAAGGCAGGGGGAGGGGAGCGGGAAGGATGGGAGGCAGGAGGATGAGGGTGGAGGGCGGCGAAGGTGTGCACTGTCTTGCCCAGCTTTTCCGCCTTGAACTCCCACTGCAGGAGGAAAGGCAGGGGAGGGTTGAGGGAAGTGGAGGCAGCGGCTGAGGGCTGAGGGTGGTGACGGTGTTCAGCGTCACACACAGATGCTCCAGCTTCAGCTCTCACTGCAGGGGGGGAACGCGAGGAAAGGGGTTGAGCAGAGTGAGGGTTGAGGGCGGTAAAGGTGTGCACCGTCGTGCCCAGCTCCTCCGCCTTGAACTCCCACTGCAGGGGAAAGGGGGAGAGAGGGGAGGGGGAGGGAGGGGAGGCAGGAGGATGAGGGTTGAACAGGGGGAAGGTGTGCACCGTCTTGCCAGATGATCCAGCTTCAAGATCCTCCAGCTGTAACTCCCGTTGCAGGGAGAAGGGGCGGGAAGGAAAGAGGAGAAAGCGGAGGCAGCAGGGTGCGGAACACGGGCGGCGAAGGTGTGCACCGCCTTGCCCAGCTCCTCCGCCTTGAACTCCCACTGCAGGGGGAAAGGCAGGGGGAGGGGAGGACAGAGGAGGGAAGGGGAGGCAGCGGATGAGGGTTGGGGGCGGTGAAAGTGTGCACTGCCTTGCAAGGGCATGGGAGGGAAGAGAAGGCAGCAGGATGAGGGTTGGGGAAAGTAAAGATGTGCGCCGTCTTGCCCGAATCCTCCAGCTTCAAATCCCACTGCAGGGGCGGAGGGGAGGGGAGCGGTAGACAAGAGGAGGCAGCAGGGTGAGGGACGAGGGCGATAAAGGTGTGCACCGTCTTGCCCAGCTCGGCTCGGCTCCTCGGCTCGAACTCCCACTGCAGGAGGGGAGGGGTGGAAGGGGAGGGCAGCTGCTGGAGGATGAAGACTGAGGGCTGTACACCTCTACGTCCATCCACCTGTCACAGCCCGAGGAGCACCGAGATGCACATGTGTACAGCGGGCCTGCTCAGGTGCTTGTGTTTATGTGTTCCCCCACCTCCAGCCCAGCCCCAGGTGCACCTCTCTCTGCACCTCCCTCCCAAACCTCCTGCCGCTCACCTTTTAGCGTGTCTGCCACCACTGCAAAATTGGTGCTCAGGTGTTCAGGCCGCCCCAACCTTGTGTGTGTTTGTTCCCCTCCCCGCACCTCCAGCCCAGCCCCAGGTGGGCTTCTCTCTGCACCTCTCTCCCACACACCGCCTGCTCTTAACATGTTTTAGCGTGCCTGCCACCACTGCAAAGTTGGTGCTCACGTGMTCAGACAGGGCCAACCTTGTGTTTGTTTGTTCCCCCTCTGCCCATCACCTCTGCCCAGCCCCGGGAGCTTCTCTTTACACCCCCTCCCCCACACCGCCTGCCCGCTCACCTTTTTCAGCGTGTCTGCCACCACTGCCCAGTTGGTGCTGACCGAGTCGTCTGTCCCAATGACAGAGATGGCCTGCCCCATCAGATCCGCGTGGCGCCAGCCAAACAGGTCGCTGAAACCTCGGTCCACGCCCACCACCTGGCCAGAGGGGCCCACCCAGACACAGGCCTCGTTGGCGGCTTCCCGCACTGGGCGCATGATGCCCTGCGGGGTGAGCCAGGGCGGAGGAGGGCGGGCGGGCGGGCGGGCGGGCGGGCGGGCGGGCGGGCGGGCGGGCGGGCGGGCGGGCGGGCGGGCGGGCGGGCGGGCGGGCGGGCGGGCGGGCGGGCGGGCGGGCGGGCGGGCGGGCGGGCGGGCGGGCGGGCGGGCGGGCGGGCGGGCGGGCGGGCGGGCGGGCGGGCGGGCGGGCGGGCGGGCGGGCGGGCGGGCGGGCGGGCGGGCGGGCGGGCGGGCGGGCGGGCGGGCGGGCGGGCGGGCGGGCGGGCGGGCGGGCGGGCGGGCGGGCGGGCGGGCGGGCGGGCGGGCGGGCGGGCGGGCGGGCGGGCGGGCGGGCGGGCGGGCGGGCGGGCGGGCGGGCGGGCGGGCGGGCGGGCGGGCGGGCGGGCGGGCGGGCGGGCGGGCGGGCGGGCGGGCGGGCGGGCGGGCGGGCGGGCGGGCGGGCGGGCGGGCGGGCGGGCGGGCGGGCGGGCGGGCGGGCGGGCGGGCGGGCGGGCGGGCGGGCGGGCGGGCGGGCGGGCGGGCGGGCGGGCGGGCGGGCGGGCGGGCGGGCGGGCGGGCGGGCGGGCGGGCGGGCGGGCGGGCGGGCGGGCGGGCGGGCGGGCGGGCGGGCGGGCGGGCGGGCGGGCGGGCGGGCGGGCGGGCGGGCGGAGCAGTCGAGTGCTAGGCGGACCCAGCGAGCAGGGAAGGTGAAGAGGCACAGGGAGGCAGGCAGTGCCAGCAGGGCAGCATCATGCAGCACGACAGCACGGCACAGCAGCAACTCAAGCGCGGCACGGCCAGCCGGCGGGCAAGAAGGCCGCAGCACAGCACGGCACAGCGGCAACTCAAGCGCGGCACGGCCAGCCGGCGGGCAAGCAGGCAGCAGCACAGCACAGCACGGCGCAGCAGCGGCACATCAGCAGGAGGCTGCAGTGTCCCACCATGAATGACTTGACGTCGCCCTGCTTCACTTCCTTGAGGGAAATCATGAGGGGGAAGCTGTGGCCCTGCACACAGAGCAGCCCGGGGAGCAGCACGGAGAACAACTCTGGGTCTGGCAACTTGCAAATGGATTCTGGCAGATGGCAATTATTATTTGTTATTATTTGGGGGCTCTGAGTGCTGCCAGGGAACGTTGATTGCGTGTTTTCAGAAGCAAATCCCGCAAGCCCTGAGATGAAGCCAGGGCCTGCCACTCCCCCACCAGGCCTGCCCATCAGGCGCTCCACTCACCTCCTTGTGAAGTCCCACCACGGCGCGCGTCTGGTTCATCATCGTGCACTTGCCTGCGGGTGTTGGGGGCGGGGGCACACGGGGCTGAGGGTTTTATAAATGTGGTGCAGGCTCCCAGCCTCTGCATCTATCTGCGGCACACTTTTGTGTTGCTGCGGCGCTATAAATGAACGAATGAGGCTCCCAGCCGCCAATTGGGTGGCACAGCGTGGACATAGCAGACATGAAGTGCCAGCGTGGACATAGCAGACATGAAGTGCCAGCATAGCACGGGCCAGCACGGCACGGTAGATGCACAGAACACCAGAGCACGGCAGCGGATGAGGACCTCGCATTCCCTGTCCCCCACCCATGCCCCCCCACCTTCACCCATCGTTTTGTTGCACACAATCACCACACCAAGGCAACCGCTCAGTCCCTGCCCCCCACCCAAGC
This sequence comes from Chlorella sp. ArM0029B, assembly GCA_002896455.3. NCBI lineage: Eukaryota > Viridiplantae > Chlorophyta > Trebouxiophyceae > Chlorellales > Chlorellaceae > Chlorella > Chlorella sp. ArM0029B. Next base: position 423,753 of record JTEE01000116.1, on the reverse strand, counting down.
CCCCAGCCCTCACCCGTCTTCTTGTACCGCTGCATGTACTGGTTGTGGTGCGAGCTGGCAGGCGGGCCCATCAGCACATTCACATTTTTGCCCTGCAGCTCGCTCATGGTGTAGCCATACCTGGCAGGGGGGCAGGGGCAGGGGGCCAGGTCAGCCAGGGCACACACAAAATTATCAGCCGAGTACCGCACATTGGGCGAGAACAGGGCAGAGGCCAGGCCAGGGCGCACTGGGTCAGCACTGTGCAGGGACGTGGGACCAAAACCCAGGGAGTGCATGCACAGGGGGCCAACCGGCGTGCCGCTGGCGGCATGAAGGCAGGGCTGGCTGGCCCGCCCCCCTCACATCTCGGAGATGGCACGGTTGCAAAACTGGATGACCCTGCAGGGGCACAAGGAAAGCAGAAACAGAAGTGGGAAGATAAACACTTATACTGTGGTTCTGTTGGAGGATTGGCGGCACCAATCTGTGAGGCAACCAGCGAGGCCGGCGATCTTATCACCGCTGCCCCTGCCCCCACTCACTTGAGCTACCCAGCGCTGCCCTGCCCTGCCTTCCTTATGTGATCCACCCATTCCAAGCATCATCAACCGTGGACTTGAAGTGTGATTGATTGAGTGATCCACCCCGCACTCACCCCGCGTTGACCCCCCCCCGCACTCGTTGAACCACCCCGCACTCACCCCGCGTCATTTGTCACCACGATGGCGTCGCTGCTGTCGTCCACCATTTGGTTCAGGGAGCGCTCCTCCTCATCCCCCGCACCCTCGGTGCTGCACAAGGCGGGCAGGCACAGCAGGGACAGAGCAGGGGGCGAGGCGAGACAGGAGTTGAGTGATCCTACTGCTGGTCCGCCCCTCGCTCTGCCGTGCCCCGATCTCATCCACTCCTGCCGCCCCGCTGCCATGCCCCACCGCCAGCCATGCACTCCTGGCCGCCTGGCTGGCGCAGGCAGACCCAGGGCACTGCAGCAGGTTCACGAGGCGGCCTGCGGGCAGTCAAGTGGTACCCCGAAAGCAGAGCAGGCGGCCCAGCGACCAAAAAGACCAAGAAGAAGCTAAAAATAACAGGAGTTTAAAAAGGCACGCGCACCCCTCGGCGCCGGGGCCGCCAGGCCCGCTGTCTCTTGCCGTCTCCTGGCTCTCCTGGTCCAGACGGTCGGCCTCGTTGTAGTAGCGCTGCGCCGCCCACGGGTTGCTGCGCACATCCTGTGGGGGCGGGCAGGGAGGGGGCCCAGGGAGGGGAGAGGCAGAGAGGGGGCCAGTGATGCAAGACAGCCTGCAGGTTGTAGATGGGTGCTTTTTCTTTGCTGCAAACTTCATTCCGATAATGCACTCCACCCACCCTATGAGACCGTTGCTGGCTACCAGTAAAGTTGCCAATTGGATTTGATTCGTTCACTGTAAATTGCCTTGTGCCCTGGAACACCTTCCAAACCACCGGCCAGACTCATCTCCAGCACACAGCCTGCTCACCTCCAGGAAGCGTCCATAAGCCCGCAGCAGCTTGGTGGACGAGGGGTACTGCATGGGAGCAGAGAGGGCAGCAGCCATGTTAAAGAGCGTAGCGCTGCTGGGCCAGGGCAGGCTGCGGGGGCAAGCGCAGGCTGCTGCTGCTGCTGCAGCGAGCGCGCCCACGATGCCATGTCATGCATGCGTAGCTGTCCATCCTGGCAGTTGAGGCTCTGTTGCTGCACAGGGCTGCCTAGGCCAGCCCCACCTTGTCCAGCACCTGCAGAGTGGTGCATGGGCGAGGGAGGAAAGGAGGGAGGAGGTAACCGAGAGCACGCCATGCACGGGTGTACGGAGCAATGGTATAAGGCGAGGGAGCGCGGTACAACACCACCAGTGCATGGAGCGCAAATGCATGAGCGGCAGCTTAATTGCAGGCGTTGCATGGCGAGTGCAAAGGCGGCGGTACTGCCCCCCGCCCCACGTACCGTCTTGTACGTCAGCTCTGCGCGCTTCTCAGCGGCGTCCATGGTGGAGAAAGCGCCGGTGAGGTCTGCACAGCACAGCATGGTGGAGCAAGGGGCAAGTCGGGCCAGGTAGGTAGGCAGGCAGGCAAGCAGGCGGGTGAAGAAAGCGCCGGTGAGGTCTGCACAGCACAGCATGGTGAAGCGAGGGGCAAGTCAAGCCAGGTAGGCAGGTAGGTAGGCAGCAGGTGGGGAAAAGCACAAGTGCGGTCTGCACAGCACGGCAAAGGGGCAGGTCGGGGCAGGCCAGATAGGTAGGTTGTGTAAGCAGGCAGGCAGGTTAGCAGGCGGGTGGAGAAAAGCGCCAGTCAGGTCGCACAGATTGGCGAAGACGCAAGTGAGACCAGGGCAGGTAGGTAGGCAGGCAAGCAGGCAGGCAGGCGGAGGGGCAGGCCAGCAGTTGAGAACCTGGGGCAAACACCGCCCCAGCGGGCCCAGCATGCAGTGGGCAGCCACGCCAGCAAACCACGCCAGCCACCCTCATTCGTGGGGCAGCAACAAGCTAAGGTCCTCGAAATCCTGGGTGCCGCTCTCCATGACAACGCAGCATGCTGTTTGTCTTGCGGTTGTGTGCCGCACTGGGAACCGTCATCTCTGTTGAGAAGTACACGGTGTTGTACAAAAGAAGGATACCCCTCCCTCATGGGTCTACCCAGCCCCGCCCAGCCCAGCCCTTATCTTTGTCGCACGTTTCGTTGCGGATTAAAGGATGTAAAGCACACAAAATCAAAGCAAAGCCCGGCCCACCTCGGAACTTGACGTCCCGGCGGACCAGCTGGCGCCAGAAGTTGCGGATGGCCTTCAGGGCGCCGGTGTGGGAGTCAATGATGGCGCGGTAGCTGTTCTGCAGGCGGGGAGGAGAGGCAGGGCAGGCAGCAGGAGGGGGCGGGGTGAGCAAAGGCGTGCGTAACTAGCTGTTCTGCAGGAGGGCAAAGAGGTGCAGGGAGCTGGCAGGCAAGGGGGCGGGGTGAGAAATGGGCGTGCATGACCAGCTGATCTGCAGGAGGGGGAGAGTTGAAGTGGGCAGGCGGGCAGGGATCGGGGATGAGGGAGGGTGTGCAAGAAAGCGAAGCAGCTGTTGACACAGCGCGGAAAGCTCTGTTTTCACCGCGCCTTGCTTGTCAGCCAACATACATCATCAACCCTTGCCACCCTCAACACCTGCCCCCCTGACCACACGACTCCTAACCTCCACTGCACCCCGTCGTTCCTGCCCGCTCACCTAATGCTCAGCGTGGGACCCTAGTCACCCTGGCCCCACTCACCCCACTCACCCCACACAAAGCTCCTCCCGTCCCCACACCTGGCACGCCAACAGGACAGCAGATTGTAAAGCCCAAGCCCTCCCCTCGCCCGCCGCCTCCGCATGCCTTCTGCCCTTGAAAACTCCACGCAGCCACCACCACCAACCCTGCCCCTCATTCCTGGCTCCCCACCTCACACGCGGCACCCGCCCTCCCTCCCCACCTGGAACTCCACGTATGACAGCAGCCCGCCTCACTGCACCCACAGCTCCTCCCTGCCCGCCCCCACAAAGCTGAAACGACCTGGGCCCCTGGAGCTTCATGCAGGGCCTTGAGCCGTCGGACCCATCACTGATGCCCCTGCCCCCCATTCCTCGCTCCCGCCTGCCCACAAACATTCCTCGCTCCCCACCTCGCCCGCAGCCCCCGCCCTCCGAGGAGTCCTCCCCACCTGGAACTCTACGTATGACAGGAGGTCGTATGAGCCGTCGCTGCCGCCCGCCCCCTGCCGCTGCTTCTGCTCTCGGTCCCGCACAAACAGCATGAAGCGCTCGCCCATGCCCGGCTCCAGCTTGCGGGCCAGCTCCAGCATGCCCACAGCACGCTGCATTGGCACGAATTGATGATTGAGTCAAGTAAAGAAATGCGGAGAAGATTATTGAGTCAAGTAAAGAAACAGGGATGATGATGATGATCAAGTATCGCCCCGATGCTGCCTTCCCTCCAGCATGCCCACGGAAGGCTGCCAGGCGGGGGGGCACAGAAAGCGGGGGGTGATACTTGGTTCAACTTGATATTTCAAGTTTCGAAAAGGTTGATGACCAGTGCCGACCGACGCTTCAGCCAAATGGTTTCGTTGCTGTCCAAGGTTGCAAGCAGGGGCCTGCGGCATGTGCTCTGGAAGCTAAACAGCTGCCAGGCACCGCCCGCACAAGCGCCCGCACACCCCCAAGTCCCCTCTTGCTGACCGCACCTGGCTCTGCTTGCGGGCCTCGATGAGGTAAGAGGAGTACAGGATGTGGAGGTAGGCGCTGTCGGGGAACTGCACACACCAGGGGTCGGGAGGGAGGCAGGGCGGGAGGCAGTGCCCTGACTGTGCGGCTTAAAAATGCCCGCCTGCATGTGAGTGCATGTGCTGCATCCCGCATGCCTGCAATTCTTTAGAAATAGGTCATGTTGCACCACATTGCACACTTGCACCCCGAGTACACCACAACCCCGATCTTTAAGAGTACACCCCGCTCCTTGCAGTGCACACCACCCCTGTTATTCCTTCCCACTCTACCCCACCCCTCCCCCCACCTGCTCCAGCCCCGCCTTGAGCACCGCCTCTGCACAGCAACACGGCACAATCCGTGCACAAAAATCAGCCGTGGGCAGAAGACTTATGCAGCACGCCAAGTGCACAGCAAGGCTGGGGGAAGCAAGTGGATAACAAGCAGATGTTACGTTAGGCTGTCGGTGTCATGCTCAATCACCGCATTGCCCTCGACCACACCCTCGTCCCTGCCTACTGCCCCGCCCACCTGCGGTGTCGATCCAGTCTGGGATGCGCTCCCCCCATTGGTCGGTGATGCGCCCGCAGCGAGACACCACCTGCACCCGGGCATCAGGGTGAGGCCGTGAGTCGCGGGGTGAGAAAGTGCATTTTGAACTGGGCTATTTAATAATAAAACAAATGTTAAAACGCAAGCTAAGAGAGAAAGCCTACTAATATTGGTTAAAAGTAAAGGATAATTTTAACCAAGCCAACTTCAATTTATTCAACGTCAGGTGACACGCCCATCCTTGGCCCGCCCGCATGCCCACACGACTCGTGGCTGCCCGCCCGCTGTGGCCTGCCGTCAGACCCACATCCGCCCACCCACCCACACCTGCCTTCCTCCTACCCATGCCGCCACGTCGCCCGACCTCTACCTGACACCCACCCTGCTGCCAGCTCATCCGCATAATCGGGTAGCAGCGCATCTCGATGCGACCGACCGCCCTGTTCATGCACCACGCCAGCAACACACGACATTGTCACCATATCCAACCCACTTCAGCCCAGCACACAGGTCACCAAGGCAGCCCCAACTCACCTCCACCTCGAGCTCGTTCAGCCAGCCATCCACCTCACCGTTCTTGTCCCAACAAACTTCTCCCGGAGCCCACCCACCCTCCACCTCGAGCTCGTCAAAACCTTATGCACCGGCTATGCCCCTTGCAGCCAGGCTCTTCTTGTTCGCACATCACGACAGCCATGCACCTCACTCTCCATCCATCCCAGCCTCTTACCCATCCAACCCAGCCCCTTACCCCAGCACCCGCCCACTGCCGCCCACCCACCTCCACCTCGAGCTCGTCGAAGAACTTGTGCACCGGCGGCACCTTGGTGGCCAGGGAGGTGCGGTAGTGCTGGGCCACGCGGTGCGCCCAACGCAGGCGGTAGTACAGCAGGCCCCAGGCCAGCGCGATGGAGGGAAGCATGCCTGCACACGTGGCAGGGGAGAATGGCGGCAGGGAGTGAGGGATAGCTTGATGGCTGGCGAATGTGGCAGCGCAAAGAAGAGAAGGAAACAGGTGCCTAGTGCATTTGAAAGAAGGAGGGTCTAGAGGGAAGAAGAAGAAGAAAAAGAATACGCCCTTAGGCGTGGGTTGAGGAAACCAGCGGAGGTGTGGGTCCCCTAGCGGGCCCCCCCTCCGCGGGCTACCGGGTCTAGAGGGGTCTAGAGGGACTTAGAGCAGCAGGTGGGCACACATTCGGGGGCGCTCAGGGTTGGTGTGTGACTTTGGAGCAGCAGGAGGGCTTCCCACACATGGGGCAGTGCAGGCAGGCAGGCAGGCAGGCAGGCAGGCAGGCAGGGCTGAGTTTGTGACGCACGGTGCCCATGCATCAGGGGCGCACATTTGGGCACTGCTGAGCACTGGGGTGCAGCATGCAGCATCCGCTGGCCAGACTTTCGTTAAGGGCCCGACAACACTGTCCATCCAACCAGCACCCACCTGCCCACAGCAGCGGCGTGAAGAGGGGGACGACTTGGTCGGGGTAGATGAAGGCGGTGAGCAGGATGACCAGGGAGGACCAGGTGAGGGTGGCAAAGAAGCTGGCCTGCAAGAGGGGGGCGGGCACGGGATGAGCGGGACTTGTGAGACGCAGCCTCTCTTTCTGACACACGCGTTTTGTGCTGCGGCTCTTCTTTATTCTCGCTTGTGTGCCGCACCGGGAGCTGTCATGTACACAGACAGTGTAACAGGAAGGCAGCCGAAAGGACTCTGAGAGGAATATGAGGGAGGGCGTCAGGAGAACTGATGAGCTCGTGTGATGTGTATGCGCGTTGGTACGTAAAGCTGGGCTTGAGCATCTGCACAGGCCCCGCCTGTGTGCCAAACTTGCCAAGCCACCCCCCCCCTATCGGTGGCGACACCCACCTGAAGGCCGTTGACCCACGCGGTTTGGAACGGCACGTAACGCACGTCTGCAAGGGAGTGGGGAGAGGGAAGGCATGTGGTGAGGACATCATTACACAGGGCGGCAGGGGCAGCTGCTAACTGGCTGCGTCAGCGAGGCAGGGTTCAGACACAAAGTTTGCAAGGAAAACGGTGGTGCAGACCTCCACCCGTGCCGCCCCCCTGCCCCTCCATGGGCTCACTTGCAGTTGCCGCCCCCGCCTCTCAACCCGTGCCGCCCTCCCTGCTTGCAATTTGGCGCCTCCGCCTCTTCACCTCCCAAGCTGCCCCACACTGCCCTACCCTAGGCTTCCCCCCACGCACTCACATGTGTACATGAGGTAGAAGGTGATGAGGAGGCAGACGACGGCCTGAGACTGGGTGTAGCTGGGGAAAATTTCGTTGACCAGGGTGAGGATGGAGATGAGGGCAAAGCGCTTGACCGCCGACCTGCGGACGGGTGGGGGCGGCAGGCGGCGTGGCGGGAGAGACAGCGACAGGGGGAAGGGGCAGGTGAGAGCACGTTCTGCAAGGCAGAGACCCTCAGACTGTCCAGCTCCAGGGGTCCTATCGCTACCTGTTGGGACCCCCCACCCCCACCCTGCCCCACCCCCACTCCGTGCCTGCCCGTCGGCCTTGCCTGTGGTGCGCCTGCCCGGCAGGCTCCTTCTTGAGCGGGTTGAGCTCAGAGTTGGCCACAGCAAGGAAGTAGGCCTGTGGGG
>JTEE01000116.1:346501-388901 GCA_002896455.3 Chlorella sp. ArM0029B | reverse complement strand
CCGGCGCCGGCGGCCGCCAGAGCGGACGACAGCTGGCGCGAGGCGGGCGAGGGGGCGGGCCTGCATACGTGGTCGGGACGGCGGGCGGCAGTCGCGATTGAGGCAGCAGGGTCCTTGGTGATCCTTCAAGCAGGGGCAGGCCTTGAAGCAGGGGCAGGCAACTTGGTACCAGTAGGCTGGCATGCAAGGCGCAACTGGCGGGTGGCGCTTGTTCCACTGGCAGCGGCGGTTGCCGAGCCTGTGTGTGGCACCGCGCCACAACCGGCCTGCACACAGTGTCCTGCATGCAGGCTGTCTGCACTCAAAACATCCCTACTGGCCCCAGGTTGCACCCTCCCATACACTCCCCACCTGGGTGTGTCGTGCAGCGAGGGGCTGCCGTCGCCGCCCATGTCGTCTGTGTCATAGTAGGACGCCAGCAGGCTCTTCACCTTGCTGGCCTTGTCAGCGCTGCCCATGCCTGCGGGTCCTACCATGCCTACTTATTTCGGCCTCACGTTGTCCCAGGGCCGCGCCTGCAGACAGGAAACCGACGGCACAAAAGGGTGGCGGCAGGGCTGGCGGCGGCGGCAGGCGGCGGAGCCTTGCCGGCTGGTTTGGGCTCTCCACCAGGCTTTGCATTGTTTGGCCCAATACCCACTCTCAACGCTCGCTTGCTGCCTCTCCCGCCGCCTGCCGCAGCCCTCGCTGCTTGCGGAACCACCGGGCAGGGGGAGTGTCGCGCGAGTGGTTGACCAGCGCGCCTGTCGGTACCTTCCAGTGCCTCAAAAATACGAGCCGCTGCTGCTATGCAAACAAAGCGGGGAGGAGGGCCCGCCGCGATGGGCTGCCGCAAAACGCAGTTGTCGAGGCACTCTGGCGCCTTTGGAAGTGATCTCGGACAAAAACAGGCTGATCGACGCCGCCTGGAAGCCTCTGGTGCCAAGTCTGCAGAGCATGCGCTGGCGCCATGCGCGTCGCCGCCAGGGCTGCCCAGGGCCGCCCTCTGCAGCCCGCATCAACCACCAAGGGCCTCCTCTTCTCATTCTTCCTTCACATTTACATGTTTTGTACCCTGAAATTTCAGCCACAGAAAATAGCGAGCCTACTGCACACCCAGCCCGCCAGCCAGCGGGTTCCACTTGAAGCGGGGCGACCACCCGCCCGTGCTCTTTGTGTACACTGTGCGCGTCGTCACGGCGCCGGCCGCCACGCTCACCGTGGACAGGCACTCCAGCGTGTCCCCTGTGCCGCCTATCAGGCGGTACACCTCCTCCACCCCGCCCTTGTTGGGCTCGCCCCACGAGCAGTTGATGCGCAGGCTGCCGTCGGGCGCCAGCTGTGCCGAGGCCTGCTGGGTGCCGCGCCGCAGGTCGCGGCGTGCCATGCTGACAGTCGCCCCCAGTCGGTAGGACTCGGTCACCTTGAAGAAGGGAACCACTGAAGAAAGCAGGATGTGGCGGGAGGGGAGTGTGTGTGGGTGTGTGGTCGGCACAGAGAAGTGAGCGGGGCGGCGAGCAGGGAGGATGCAGGCAAGCAGGGCCGACGCTGGCACGGAGGAGGGGGGCAAAGCGGCACTGTTGCTGACCTGGCACAGCACCTGGGGCAAAGCGAGGCCTTGATGATGCTGCCTACCGACCCATTCCTTCAGACCTGCACACCCTTTCTGCCAGCCCCGCCCCGCCTCGGTCTTCCCCAGCTAGTCATGCCCTGCCCCAGAAACCGCCTGGCTCACCTGTGAGGAAGCGCACCGCCAGCTGGCCTCCCGACTCCTCAATCTCCAGCCCCTCAATCAGCTGCATGGCCGTGGTCTTCTGCAGAGCACCCAGCTGCATCAGGTCGCATGCCCGGCCGAAAGAGGCCAGATCTGAGGCAGCCGTGTCCTTGAGCCACACGCCGGCAATGCCGCTGAGGCTGGGAGGGGTGCTGCTTGGGCTGCTGCTTGGGCTGCTGCTTGGGCTGCTGCTGCCAGGGTTGGCAGCACCAGTGCCACTGGTAAAGCTGGCGCTGCTGCTGCTACCAGAGCTTCCGACTGTGGCAGCGGCTACCGCGTAGTCTTGTGCGGCAGGGACATTGCTGCTGCCGCTGCCGCTGCTGCTGCTGCCACCGGTGCTGGCTGCTGCTGCTGCGGTTGCGTATGATGGCGGAGGCGCCGTCTCAGAGGCAGCAGCGGCTGCAGGCTGCCCTCCCCACCCTACAAGCCCTGCCATGGGCATCAGCGCACCCAGCGGCCCGCTGCTCAGGGCCTGCAGCAGCGGAGAAGCAGCACCGATGGCTGACAGCGCCACCTGCGGCACCTTGAACACCTGCTCTGAGGCTTCTGTGATGCGTGCGATGTGGCCGGCCTGCACGTGTGGGGCGGCAGCAGGGGGCAGTGGCGTTGAGGCAGGGGGCGCATGAGATGGAGGGTGAAGAGCGCAGCATCCCAGCATGAAACAATGCCGACGGCCACACGGATCGGGCAAGGCACTGGGGGCGGCGAGCCAAGGGAACAACCCGCCTGGCTCGCTGTAATCGGGGGGCGCCCAGCACCCGGCGGCGCCCTCGCCTGCAACCGCCCTGCCCATGCAAACACACAGTCCATTGCCACCAAACAACCGGACATGCTCCTTGCCAAGCCACTCCCTGCCCCTCACCGCGTCCAGTCGGTAAAAAGCCACACCCTGGCTGAGGGGCACCGCCCGGCCAGCGCTGTCCTCCATGTGGAACACCAACCCTGTGGCAGCCGCATCATCTGTGGCGTCATCCACAACCAGGCGCCAGTCGGGCGGCGCGCCGGCAACAAGGGAGGACAGAATGCCCTCCACCGCCTGCACGTGAGGGGGAGGGGGCGGCAGGCCCAGGGGGCGCGGTGGGTGTCAGGCCAGCGGAGGCGGCGCGTGCTCAGCCAACAACGCACCTTGCCAGTTCAGAGGACGTGTGGGTGCATGAGTAAGAGCCTGCAGTTTGCACATGGCGGCTGCGCAGTGCAAATCTCTGGACCCGCACCACCGCTCACTTTCGTCCCCAGCACGCCTCACACACCTGCTTGCCAGTGAAGGGCTGGGGATAGGAGAGGTTGTGGTAGACGGCCGACGAAGCCAAGCAAGAAGCCATGCCCGCCACAGACCGCTGGTTGAAGGCCTCAATGAAGCGCGCCACGGCAGGGGCAGGCGAAGAGGCAGCGGCACTCGGCGGCGTGGCGGAGAGCGGCGGCAGGGGCTGCCGCCCGCCACCAACTGATGCCGCCAGGCTGTGAGGGTGCCTTGATCGCCGCTGGAGCACAATCCAGCCAGCTGGGGCGCTGGTCCCGCTGCTGCGGCGCCTGCCGGAGGAGGGCGCGAGCCTACCGGCAGGCACCAGGGCCGCGGCGCTGGCCATGGCTACCAGTGGCATGGTGAATGAATCTGGTCCAACAGTGTGACTGGTGAGGAAGTGGGTCCCGGCTTTTCCGGGACTCGCTCATTTGGCCAGCAGGCAAACCAGCAGTTGAACAAGCGGAGCTCCTTCTTCAATTGCCCGCATCTCCTGCACCTCCCAAACTCCAATTGTCTCGTCGCCGGCCCACCAGTCCCACCTGTCTTTACCTGCCCTTGCCCAGCTTGCCCCGCCTTGCCCAACCGCACACCCCGCCATGGGCCAGCGCTTCTCCTCCCGCAAGAAGACCGCGGCCGGCACGGCAGCTCCAGAACCGCCGGGCACCGGCGCGGCTGCTTGCGGTGCCGCCTCGGGCGCCGCCACCGCCGGAGCTGTGCAGCTGGACATCGCCGCCGACGGCGAGAGCGTGACTGCCACGCTGGCAGACAGCTTCCCCCGGCTCAGCATATCCGAGGACGACCTGCTGGTCCGCGTGCAGCTGCAGGCTTCCTTCAGCCCCAACCAGGCCATCCACCTGACGCTGCTGCCCTGCTCCGTCAAGGCTCAGGGCGAGCTCTCCCATAGCGTGGACGACTGGATGGGGACACCCCGCAAGGAGGGCCTGGAGGCCGCGCACGTCATCGAGGATGCCCAGGTGTGTTCAGATCGGGGTGGGGCAGTGTGTGTGCCGCAAGGAGCGGGAGCGCCAGCACCCACCGAAAGGGCGGGAGGGCCAGCACCCACCAGAGGGGCAGGGCAAAGCCTCCACAAGCGCGCCCAGCTCACTGCTTTTACCCTCTGCCCAGCACGCTGCTCATACCAATAGTCCCACCCTACCTGCCCTTCCCCATTACCCTCCCAAAGCAGGCCATGGCACAGCGCTCTCGCAGCCCGCGCGTGCGTCTGGCGTCCAAGCTGTCGCCCCGCCAGAAGGCCGGCTCGCCGCAGCCGCAGTGGTAGAGCCAGCGGTGGGCACATCACGGCACGGAGCGGCAGTGGGGTGCCCGGAGGCAGGCGGCTTCGACACTGACAAAGAATTCTCACCAGTACCCCCCAATTTATATGTTCGCACTGTTAGTACTGGCTGTTATACTTTCTAGCTGTTACAACACACCGCAATCAACTTGTGAAGTCCCTTTCAAACAGAGGAGCATTGAGAAGCAGGCCTGTCAGGCTGGCGGGCTGGCGGATGTGGCCAGCCGGCAGGCTGCTGTTGAGCGAGGAAGCTGGGTGGCCGGCTGGCAGCGGTGGGTGTGACGTGCATCTTGGCATAGCACAGTCTCCAGGGGCCCGGCACTTGCTCAGCCCGCCTGGACTGCGGGTGGTCACACTGGCTCCCAACGCCGCTGCCGCTGCTGTGTGCTGTGTGGTGCAGCCGCAAGCACACTGCCCCTCCGCGCCTGAGCTAAACAGCCTGCAATGCGCAGCCAGAAGGCAGGGAGCTGAACGCGTGCTGACAAGCCAGGCGGGAGCGGGCACTGCACAGGTGCCACAACAACAGGCTGCCTACCGAACTCATCCAACGCAAGCGCCCCGCACCTGGCGCAGGCGACGGCCCCCAGGGGCGGGAGCAAAGGCGGCCTCCTCCATGCCTGGAGCAAACACCAGCTGCCCCGCGCTCTCCTGCAGGCAGGCAGGCAGGGCAGGCCGGCAGGCCGGCAGGCGGGGATGGATTGGGCGAGGGCCGGGGCGGACGGTGCCTGCTGGTACGATGGCGTCTCGTCTCATCTGCACAATCCAGCCAGCTGCACATTGGACCAGCCCGGGCTCGGGAAATGCCTGCGGCAAAACAGCTGAAACACAGCCCTCTTTGGCTGGCGGCTGGCACACTGCGCTGCCCGCTTGCCTGCGCCAGCCGGCGGCCGTGGGCGGCGCTCGCCGGGACGGCGTCGGGCTGTGTCAGGGCTGCTTGCCCAGCGCTGTCAACCTCGGCAGGAAGCAGTGCTTTGCGGCCTGCGTGAACATCCAAGGGGCACAAAGAGGAGGAGGTCGGGTTCGGTGCCGGCAGAGCTCACTACGTTCAACTTGGCCTGGCCCCTTGCCTGCCCACCCAGGGCCCATCCCTGGTGCCTGTGCTGCCTGCCAAGAGCTTACCAGCGCCGCTGCTGGCCAGACGCAGGCTGCCCAGCAGAAGCGCCGCCAGAAGCACCCATTTCAGCAGTCGCTGGGGTGCGGGGGTGGTAGACATGGCTGGACTGTTATCCTGGTTCAAAGGGCTGGGCATTTCGTGCGTCCAAGAGGCAGTTGGATGCTTGCTGACGCAGGCGGCGCGCCGCACCGCCGCCGCCCTCCTCTCCCTAGTACCTCTCTCCCACAACATGAATAGGGAAGAACGGCGCATTGAGTGAAGTGCAGGTTTAGGCAGGGCCACTGTCTGGAGTGTTTTGGCATGGCACATCTTGTGATGCATGAAGCCGGGCAACGAGCGGATGGCCTGGCCTGACTCCAGCAACCGACCGAGCATGCGGCTGCCTTCTGGCAGGGGTTCTGGATGGAGGGGGAGGATGAGAGCTGAAGCAGCAGAAATGCTGGGGACGGGCTCACAAATCCAGGCTGTCGCCGGCCTCATTCAGCCGTGGTTCACGAAGTGGACCCTTTGGGCGGAAGCTGAAAGGGCATGGGGCCACGCTGGCTGGGAGGCTCCTGCCGCTCACGCAGACGCACAGGCAGGGGGTCAAACGCATGGGGCTGAAACGGGAGGGGGATTGTCCCGGGCTGGGGATGAACTTGCTGGCATGGACCCCCGTTTCAATGTTTACACACACTTGTACACAACGCAAGCGAACGGGAGACCACCGGTTCCAGTGCCGAGGGGCCACCCACCTGGGGATCGTCGGCGGCTGCCAGCGGCCCACACTCGTGGATGCCAGCGGTTGGGCGCCTCCCAAACCCGAGTGTGCCCCACCATCACGAAACCTGACTTGGACGTGCAGAAGAAGATGCCACCCCTGTTCAGCCACATCGGGCAGGCACACAGGGCAGCCGGCGGGGCGGTCCCGCCTGTGCACCGGCAAGAATGCTGTTTCTGGACCTGAACCCGTGGGCTTGCCCAGTGCAATAGCAGGGTGCACCTAGAAGCACCCCACATATGTGCACCAAATATCTTTGGAGCCCTGCCCACCCCAGCAGACCACCCAGACATGGAACAAGTGGTTGGTCCGACGTGAGTCACAGCCAGGGAAGCAGCGGCACTTTGTATAGGCAAATTTGTGTAGGACACTGGCGCAAAGGCATCCACGGTTCCCTAAGCGTGCCGAGATGTGTGTGAATGTCCCAAACTCACAACACCGTGAGAGCCACAGCGCCGTTCAGCGCTTTGCCAGCGTGGCGCGCAGTACCGCGTCTGAACAGTGAGCTAGGACAAAGCAGGCAGCCCTGACTATACTCACTGTGCTTTTCGCGGTGTCCCCTTCCAGGAATTTCTCTTCGTCTCCCTTGCCTGCACCCAGCTACAGATTTTAGTACGCCGTCAAACTTACTTGCGCCTCTCCCCTTGAAGCCGCCCTCTGTTCATCGCTTTGCGTGTCCGGTGGGATAGTTGGCACACCCACCCGTGCCCTCTCCTACCCGCTCCTCCTAGCGCGATATGGCGGACCTGCAAGTCCTCCCGCAGCGCTCGGGGAGCTCCTCGCCCACAGACTCGAGCCCCCAAGAAGCCATGAGCGCGGGGACGACCTCCTCAAACAGCGCCGCTGCGGCTGCCCTTCACTCGCTTGCGGCCGGTCTCTCTTCCTCGTCCGCGGGGCACCCCAATGTGTTTTGCCGGTGAGGGCATGATCGCTGATGCGAGCTGCGCGCCTGCAGGGGCCGCTCTGGGGCCGCGGGCTCAGGCGGCTGTACTGTCGTTAAAAGCCGCCGTCGCCGCTTGTTCACCGCCGGCCGCTGCTGCTCACGCACACGGCCTGCACTGCCGCCGCCCTGCAGGGGGCTGCCACTGCAGTGGGGTGAGAACGAGATCACGGCAGTGTTTGGCCAGTTTGGGGTGCTGACCAGCCTGCGGCTCGTCCGCCACTCCGTCACAAAGCACAGCCTGGGGTGAGTCGGTGTGGTGCCAGCACTACGCTGCAGCCAAGGGGGAGTGCGCCGCCTGCGTCCCGGCACCAGCACGGCTGCCAGTGCAAAATGGGGAGAGAGGGTGGTGCGGCCTGAGAGCCGCGCCGGCAGGGACGGGGGCGCACGGTGCACACCACGTGGGCGCGCTGGAGCTGCCCCCGTTTGTACGGGACAAGAACCGACGGACACCCCCCTCCCGCCCTCTCGTACCCCCCGCCCCGCCTACAGGTATGGTTTTGTGCGCTACGGCGGCGTGGGCGAGGCGCAGGCAGCCATCAGCACGCTGGACGGCACGTCGGTGCTGGGCCACACGCTGCAAGTGAAGTTTGCGGATGCTGACGCAGGTGGGGCGCAGGCGCTGGGTGCATACGCCAGGGCTGAGCGTGCAGGGGCCCAGTGCACGAGGGAGGTGGGGGCTGGGCGGGGCTGGTCCAGAGGCCGGCCTAGCACACAGGAGGCCGCATTCTCTGGGCTGTGCGGGCGCAGTGGCGGGCGGCGTACCGGCTTTGATGCATGCATGCCTTCATGCGCAGCCGTGCACGGCTGTTGGTTTTCAAACCGGGCGGGTGGGGGGCCCATGCATGCTGGCGGCCGCCAGCATGCACTATTCTCCCAGACCCTGCCCCACAATCGTTGCTGCTGCCGCCGCTGCACCTCGAGTTGCAGGCCCTCCCACCATGCCCGCACCCTCGGGGCTCACGCCCTCGGACAGCTGCTATGTGAAGCACCTGCCAGCGAGCTACGGGGTGAGTTCCTGCAGCGCACAGCACAGCCATGTATGAGGTTGGAGGAGGTCAGGGGCCAGCCTGCGCCCGGCTTGCTGCCGGCTGCCGTGCCACCTTGCGCGGTGCGCCGCCCTAACCGGGGCGCCCTCCCTCGCCGCCTGTGCACTCCCGCCTCCTACCCCTGCTGTCTCTAATGTGTATGTCCACGCGCCCTACCATTGCTGCAGGTGCAAGAGGTGCAGCAGCTGTTTGAGACGCATGGAGCGGTGCTGGATGTCAAGCTGTTCCCCTGCCTAGGTGCGTGCTGAGCTGGCGCGGTGCGGGCCACGCTTGCAGGCCAGCCAGCCAGCGGGCGGGGGCCCTCGTGTAGTGCCCCCCCAGTGATCCTGCTTCAGTCGGCATGGGGCACAGGGGGGCATGCAACTCTCCAGTGCAGCGTTCCCGTGGCGCAGCCCGCTGCGTGTGCTGGGATGCCCCGCGCAGCGGTACCGCCATTGTGCCGTGGCTGCTGGCGCGCGCGCGTCGTGTGTCCCCCCGTCTGCGCCCTGCGCCCAGCCTCCCACCCTCTCGCCCTGCCTCCCTCGCCCACCCTGCAGACTCGTTTCGGGGTGCCAGCGCCCTGGTGCGCATGGCCTCTCTGGAGGCATCTGAGCGCGCCATCACGGCCCTAAACAACAACACGCCCCCGGGGGCAGTGCAGTCGCTGATTGTGCGCTTTGCCGAGTCGGCGGCAGAGAAGTCGGCGCGGCTGAGCCGGCGGGAGGCCAAGAGCATGCAGCGCATCGGCGGCTGCGGGCAGGACGGCATGAACGGGCTGAACGGGCTGAACGGCATGGGTGGGATGAATGGCATGATGCAGCAGCAGCACATGGGCGGCATGGGGGCGGACCAGCTGCAGCAGGCGCTGTCGGCGCTCAGCCTGGGGGGAGGGCTGGGCGGCATGCAGCAGGCCTCCGCGCTGCGCACGCAGCTGCCGCCCGCGCCGCTGGTACCGCAGTCCTACCAGCCGCAAGTGCTGTCCAGCATCTGCGTCAAAGGTGGGTGCTTCAACACCTGCTTGTGGCCGGCTGGTCGTGCTGGGCTGGGTGGGTGACAGGGGTGCAGGCTGCGGCCCTGCTCCCGCTTGAAGCTGGGTGTGCGGCTGGGTGCGCGCTTGCTGGCGGGCGTCGCACGCTGTCAAGGGCAAGAGTGGGTCGAGCGGTCCTGGCAACCGGTACGGCCAGGCATGTGGGGGTTGCACGGCGCGGGGCATGCAGCTGGGGCCACCCCTGCCTGCCTTCCCAGCGCCCTGCCCGAGGCATCCAAGCCAAGCCCAGGCACCAGCGCCAAGCTTCCGTTTCTTCGGCCACTGTACCGCCACTTGGTACTGCCACTTTGTACCGGATAGCACACAAGGTGCTCAACACCTTTTTCTGAGGGTTCACAAGGCTTGTGCATGCTCAAAGCCCCCGGCCCCCACCCCACCCCAATCCCGCCCACCTGCAGGCATGCCCAGCAACTCGGACCGGCTGTGGGTGTTTGAAAACTTTTCACGCTACGGCGCCGTGGCGGGCCTGCGCATCCTAATCGACGAGTCCACAGGGATGTGCAACGGCACCGGGTGAGTTAACCTTACAGCTGTGGTGGCAACATGTACACTTGGGTGACTCCCAGGGATGTTGGGTTTGAGTGGCAAGACCGTGTGGGGAGCGCTGGTGGTGGGCGGGCCCGCAGAAGCTGGGCTGCAGGGGGCGCTGGCAGCAAGCACAGCAGCTTAATGGCTGCTGTGCTACGCGTGCTGTCACCTTGCTTGCAAACCTCAGCTTGCGTTTACCCGCACACCTCTCGAATTCCTATCCTACCCCTTATCGGCTCGCTCCCTCCGTCCGCGGCGGGGCTGTCGAACTAGTGCTGTCACCACACCCCTGCACCGCCCATCGGCTTCATTTCTGTGCCCACGGAAATCCTGTCGAAGACCTTGTGATGTGTATCCCTCCGCGCCTGCCGCCGCTACTTAAATCAACAACACCCGCCCATCCGCCCACCGCCGCTCCCTGTCCCCCTCCCCCACCCTTCAGGTTTGTGAACTATGCCGACTCTGGGGCATCAGAGCGCGCGCGGCAGGCCATGAACGGCATGCGTGCGGGCGACCGCATCCTGCACGTCATGGTGCAAACCAACCAAGGCAGCGGCGGCGGCATGCCCACCAACGGCCGCTCCCACAGCGGCAGCATGGACGGCGGCCACAGCCACAGCCATAACCACAGCCACAATCACAACCACAACCACACCATGGCGGCAGCCGCAGCGGTGCTGGCTGCCGCAGCTGGGCAGCCAATGCTGGGGCAGCCTGACTGGCCGATGCTGGCGGCGCCTGGCGGCAACGGCGGCATGATGTGGTGATGAGGGGCCACAACCCCACCCACAGCCCTGCCTCCTGAGCCGCGCGCTGGCGTGCCCCACACGCCCTCACTTTCCCTCCGCACCTCTACCGCACCCTAGGCCTCGCACCACCTGAAATCAACGAGTGTGTGCCGTCAAAACTGAGCCACTGCTGTCGCTGCCCTCCCTAGTGCCAAGCCTGTGCATCCATTCCTCCCCAGCAGTACCCCCACACGCAGCAGTACCCCCACACGCAGCGCCTTCCAAACTGGGCCGTCCTTTCGTGCGCGTGGCCGCCCATCCTACACCAATCGCATGTCCTTTCCGGCGTGTACCCACCGCGTAGACAACGCACCCACCCCATCTACTTGCATACCCCCGTCAAATGATACACATTTGCAGCCCCCGTTCCATGCACCCGCTCCTCTTCTTCCCTTTCTTCAACCGGACGGGAGAGTCGCCTCCCTAAAGCTACCGAACCTCCCTCTCATCCCTATCCGCTTAACCCAGGTACTGCTTCTAAGGCCTCCCATGCCCCCCCGACGCCCTACCCCATACACACGCCCACGCCCCGCCACCACCCACTGTGCGCACACACACACACCGCACACAAACACAAGCATGCACATATGCACAATCATCCGCGAGTCACCCAGCCCACCCCACCCCCCGCCCGCAGCTTCACACCCATCCCCACCCTGCGGACAGGCAGCGCTGCCACCGCTGCCACGTACCTGCCACTTTTTCACAGTGCAGCATTGCCTCAACTCTTCCCCTCATCGCACCGATGCCTCCCAACCTCGCCCCGTCTCCCATGTGCTCTCACAAGCAACCCGCCCTGGCCCCATATCCCCGGGCCCCTTTCTACAGCCCGCCCTTGCCAGTACCAGACCAAATTGCCCGGCCCACCTCTCCCCTCCCCTCCCAGCCGTCTAGCCATTCAGCTCCCCACACCCCCTTCCTCTCTCCAATTTGCCGTCCCTCTCCCCACCACACACATGTACACCCGGGGCCTCGCGTGTGCATACCTTTATACAGACAGTCTACATAAGTGCATCACCTCTTGCTTAGTGCTGGTCCAACGTATTTTTTTGCGGGCTGCGGCGCCCGCCCCTTCACACCGTCTTTGCCAACCTGCACATGCGCGTCACAGAGCTGCAACCCGACGTAAACACGGCCACTTGGGATGCTGCACAGGTGGTACCACAGCGTTCAGCACGAGGCAGCGCCATGGGCTGCCGCTGCAAGGGGCCCGGACCGCAGCTCCCCGGCCGGTGCCCAGTCAACAGGGGATGCTTCGGTGCTTGGCTGCATGTGCTTGCAGCCCAACCACCGAGCTCCCATGTTCTGGAAGTGCATGCAGGCAGAAGGGCGGGAGTGTAAGCAGGTGCACAGCTGGAGAGGTGGTCACGAAAGGTGCCAGCATGCCTCCACCGTCACAACCCACGCCTTCAAATTTAAAAAATGGCCCAAGTTTCACCAGTCCCTGTCCATGACGTCTGCCGTCGCTCTGTGCCACGGCCTGAAATGTTGGTGTGCTCTCGCGGCGGCACAGAGCACGTGGAGGAGCCCCCACTTCGAGGCAAGTGGGTGCTGCCCGTTTCAAGCCGAACTTCCGTTCTAAGTATGCGAGTTGCTTTACAAGTTCCCAGGGTGTTCAGAACAAGCGTCTCCTAGTTCAAACTTGCTGTTGCTGGCACGGGATGGGAGGAGGAGGAAGATGAGTGGGCAGGCGGCGGACGCCAGCCGGCGACAGGTGCCATGTTGGCCTGCCGCCCATGCACGCTGAGTGACCGGCGGCGCCCCAATCGACATGTTTTTGAGCGATCTATAGCGGCATATAGAGCAGGCGGCAAGCAGGGCGGCTATGCAATGCCGCCTCCACGCGAGCTCGCCGCATACAGCGAGTCGGCCGTCAGGCAACCTGGCCGCGGCCGCACGGCCGGCGGTAGAGGGCAAGGCAGGGGCAGCCGCATTGCGCCTGAGCCGGTGAGGAAGCAGGGTTGCAACCACGGCACAGAGCCGCGACTGGCTTGGCTCCCACTGACTCTGTGGCCCGCTAGACCACCTTGGCTGCCGCCACACGCATACTGTTGCCCGCTTGCATCCGTCCAACGCACCGCAGGATGGCCGGGAAGAGCAGCCAGCGGCGGCAGCGGCGGCGGCAGCGGGGCG
The DNA here is from genome assembly GCA_002896455.3 of Chlorella sp. ArM0029B. Lineage (NCBI taxonomy): Eukaryota > Viridiplantae > Chlorophyta > Trebouxiophyceae > Chlorellales > Chlorellaceae > Chlorella > Chlorella sp. ArM0029B. The sequence goes on along the minus strand of JTEE01000116.1, from coordinate 376,272 downwards.
GCCAGGCGGTGTCCCGGCAGGAACCAACCCCACAGCTGCTGCAATTGCAGCGGAGCTGGGCCGCCGCATGTTTGCAGCCGTGACTGGGGTGCCCTCACCGGCTACCGGGACACACAGGCCAGGCACAGCCCCACGTCCGCCGCCGCGCAGCCCGTCGCCGACGCAGCAGCACGGACGGCGGGAGCAGCAGCAGCAGCAGCCGCAAGGCGACGATGCGCAGGAAATAGAGGTGCAACGTGACAACGAGCAGTCGCCACATGCAGATCCGAAGCAGGAGCAGGAGCCGCAGCGGCAGTGTAGCCCTGAAGTGGCGGCGGTAGATTCAGCTGGCGCTGAAAGCAGCTCGCTTGCCCCACGGCGCCACACAGAAAGGCCCCCGCTGCAACCGGCAGTTGTGCGCCCGTCAGTAGCCGCAGCTGCGGCAGGGCTAGATCCTGCACCCAGTTTCCGCAGGAAGGACAGCATGGCTGCCGCAGCCTCCGGCGCGGGCGGCTCCTCCGACCCGCCTGCCGACCGCCCACGATCAGCACCCACAACCGCGCGGCTGCCGCTGCGGGCGGCCTTGCCACAACAGTCGCTGTACGAGCGGCTGAAGCACCTGCGCCCCGAGCAGCAGCAGCAGGATCTGGAGGAGCAGGAGGCGTACTGGGAGGAAGACGAGGACCTGCAGGCAAGCAGCTTGTGGGTGGCAGCAGGCGCCAGGGAGCAGGGCTCTTCGCTGGCAGATGTGGCACGTCGGTTCCCCTAGCAGGGCTTGAATGCATCAGGGCTGGCCAGCTAGTCATCGGCCTTCTTTGGCAAACGCTTGTTTCATGAGACGCCCATGCCATTTCTGCTGCATGCACAGGCCATAACGTTTGATGCAACTGCCTCGCCGCGCTGTGCCCGCATGAGCTGTCCCCTTGTCTACATGCACCTGTCTGCAGGAGCGGCGCCATGAGCTGCAGCGGCGGCAGCAGGATGATGCGATGCTGGAGCGCATCAAGCGGCGCGTGGCAGGGGAGAAGGTGGAGGTGCCGCGGGTGCTGCAGCACCTGAGGGCCACGCCGCGGCCGGCGGGCAGCGACAGCGGGCGTTCGCAGCAGGCCACTCCAACTAGCGGTGGTGCGCGCCGCCTGCTGGGCAGCAGCACTGGCGCAGCGCCTGGCAGCATGCCGGGCTCTGCCAGGCGTCAGGCGGATGCTTCTGGGCCTGGTGGCAGCGGAGAGGCAGCCCTGGATGAGCAGCACGACGCCGCCCCCCGCTGCGCGCTGTGGTGGCCCAGGGTGCAGCAGGCTGCCGAGCGACTGGTCACCCACCCGGACTTCCAGCTGGTCGTCATGCTTGTCATCCTGCTCAACTGCATAGGTGCGCACCATGCCTGAGGTGGTTTGTACTTACATTGGGTGCTCGCCGTCACTTCACGGGTGCTTATCGTGCCCACGCTGCTGCTGTCACCAGGTGACCTTATCCTCAGCCTCCAACTGCCCTGGCCCGCACCCTGCAGCATTGGCGCTCTACCGGCCCTCGCTGCCAGAGGATGGCTCCTGGAATCGCACACTCAAGGACTTGGGTGAGCCTGGGCCTGAGGGAGCCTTCTTAAAATCGCATCTGGTTGAACATTGTTTGGTACCCCGCCTGTTTGCTGGCAGCCTGCGATGGGCTCTCCACAGTGGGGTCAGGCGTCACATGGTGTGGGGCCCCCCATCACTGTAGCTCACCTAAATTGCCTCGTGGCCCACTGCAGACATTGCCATCAACATCCTGTTCACGCTGGAAATGGTGCTAATGGTGGTGGCTGCCGACGGGCCAGTCGAGTACCTGCGGTGCGTGCAGGCAGTGTGCCCTGCTGGCACCCTTTTCCTGGATCTGTTTGCACAGTGCTGTTGCCTGTGCTACCTGTGCTGTGTTGCTCTGCCCCAGCTGTGCTGCCTTTGCTGCCTGCTTGCACCCCTGCCATCCCTTGCGCTCACAAGCAGCAAGGCTTCAACCTAGGCTCATGCACCGATGGCGGCCCTCCTTGCAGTGTGCCCTGGAACGTCTTTGATTTCCTGATGGTGCTGGCTGGCTACACAACCTTCATCCCAGCCTCCACCTCATCCAGCGCTTCTGGCACCGCAGGCGTCCGCGCTCTGCGTGCGATGCGTGCGCTGCGCCCGCTGCGCACCATCACGCGCTTTGACGCGCTGCGCTCCATCGTCGTCTGCTTTCTAGAGGTGCTCGCAGTGGTGGGCTGGGAAAGGGAGTCAGATGGGGCAGTTTTTTGGAGGGCCAGCTGGACGAGCCGTAGGGTGCTGCCATCAGCCAGCAGCTCAACCCCGTGTCACCCTGCAGCCGGCCCTGCTCAGCCGACACATCCTGTACCTCGCCTGCCCTGCCCCCGCAGGCGGTGCCCATGCTGTGCAGCGTGGTCGGCCTGCTCTTCTTCTTCATGCTGCTCTTTGCCATCGCGGCCACAGGTGGGTCGTGCCTGGCAGGGCAGGAGGCGAGGCGGATGCGGGCAGGGTGGTGCGGGCAGGGGCTACCCAGCTGGCTTCATGCAGGTGGATCCGGGGCGTGCCCAACAATGTCCCTGACCCGCTGCTGCTGCTGCACACTGTCTGTTTGCCTGCCGTCTGACGTTCAAGACCCCGTCTCACCCCCAACCCTCGCCCCTGCATGCCCGCCTTTGCAGTCCTGTTTCTGGATGCCTCTTACTTTGCGTGTGTGCACGATGTCACTGGGGAGATGCTGGCGGAAGTGGTGACAGGGGAGATATGGGGCTGCGGGAAGCACGGCCACCAATGCCCCGTCAACATGACCTGCACGGTTAGTTCTGCCGCTTGGGAACGGGAGGCATGCGTGGTGGCAGTGGACAGTCCTGCATTAGGAAGGAAGCAGCCGCCAGCATTCAGGACGACAAAATTTGGTTGCCGGTCCTCATCTTTCAAAATAACAATAACGCGCTGCCGCATGCCGGATGACTGCCTCGCGTCTTCTGATGCAGGAGCAACAGCAACAGCCACCGCTGCAGACACCAGGCTTTGGCAACATCGGCCTGTCACTCCTCTCCATGTTCCAAGTGGTGCGCCGCTGGCCTGTGCCGCAGCAGTCTTGTGTGGCAGCCGTGCCCAGCTCACCTGCGTGGCAGCCCTGCTTGGACAAAGCACCTGTGGGCAGGACGGTCAGTAGCCCTGCCTCCCCTGCCTCATTGGCTCCCTGTGCCCCTCCTGCGCGCCTCCCCTGCAGACCACCCTCACAGACTGGACCTACCAACTGTATCTAGTGATGGATCGGTCCGGCCCGACGCCCCTCATCTTCTATGTGTTCTACATCTTGCTGCAGAGCTACTTTGTGGTGAGTGGTGGGGCACTGCATGGGCAAAGGGGCCACGGGCAGGAGGCACGTGTGACCAAGGTGGCGGGGTGGGGGGTGGGGGGCACAGTACTGGTGTGGGGCAGAGCAGCGGCAGGCAGCGCCGCGCGACAGCGAGCCTGTGGCCACCCCTATCGGCTGTCTTCTTAGCACCCTTTGCCCACACACTGTGTCCCCCTCGCTCGCCCTCTGCACAGGTCAACCTGTTCCTTGCCGTGCTGAAGCACCGCTTTGCCACCGCCACCACTCTCTACTCCAAGGTGGTGGCCACCCACGGCAAGCCGCGCAGCACTCTGATACTGGCCTGGCAGGCGCTGCGCACACGACTGCGTCGCCACATGGACACCCAGCGCAGCGTGTTTGAGGAGCGCATGAGCCAGCGGTCTAGCCGAGCCAGCTCTCGAGCCTCTAGCAGGGTGGGTGATGGTTGATTGGTCAGATTTCCTCGATGTTGCAGCTGCCGACTGTCTGCAGGATGGGGATGCTTTCGAGCGCCTGCGCCTTCTGGGCTGGCTCAGCCGACAAGCCCTGCTTGCGTTTGCTGTTGCACTCAGCTGCCCTCTGATTGCTGCTGGTCTGGTTTCTGACACCTGCAGGCTGGGGCTGCCAGCCCAGTTCTCCTGCGGCCTGGGTCAGCGGCCACCTGTGCCAGCTCTCCCGCTGATGGGCCGCCTGTGGGGCTGCGGGCCAAGACAGGCCACTGCTGGTTTGAATTCCGCTGGTTCATGCGTCAGGTGTGTGAGCGGCTGGTGGCGAGGTCGCGGGTTTGGGGCAGAGTTGAGCTGGACAGTGGCCAATGTGGTGCAGGGCAGCAGAGCATGCATGCATATCATATGATGCACCCTACTGTCCTCTCTCTACCTGTTCGGGCAGCTCGACGTCCGTTACCGTGCCCCCATGCCCCCGCTCGCTTCCCGGCCCGTCTGCAGGTGTGTGACCACCCCGCCTTCACGTGGATCTTCATGGCGCTCATAATCCTGAACACCTGCCTGCTGGCCATGACCACAGCAGGTGAGGGCAGCAGGGTCCGGGATGGGCCGCAGGGTGGCTGGCAGGATGGGCAGCAGCAATAAGTGCAGCGCACCCCTGGCCGAGCAAGTGTGCACCATTTATGCGTGCCTGCCAGTCCCGTCTGCCCACCCCCACTTCACCGGGCGGCCTAAGGTTTCACAACACCACTGTGTGGTCTGGGCATCGCAGGTATGTCGGACGCGCAGCGGCGCTGGCAGGACTCTGTCAGCAACGTGCTCACATACATCTTCACCGTCGAGTGCTGCGCCAAATTGCTGGGCTATGGCATCGCCGGCTTCTGCGCGGATGGCATGAACATCTTTGACGCCGCCGTTGTCGTGCTGTCTTTGGTGGAAACCGATTCTTCGGTGAGTGAGCCGCTTCTTTCCTTTGCTGCCCTGCCCCGCAGACATGAGCGCCAGCTATTCGGCTGTCCTGGACGTGGCCTCCCACGTGCTGACGGGGCTGTTTGCGGCTGAAGTGGCGGTGAAGCTGCTGGGCCTCGGCACCTGCGGCTTCCTGGCTGACCCCTTCAATGCATTTGACCTGGTCGTGGTGTCCCTGGGGGTGCTGGAGATGGCCATGACGGTGCGCCCTGCCCCCCGCAGACGGAGGGCCCGCCAGCTCGCTCGCTGTGCATGCCCACCTGAAAGGGCTTTACTGGCAGCACATGGTCGAATGCTCCCCACTAAGTGCCTCCTGCTGCCCCTCTTCCTCGCCCCTGCCCAACTGCCTGCCTGCAGATGGGTGCCAACGGCAACGCCATGCGCTCCTTCCGCACGCTGCGCATCCTCCGCTCCTTCCGTGTGCTGCGCGTGCTGAAGGTGGGGTGCCTGCAGTGGGGGCGCTGCAGCAAGGCTGGCCTCGGGCCGTGATTCAGTGGTGTGCTGGTGGCTCTGCATGCCTAACCTCAGGCCTCGTGTTTGATCCACTGTGTCCCATCTAAACGTCTGCCCTGCTCCCGCCCCCACCCCACACAGATCTTCCGCTACCTTGAGAGCCTGCGGGTCATTTCGGAAGTGCTGATGAGCAGCATGGGGAACTTCCTGGCGGTGGCAATGTTAATGGTGAGAGGCTTGAGGGGTTGCGGTTCTAGTCGCCTAGGTCGGCAGAGGGACGGCAGGGGCGCCCGCATGGCAGGTAGAGCCCCTCATGCACCCATCCCCTACCGCTCGCCCTCCCCTCCAATGGTGCAGGTGCTCTTCGTATTTGTCTTCGCATTGATCGGCCTGCAGGTGAGGCAGCACAGGGTGGCCTGCGGAGAGCGTGGTGGCAGTTCCGGCGGTGAGGCCTGCGGCGGGGGAGGGCGCGGGGGAGGGCGCTCTTCCGCCTCGTGCCATGCTGCTCAACAGTGTTGAGCCCCCCACGGTTCTGACCCCTCCAACCGGTGTTTGGGCTTGCAGGTGTTTGGGCCCGTGTCTGATCAGTTTGACCCACCTCTGCCCAGCTTCCTGGGCTTCTGGAACTCGTTCACGTAAGCGCGGGGTGTGGGGAGTGCGATGTTGTGGGGTGGGTGGGTGGGAGCGCGGAGCGACGAACCTGTTGGGAGGGGAGGCAGATGGGTGGGGGCATGCACCCGCGGGCCTGTTGGGAGGGAGGGAGCAAGGGTGAGCGGGTGCAGCTGCCATAAGCCACATTTAGCCTGTCATGCAAGAAGTGAGCCAGCAACACTCGCCCTGTGATGTGGTGCATGTTGAAGCAGGGTGCATGCCGCTGTGCTGTCCCGCTTTGCAGGCTCGTGTTCCAGGTGCTCACGCTGGAGGGCTGGCCCAATACAATGTTCGCGGTGCAGGCTGCTGCAGGTGGGTGGGTGGGCGGGCACGCAGGTGGGTGTGAGACGAAAGGATTGCTGGTACTCTTGCGGCAGTAAGGGATGTATTTCCTGCTGAAGTGTTCCCACGTGAGATCTGCTGCTCACACATCTGTGTCCATACTTCTTCCCTTGAATCCCTGCCTGCCTGCCTGCCAGCCTTTTTCTTCATCTTCTTCTTCGTCACACCTCGCAGGCTGGCCCTCGGTGATCTTCTTTGTGGTCTGGGTCACGCTGGGGAAGTGGATAATCTTAACCCTCTTCCTGGCCATCACGCTGGCAGCGTTTGAGACATCCTATGCCTCAGTCACGCGCACCACCACTGGAGGTGCGCTGATTGATGGTGGGGCCTACGGATGGTTGACTTGTGTGCGCGGTTTGGGCGACGCCATGCTTTGCGAGCAAGCAGGGCCCCTGGAAGGTTCCCAGCCCAGCCAAGCAACAGCAGCTTCTCAATAATGCCATTCCCCTCTCCGTTGTGCAGGTTCGCTAGCCAGGGCCCTCAGCAAGGTTGCTAGCCTGCCGCAGCAGGTCATGGCTTGCTGCTGCTGCTGCCTCCAGCGGCGCCAACAGCAGGAGGAGCCGGTAGGTGTGGTGGGCCGAGACGAGCTGTGGAAGAGCGCAGCGACTGCAAAGGTGGCAGCTGGCACAGTGTCAGGCGACAATGAGGATGCCCCCCCACTGCTCAGTGCAACTGCTGCCGAGCAGGCAGGGGCAGCCATGTCAGCTGCCATCTCAGCCAAATTGGGTGCAGTCTCAGCTTCCCACCGGGGCGGTCTCATTAAAGCAGCGCATGCTGGGCCCGCTGGCGACAGCAGCAGCCGTCAGCCAGGCGCCACAGCGGAGCACCCGGCGCCGCCAGCAGCAGCAGAGGCCAGCCAGGTGCAAGTCTCTGGCTTGGTGCAGCACTTTGAGCAGCTGTCGCCCAGCAAGCCGGCCCTGGGGCAGAGCCGTCTGGAGGCACTGCCAGAGGACGGCCAGCTGGCCGGCGGTGCAGGCGAGGCGCCAAGCAGCATGCCAGCAGGCACTTCTGCTGAGGCCGCGCTGCAGCGGGCCTCCAGTGCACGCCCTGGCAGCAAGGCTGGGGGCAGGCACGCCCGGTTTGCCGACCTGCCAGATGAGGAAGACGAGGAGGCAGCAGGCAGTCGGATGGTCAGCCCGGTACCCAAAAGCACAGTCAGCAGCCGTAGCCCCACCCCTCTGCCAGGCAGCAAGCGGCTGGCTGCCAGCGGTTTGGGCAGCGGCGTGGTGCTCAACAGCGGCCAGCAGCGGGCAAAGCAGCAGCCAGGCGACGGCCCTCGGCAGCGGGGGTCGGACCAGTTGCTTGCAGCGGAGCTTCATGATGCAGAGACGGGCTCCCAATGCAGCGGCGTCAGCGGTACCTCCTCAGGTGAGAGGGCTTAGAAATAGAAGCTTCAAACACACATGTGGGGAGGGTGGGGCCCCGCCCCTCAGAATACCTCATTGCAGTATGTGCAGCCAGAATTGTGAGGCGCCAGGGCGGCCGGCGGCAGAAAAACGTTAGACCACTGCCCCGCCTGCATTTGAAACTTGCTGTATGCGGTGGAATGTGTGTCTCATCAACCCCTGCCCGGGCGTCCCTGAGCGCTGTGTTGACTTTACTTGCCCTTGCTGCTGCTGCTGTTTCTGCAGTGGGCAGCCAGTTCAGCCGTCTGGCGGGCCGCGCGCGGCGCCGCAGCCGCCGCAAGGACTACCCAGCCCTCCGGGGCGCCTCCCTCTACTGCCTTCAGGTGCGGTGGCTGGGCTTCCGAAGCATCGGCCCCTGCGGCGGCTCCACACCGCGCTGCACCATGCACATTATGCCGCTGCCAGCCAATGTTTCCAATTGGCTTCACGTCGTAGCAGCACAGCATACGTCCCCCTTTTTCCTCCCTCTTCAACAATGCCACTCTCCGCTCTTGCCCTGCTCCCGCTCTGCCTTGCCCTTGCCCTGCAGGTGGACAACCCTGTGCGGGGCTTCCTGTACAACTTGGTTACCATGCAGGCGTTTGACTACCTGTTGGTTACGGTCGTGCTGCTGTCCTGCGTGGAGGTGAGCCGGGGGCTCTGGCCTGACCTGCAACAGGTTCTGGGCCAGCTGGCCCATGGCATGTGGGTGGGTGGCTGGTGTGCGGGCCGCTCAGCCGGCATGTAGCTATGCAAAATGCAAGTCACAACCCTCTTGTGCTCTGCTCAACGCACTGCACCGGCTTCCTCCCCCGTGCCCTCCACCCTGCTCTCTGCCCGCCCTCCGCCCGCGCTGCAGATGGCGATGGAGACGCCACACCCGGACCCGGCAGCGCGCAAGACGCACGTGCTGCATTGGATCGATGTGGGCACCACCGCTGTGTTTGGGGTGGAGGCGCTGCTCAAAGTGGTGGCCTTTGGCTTCCGCCCCTACATCGCCTTCAACACCAACAAGGTCAGTGCCCGAGGGGCAGGTGGTGGGACGGGAGGCAGGGGGCAACATGGACACGGGGCAGAGCAGACGACGCGACTGAACACTGGCCTGAATCAAACACCTGTGTGTGCACTGCTCACTCCCTCTTGCTCACGTGGCCTCTGAGCCTTGGTCCCTCCTCTTTCTCTCTCTCTGCCCGCAGCTGGACCTGATGGTGGTGTCAGTGTCTGTTGTGGTGCTGATTGCTGAGAGCGCCAATGCCCAGTTCCTCAAGGTGCTGCTCGTGCTGCGTGCGGTGCGCCCCCTGCGCATGCTGACAAGGAGCCAAAGCATGCTGATGGTGTTCCACACGCTGGTCCGCTCGCTGGCGGCCATGGGCAATGTCACAGGCAAGGCTTTGGGCGAATCAATGCATGCGATCTTAAAATATGTGGTCACAATGTGGTCTGTTTCATGGTCTATTGTGGTCTCATCAATGTGGTTGAAAGGGTGGTATCTTTGTGCACTCGGTCAGGGCAGGCGGACACCAAAGAGAGTGCCTGGCCCCGTCCTGATGCCTTCAGGCGCGCACTGACAGCCATGCTGCCAAGCCGCCTTTTTTTACCCTCCCCTGACACACTGCTTCCATCCTGGCTGCCACCCCCTGCAGTCCTGGCGGGCATGGTGTACCTCATTTTTGCCATTCTGGGGGTGCAGCTGTTTGCGGGGCTGCTGTGGAGCTGCAACGACACCAGCGTGGCAGGCCAGGTGGGCAGGGCAGCAGCGGCGGTGCATGCACTACGCAGATAGCGGCGCAGGTGGCTCTCAGCCGGATGGATCAGCAATCTTCTCGGATGACGGTTGCGTGTTCAAGCACCATGCCGGCACTGCCTGTGCCCTGTGTGCTCACCTGCCTGCTCCCATGTCACCCGCTTGCAGGAGGAATGCGTGGGGACCTACCTGGAGCCCCTCACCGGCAGTCGGCTGCCACGGGAGTGGACCAACATGTGGCTCAACTTTGGTGAGCAAACCTGGCGGCGCCAGCTGGCGGGCGCCAGCTGCCGTCATCCTCGTCGTTCGCTTTGCTGGCCGCAGTGCAGGTCCGGACAGGGTGTGCCAGGCAGGGTCACAGGTTGCTGACAGGCTGCCGTTCCTCTCCCTGGCACTGGCGCTGCAGACAACATTGGCAAGGCGTTCCTGACGCTGTTCATCACCTCGACACTGGATGGCTACACCCCAACCATGTACATGAGCATGGCCACCAGGTGAGCAGGCAGGGCATGGGGAGGGGCTGTGATTGTGGGGTGGGGGGCTGGCAGCTCAGGGTGGCAGTGCGAGGGTGACCGGGTAACTGCTCAGCATGTCGGCAACGTGCCTCCGCAACAGCGGGGCGTGATCTCAGGAGTGAAGCTCAGCACTACAGGCATTACGTCAGGCTGCCCGGAGTGTGCATGTGAGCTGCCGGCCGCTTGTCCCTCCTCCCCTTGGTGCTTGGTGCAGCAGATCCACGCCCGGCCAGCAGCCAAAGATGGGCAGCAACCCTGCAGCTTTCCTCTTCTGGTTTGCCTTCATCACCCTCTGCTCCTTCTTCGTGCTCAACCTGTACGTCGGAGTGGTCTTCTTCCAGTACCAGCGGTGAGTGGGCGGAGTGGCAGGGCGGGGTGGGAGGGTGGGCGGCAGACACCCCCTTGCTGGCAGGGGCGGAGGTGGGGCGGCGAGGATCTCCTGTCCTGGCTGTGCTGTGCAAGGCCGCCTCGGCAGCGTAAGCCCCTCCCATGCGCCTCAATCTGTCCTTGCCTTTGCTCTGTGCGTGCAGGCTGAGGTCATTGAGCGAGACGGGGAGCGCCTTGCTGACCGCCACACAGACGGTGGGTCTGGCGGCAGCGTGCGCCTTTATTCTGGGGCGCTTACGCTCTCCTGTCGCCCTGCCCTGACTGCGCCGACCAAGTGAACGCACACCATGTTATGTGAAACATGTGTGCTCCATGTGCGTCTCCGTGCCGCCTGCAGGGCCACGTGGAGATGCTGCGGGCAGTGTTCAGGTGAGAAGGCGAGCGGGCGCTCGGGCAGCATGCCAGCCTGCCTGCCTGCAGCCTGCTTGGAGTCGACTCTGGGCCTTGCATGCAGCCCAGTGCACAGCTCGATGCATCTTTGTTGCTCTCATTTTGCCTTACAACTGCAGGCTGAAGCCGCTGGACGTGACCCCCGTGCCAGACAACCGCACGCGCCGCCTCTTCTACCTGGTTTCCTCTTCTACCTGGTTTGACCGATTCATGCTCACCTCCATCGTCCTCAACATCGTGCTCACAGCCACCACATTTTACAACGCACCGCCCTCCTTCACGCGAGGTGGGCGCTGGCAGCGGGACATGGCAGCAGGGCAGCCTGGAGTGGCTGGGATGGGGGCACGGCGGCGGGGTGGCCCGAGGTGGAGGGTACAGGCTGACGCACGCAATGGCAGGCTCGGCTGCAAGACCTGCAAACGCTGGCTGTCGCCCTGCCCGTTTTGCACCCTGCCTGCTGTACCTGCTCCTGCATACCCTGCCCAGCACCCGCTCCGCCCAGCACCTGACCCTCTCCCTCTACTCTCTGCAGTGCAAGAGGTGGCCAACACCGTCTTCTCAGCGCTGGTCCTCCTTGAGCTGGTTGTCAAGATGGTCAGCCTGGGCCCCCGCTTTTACTGGCGCTCTGGCTGGCGTCGGCTGGACCTGGTGCTGTCGCTGGCAGCAGCGATTGACCTGGCAACATCTGGCACCACCATCCAGCTGGGAGCTCTGAAGAAGGTGGTCATGCTGGCGCGCGTGCTGCGCATGTTCCGCCTGCTGCGCCACTCCAAGGTGAGGCGGGAGGGGGAAGGAGAGGTGGAGGATCGAGCTCTTCTCTGGGGGAGGAAGGGAGGCGGGCTGCACTCTGCCAGCGAGGGGTGGCATGGCATGGCGTGGGCAGGTGCCGTCAAGTGCATACATTTCCTCCTCGCCGTTGCTGTCACGTGGTGACTGGTAGCATCAGATATCAGGGGGGACGTGCATCTCAAGCTGCCTCAGCCCCTAACCCCAACCTGCTCTTTCCCGCTGGTGACGTGGCTTCCCGGTGTGCAGGGCATCCAGATGCTGCTGTCCACCCTCATCATCTCGCTGCCTGCCATCGTCAACGTGGGCGCCCTCCTCTTCCTCCTCTTCTTCGTCTTCAGCTACCTGGGTGAGCAATTATTGCAAGCCGCGTGCCGCCCCGCCTGCCAGCTCCAGTCCGTCGCCAGCCTGGCACCGAGGTGCCACAGAGTGAGGCGGGACGGATGTGCTGAAGACATTGCCCCCCACATACAAGCACGCATCCTCCACCACATCTCTGCCATTTACCCACCCCGGTGCCCCCAAAACACACCCACCAGCCCTGTTTTGACCCCACATTAGCTCTCCAACTCGCCTGCGTCATGCCCTCACCCCATTCATTCCCGCTTCCCCTGCTCTCCCTCCCCGTGTGGCCCTGCAGGCGTGCAGCTGTTTGCCGACGTGATGTGGCAGGAAAATTTGAACGAGCACGCCAACTTCACCACCTTCCCGCGCGCCCTGCTCCTCCTCTTCCGTGTGGCCACCGGGGACAACTGGGCCGCGCTGCTGCAGGACTGCATGGTGCGACCGCCGCTGTGCGACTCGGACGCCGGCAACTGCGGCCACCTCTGGGCGCCCGCCTACTTCTTTACCTTCTACCTAGCTGGCGCCATGGTGGCCATGAACCTGCTGGTCACCGTCATTATCGAGGCAAGCGGGGCAGGCTTGGGTGGGGATGACGTGCTGGCGGGGGTGGGCGGGGGGTGGGGAGGTGCTGGAGGGTGGGGTGCACCTCTCGTCGGGTGAGCCCGGAGCTTCCCACCCTTCTGCAGTACGTGCTTCAGGCTGCACCGCCACCGGTCAGCAGGGCATGCAGCCAAACTGTACCTGCCGATCGGCAGCTCAAACAGTTGAACCAGCTGCGCCTTTGTGCCCTTCCTACCCGCAGACGTTTGAGAAGATCCAGGACACTGCCGCCTGGACGCTCACCCCGCAGCATCTGGAGGTGAGCAGGCGGGGCTGCTCTGGCGGCGCTGGGCTGCCCTGGCACGACCGAGCTGCCCTGGCAGGAGCTTGCATGCTTGCCCGCTCTCAGCTGCTGCCCAGTCGAGAGCTAGCGTGCTTCTGTTGTGCTTTCACACGTTCACGACACAGCACAAATAGCAACAAGCCAAATAAGTAAGAATATAAGCCCACTTATTTGCAGGACTTTGTGGAGCTGTGGGCCGAGTATGATGATGACAGCAACAGCATCGACCCCAAGGACATGGAGGCGCTGCTGCGGCGGCTGCCCCCGCCCATGGGGCTGGGCCCCCTGGCCACAGAGAGCGACGTGCTGCGCTTTGTGTTCAGGTGGGTGGGTGGGTGGGTGGGTGGGTGGGAGGGCTCTGCATGGCGGGATTGAGAGGGGTAGTGGCGGATAGCTTTGCGACTATGGCGGGCAAGGGGGGCGCAGGGTGGCTCGACAGGCTGACGCGCACCCCGGGCAGCTTCCAGTGGTCCAGGCAGCTGCCCAACCGCAAGTGTGCCCGCTGCTCTCCCCGGTGCTTGTCCCGCAGCCTGGACATTCCGCTGGACGACAACGGCAGGGTGCCCTTCCACCGCTGCGCATACGAGCTGGTGGTGCGGTGCACCGAGGAGGAGATCCCGGGTGGGTGGGCGGGGAGGGCCCGCGGCGGGTGGGGTGCAGAGTGGTTTGAGAGGGCAGGCAGAGGTGTGGAGGCGTGCTGGCAAGCGAGGGGTCAGATTCTGGACGTGCAAGCGCGTGTGCAGATGTCCCCTGTGCTGTCATCACGACCCTGCCCTGAATTCTCAATTCTCATGTCATCGCTTTGCTGTCTTGCAGAGGGCGAGCTGAAGCGGCGGCTGGAGCGCATGATCCGCCGCTTCCTCAGCCGCCACGCCCCCAAGAGCGGGGAAGTAGAACACATGAACGTACGCGGGCTGGGCGGGGATCGATTGTGGGCATGGGTGGGACGGACTGAGTTGCGGAGGCAGGCGGCATGTACGGTGCATGTGGGTGCAGCCGGGGGCTGGTGGTGGCTGGACTTGTGTTTAGCACGTGCTTCAGCCGTGGGTGCTGCCGTAAACAATGGATCAAGCGCCTCCTATTGCGTCTGGTGCCTACGGGCGTGCCGCTGCCCTTGCTTGCAGCATGCCCTGGCAAGCTGCCCTCAAGCCGCGCTCCCATCCTGCCTGGCCTGGCCTGCTGTCGACCTCCTGCTAATCATGGCTTTGGTCCGCCTGCTCCCACAGGCTTTGATCTCAGCAGCCCTTCCCCCTCTGCCCTACTCTGCCTTGTATACTAAGCTGACACCGGCACGCTGTTGTCTAACTTCAGCTTGCTTTTATATGCAGGTTCAGGCGGCCGTCACGGTGATGCGCATCCAGCGGCAGTGGAGGTTGAAGGCCGCCCGCCGAAAGGCGGAGCGGGAGGCAGCGCGGCCGGTGGTGCCGCTGCTGCGGCTGCCGGCGCGATAGGCAGAGGACGACACTGGGCAGGAGTACAATGGCTTTGCTGGGGACCCTTTCGGATTTGCACTGAATTTTCAGTGAACTGCTTTCCTTCCTTGTCCAGCAACGGGCGACAACTTCTTTTTATACGAATTACAGTCAGACCGCAGTAACGAACGACACAAATCAGGGGGTTGTGAGGCGCCCGACAAGGCAGCTAGGCGGGCAGGCTGCAATGGCTGCACTTAGTCAGCCGGTCAGCGCACGGGCAAGCGTATGGCGAGGGATGCATGGACAGGGCGGGGGCACAGTAGGGGAGATCTACGCCGCTGCTGTGCGTGCTGCCGTGGGCGCCTTGCGTGCCTTCTGCATGTAAATCTCCAGCAGCCGCATCTGGGAGGCTGACAGCGGCTGCAGGTGGGGCCTCAGGGCGTCTCCCACCACCTGCAGGCAGGCAGGCAAAGGCAATCAGGGAGGGAAGGAGGGGCCAGGGTGGGGTGGAGGGAGGGAGGCGCCTACAGCACGTGTTCCTGCCCGTCAGGCACAGGTTGTCACGTGCGCCGATGTTGAAGGGCACACCCATGCTGCCGAGCACCTGCTGTAAGCCGCGTGGAGGATCGAATGCCCGCACACGCCCCGGTGCCCAGGCATGCATGGCACACAACGAAGCCTACCCAGGCTTGCCCTGCTGTCTGCGCTCACCCGCCAAATGGCGACCAGGCAGTCCACCGTGGCCTTGCGCACATCCGCCAGCGGGGAGCCGTAGGCAGCGCACAGCCCCGGCGCCAGCAGCGGCTGCAGGTGCGCCCCCAGTCCCGCCGGCTGCATGCGCCCCACCACCCGCTGCAGGCTGCGGATGGCGGCGTGCAGCCGCGCGCCCGTCAGCCGGTCAGTGCTGAGCTGCTCGCCCGCCCGTGGCAGCTGCGGCACCAGCAGGCCCAGGCAGCTTTGGGGCGGCGTGCGGGACAGCAGCGCCTCCAGTGCCTCGTCAGCTGCCACCGCCACCTCCCGAGCCTCCTGCTCCGCGGCGCAGGCCAGCAGGCGCGGCAGCAGCGCGGGCAGGGCGGGGAGGAAGAGGGAGGGCTGTGCTGCGGCAGCCAGGTCACGAGCCAGCATGAGGCCGGCATCCCGCAGCACGGTGCTGCTGCTGTCAAGGGCGGTGCACAGGGCGGCCAGGATCTGCGGGGAGGCAGGCGTGGAGGAAGGGAGGAACACACATCCGTTCAGACTTCGAATCAAACGCGCGGATGACAGAGAGACAACAGAGAGTCGACCATTGGATTGCGCACAGCCGGTTGCCGGCAGCCGAGCCGGTTCACAGAAGCCGTGCCCAAGCAAAAACAAAGCGGCGGTGCACATTTGTAAGCACGCTCCACCCACTTGGTCGAAGCAGGGCGGCCAGGCGGCAGCCGGCAGCACGTGCGCCAGGCGGGACAGGCTCTGCAGCGCGTCGCAAGTGGGCCCCTGCTCCAGCTGCCCCAGCAGCCTTGCCAGCTGGCCAGCCATGACGTCATCAAAGGGTGCCAGGTCAGACACACGCAGGGATGCCAGCTGGTCAGAGGGGGCCGCCAGCGGCGCTGCCGCGGCTGCCAGCTGCGGCGCGGGCGCAGGCGCCACGGCTGCCACGGCCTCCTGCACTGTGCCTGCTGCCGCGGTCTCTAGATTCAAAGGCTGGCCGCCCGTGGGCGACGCCGACTGCTGCCTCCACGCAAAGGGCGAGGGAGGCTCTGGGGTGTGCTGCTGCGGCTGATGCTGCTGTGCCATGGGGGCTGCCGCCGGGACTGCTGCCTCTGCCTCTGCCTGCTGGCTGCCCTGCCTGCCCCTGGCCGTCAGGCTGCCGCTGCCCTCCACCCGCTGCTGCGCCTGCTGCGACTGAGAAGCAGCTGCTTGCTGCTTCGACCCCTCGCCGCTGTGGCGCCGGCTGCCGGCATGTGAGGCAGCGCCAGAGGCACCCACCCTGCTGCTGGGGCGTGACGGCTGGGCCAGCGGCACCTCACCACCGCTGCCGCCGCCGCCGCCGGAAGCAGCACGCTGCTGGATGGCGGGGCCGATGGAGCGCTGCACCGCCAGCAGGTCTGCGGGGGGCAGGGTGTGCAACGATGCCAGCACCGCCTGCGCCTCGCCGCCGTGGTACACAGCTGCCACTGCGTCTGCCGCCGCCCGCCGTATGTCTGGGTTCTTGTCTGTGGCCAGGTGCAGCAGGCTGCGCAGCAGCCCCGGAAGCACAGTCCCAGACAGCTGGGACAGCAGCTGCGATGCTGCCGCCGGCGGGGGTGCCTGCTGGTCTCCCTCACTGCCAGGGGCACCACCTGCCACAGCAGCTGCAAAGAACTCCATGACGGCACACTTGACCTTGGGGGCGCGGTTGGCCTGCAGGGAGCGTGCCAGAGCTGCCACGGTGGCGTCGGCGCTCTGCTGCTGCAGCACTGCCGACAGGGCGGCGCACACCAGGCGGCGGATCTGCTCCTTGGGGTCCACAACCCTGCCAGGAGGGCAGGAGGGGGGTCCGGGGGGAGGAAGGGAGGGCGTGGTGAAAATTAGGGACTTGTTGGGAGGAGTGAAGTGTGCCACGTAACCCCCGACCGACAGGGCGGGCCTGGCGTGATGGTCAGGGAGAGCCTTGCACAGAGCAGGCCACACAGCAGCGCGGCATGCTGCTTTGAATAGGATGCGGGGGACAGGACATCGTCTCCTGCTCTCCTTACCCTCCTCCCCTCATGCCTGCACCTTGCAAGCAGCAGGGTGACAGAGGCCCAGCTCAAGCAGTCTCCCCTGCCCTCTCTCTGCTCTCCCCACCTGACCAGCCTCACCTCCCGCTCACATGGCAAACCAAACCTTCGTCCCTTGCTTGACCTGCGACTCAAACAGTGTTGCCCCTTCACCCTCCCCCCCCCCACTTGCAGACCCCGCCCACATGGCAAACAGCGCCGTCATCACCCGGTCCAGCTGTGCCTCAGACAGTTTGCCCTTCGGCCATATTCCCCATCCCATGTAGCTCCCACCCCACCTAGTACTGTTGACAGTGACACAATCTCCCTACCCTCCCACGCCTCCCCCACCCCTACAGACCATGCCCCCCTGCGCCCACCTGGCAAACAGCGCCGTCATGACCCGATCCAGCTGCGCCTCAAACAGGCGGCTGCAGGGGCTGGCCAGCCCCGCGCCCAACGCCGCCAGCGCGGCCGCTGCCACCCTGAAGTGCGCGTCCCCCGCCCCCTCCAGCAGGGCCACCACCAGGCGGTCAGTGTGAGAGGACACGTCTGCTGTCAGGTGCGGGGCGACCCCCGACTGCTGCAGCACCGTATGCACAGACTGGAAGATGGACACCTTGTCTGCCCAGGCGATGCCTGCCTTGCCCAGCCCTGCCAGCAGAGGGCCCAGGCTGGCTGCGGGGGCGGCCGTGGAGCCCAGCTCCTCCCACCCGCTGGACAGGCTGCTGGTCTCTGTGGGTGACAGGGCGGGGCAGGTAGAGGGCGGCAGGCACAGGGTGTGGGCACGGATGGCGGGAGTGGGGCAAGGGAGGAAGGTCTTGGAGCAGGCAGGCAGGCAGGCAGGCAGAGCGGGCATGCAAGGATGGAAGCCAGCAGGCTCCCCAGATCACAGCCGTGGACTGTTCAACATGGGGCACTCTCAGCACGCCCCGCAGGCCAGCTGCAAGTTCACGCAGCCCACAACAACTTCTGCGTCACCCACCCGAATCCTCTGGGATGCTGCAGGGCTGGCAGTCCTGAGCGCCCAGGCGGCGGGCGGTGAGTGGCCGAGACGGTGCCAGCTGCTGGCTGGGCTCCTGCTGCTGCTCCTGCACCGGCTGCGACAGCGGCAGCTGTGGCGCACGCATCGAGACACGCTGCAGCGCTGCGGCGCGCTGAGACGCTGCTGCCGCTTGCTGTGCGGCCGCTTCATCGCCGTCCTCAATGAGCTCCCGCTGCAGGGCAGAGGATCAGGACAGTGAGCATGCTGAGGCATGCATGCCCTGGGGTGGGACGAGCCACCCTCGAAGCACCGACTGCATTGCATTCAGTTCATGGTTCAACAGCAAGCCTGCTACGGGCGCCCTATACATGATGAAACACACTTTCCCTGGCGTCAGGCTCACCCTGAAGGGTGCCAGGCTCATGCGCAGTGCGGCGCCGCCAAGCGACCGCCGCGGCGCCAAGCGCTCCCTGCCCACCGCCGCTGCTGCCAGGTGCCTGTCGGGCTCCGCCTCCCCATCAGCGTCTGCGCCCACATCCCGCCGAGGCAGGGCCTTGGGGAACATGGAGCGAGGGGTGGCCTGCACCGCTGCTGCAGCCGCGGCCCGGTTGTCCGGCTGGTTCTCGCGCGCTGCGCCCTGCTGCCACCCGGCTGGTGCTGCTGCGTGCTGGGAGCCCAGGCCGACACTGCCCGTGGTGGAGGCAGAGCGCGCGCTGGTGGGGTGCGAGGGGCTGCCACGAGTGCTGCCGGCAGCACTGCTCATGGCAGAGAGCGCCAGCTTGGGCACAACAGCTGTCAGCCGGACGGCACCGCCGCCGCCGCCGCCAGCGGCAGGCAGCGAGGATGTGCGGGGCAAGCCGCGCGGCGTGGAGGCCCCGCTGTTGCCCAGCGAGGTGCGGCGGCTGGGCGGCAGCGAGGCCAACATGCCATGTGACATGCCTGCAGCATAGGTGGTGAGGAAAAGGCAGGGCGATGCAGGTGACAGTGATGATCGGCCAAAGTGGCAGGAGTGCTGTATTACAGTTAAACTGCCAGCCACTGATTGTGAATCGGGCAAGCATCCGTCCCGCCACCCGCTGCTCCTGCGAGCAGGCACGCCCCTGGGTGCAGCACAGCCACTGCACGCAAGCAGACACTCATCGTGCTGCCGCACCCACCTGGCACGTACTCGGCCGCCGCAGCCGCCAGCTTCTCCTGCAGCCCCCGGTCGCTGCGCCCCAGCCGCACCAGCAGCGCTGCCGCCTGCGCCGGCCAAGCGCGCGTGTAGGCGGCAAACATGGCCCGGCCACTGGCGCGCGTCTCTGCCTGGGCATCCCCCGCTGCCGCCAGCACCGCCTTCTCCACGCTGTCCAGCTGGCGCTCATACTCGTGGGGCTCCCAAGCCTCCAGAGCGCACAGCAGGTAGTCGGCGGCGGACTGGCGCAGCCGCCCGTTGCGGTCTGCTCCGTTCAGGGTGTTGAGCAGCTTGGGCAGCAGGCGTGGGCTGGGGCAGTGGCACAGCATGGTGTAGGCGCACGCATCTGCCGAGTCTGTCACCACCTGCGAGGAGCACGTGGCAACAGGGGCCCAGCAGCAGCAGCAGCATGGATGGTGAGGGCAGGAGGCTTCAGATCATGCGAGCCAAAGGTGCGGCCAGCGCAGCACCCGCATGCGCCAGCCTGTGCCCCGGGGCCTCGTTGTGACACTCATTGCTCAGCACCCAGGTGGCTCCTCTCACGCGCTTCCCGCCTGCCCATCCGCTCCGGAAGGGGCGCCAAGCAGCCCAGCCCGGCAGGCCAGGCACGATAGCAAGCACCCACGTTGATGCCCATGGCCAGGGTTTTGAAGATGACTGGCAGCAGGTGCACCGCCAGCGGCTCAAACCCAGAGCCGCATGTCACCGCCAGGGCGCCCACCACGTGGCACGCCTGCCGAGACACCGCCGACCGCCGCTCTTGCATCTACAGGGTGGCAGCAGGGAGGCAGCACGTGGGAGGGTGGGCGCTCAGAGGAGGCAAGAAGGCTCCCAACGCAAGCAACGCACACCATTAACCAATGCAGTGACTGCCAGCCTATTCCTTGCGAGTGGCATTGACCTCTGGGCTGGCCACATGCAACCCCAGGCCATGGCACCAGCTTCACTCGTTCTGCTCCCCCCGACCCCACCCATGCACACCTGCGACGCAAGGGCATCACGCAGCCCAGGCAGCAAGTCTGGGAAGGCAGCCCAGGTGGCGGCGCCACCCTTGAGGAGGCCCTCCAGCCTCAGCAGCGCATCCACACGCAGCGTCCAGTCCACCCCAGAAGCCAGTTGGGCGACTACACGCTGCAGCTCAGAGTGCAGCTCCGCCTCGCTGCCCACCGACACCGGCGTGGCCTCGGGCAGGCCGCCGCTGCCCCCGGAGGTCCCCCCTGCAAGAAATGGGTGTTGATCCAACAGAACTCAGAAGCTTGGATAGGAAGCAAATGTGCCAAACACAGTGGCGGCGCAGCAGTGCTTCAAGCAGGCGCGGGCGAAGGAGCGTTGGCGGGGCGGCAAGACGGCGGCGGTGCTGCTGCCCTACCTGCGTCGCCAGGGCCACCACGGCGCGACCTGCCGTACCGAGACTCCATGTCGCGGTTGTGAACGGATGGCGGCAGAGGAGCTGCAGGGGAGCGAGTGGGCTGGGTGACCGAGCGCGCTTGCAGGTAGACCTGGCTGCCGCGGCTGGCGGCAACGCAGGAGTGCGCCCTACCTATATCCGCAGCTGCTTCAAATCATACGCCTGTGGCACAGCGCCAGGAGCGGCAAGCACCGACAAATAACTGCACTGCGAGGCTGCCCTGCGGGGTGCAAGCACCACTGATCGCGTTATGTAGCGCTGAAATGCGGGCTCCGGTGCGCTGAAATGCGGGCTCCGGTGTAAATTTTGGACTGACCGACAGCTCACCTGGGGCGACAGCTCGCCGTCGGATGTTCCTCGTTGGTCCTGGGTGCACACACTCTGCCAGGCACTGTCGCTTGCCTGAGCCACATTGTGGTGGTGATTTAACTGATATGACATAACAATGGAGTGTTGATTCCACAGGAGTCCATACATGTATAATTATATATGTACCCCCGCCCGCCCTCCCCGCCTGTGCAGCCCCAGGCCCTGAGGCCCCCCGTCGCGCATTGCCTGTCCACACCGAAAGCTCAGGAGAGCCGACCACGCTCACCATGCTCATTACTGACAGGAGGTGCCGACCATGCATGTAGCGGCATGCATGTGGGTGCCTGCAGTTGCAACATGCTGCTGCGTGCAGCACCAGTCACGGGGATGGCAGTGCTGGTGGCGTGGCGGAGCGCCGCAATGTGCTGCCGCCCGGCCTTCAGCAGATTGCCAGCGGTGTCCTTTGCCGCTGATGTGGCATGCAGAACTGAGGGACCGGTGTCAATTGTGGGCGCGCCTGGAGGGCTGCATGCTCACCATGACCAGAGCACCGCCCACAAGCAGCACAGCAAGAAGCTTCAAATATCGCGACAGAACATGCCTGCTGCATGCCCGACTGACCTTGACCCTTGTGTTGCTGACTGGGCAAATCAGGAATCGCATGACGACAGTGGGCGGCAGCAGCAGGCCAAATGCCGCTGCATGCAAGGCAGGGAGCCCAAGCGGCCAATTGCTGCTGTTCTCCCCAACACTCAAAACATGGGCATAACTCAAGGTGCGTTGCTCTTCTGGCTGGGCGACGCAGCCTGGGAGCAAGGCAGGCGGGTAGTCTTGACAGGCAGCCCCCCACACGCAGGTGTGGCAGGGAAGCGCGGCGCTCGTTGCTGCCGGAGAGCGGTCGTGCACAGAGCCTCACATGTCGGCAACCCATGGTCAGCTCACTTGGTCCCATGCACACCTAGCCCGGCCACCCACTTTGAAAAGCAGACAGCGGGTGCATGCCGTATTCCATCTCGGCAGTGCCTCTGCTGGTGGCTGGTGCACATCGGAAGCGTGCGGCAGGGTGAAGCTGTGCCCGTCGCCGCCCACAGGACGGCTACCAGCCACCGCCGAGCCAACTTGCGTGGACATGAAGGGTCTTCCTTTTGAAATAGACCCCTGTGCAAGCAGGTCCAGTGGGTCAGCGGCGACCGGGGGTGCTTCCGACAGACTTATTACGGAGGACCCACAAAGCGGGCGAACGCTGCAGGGCGGCTGGGCGCCATATGCCGTCCTTACACCAATGTGGCAATGTGTAAAGCGGAGGCAGTATAATGGGAGAGGTGTGGGCCCAGCATTGGCAGCTGCCCGCGCTAGCCCGCCTGCCCAAGCCAGGGGTGGCATCATGCGGGAGGCATCGCCAGATCGTGAATGTGGTGCAAGTTGAGGCGGAGGCAAGAGAGGGTCCTTTGTGTGCTGCCAGATGGCCGTGCGCTGCATGAGGGCCCGGCAGACGAGGCAGGCAAGCCGCCCAGGGCCGCCCGGGCCACTGAATGAGCGTTGGGATGCGTCTCTGATGGACAGGACCGAGCCTGGGGGCAGTCCACAGCGGTGCGGCTGCTTGAGCAGATTGCTGCGCAAGCCGAGGTGCGCGGGGGCGCTGTGGGGCGGGGCAGGGGGCTCAGCGGGGCGGGGCCAGCGTGTGTGGGCGCCCCTGCGGGCCGTGATGGCGCGTGGGACCCGCTTCGGGGCAGCAGCCCCTCGCCTCAAGCGCTTTGTGCTCCCTACTGCAGACCGATCAAGGCGGCGGAGGGGCGCCCTCGGGCTGGGGCCGCCAGCAACTCCTCCACTGACAGCGCGCCCTTCAAGGCCGAACCCCCGGCCGCAGCAGGGGCCCTTGCTGCACAGCCCGCCACCCTGAAGCCGCACCTCACGGGTCGGCGCTCACGTTCTGACTCGCCCAAGTCAGAGGGTGGCGCGGACGAGCAGCCCGTGAAGCGGCAGAACTCTATGGGACACGGTGCGCAACGCCGCCGCCGCCCCGGTTGGCGCGGCAGCCAGCCCCCGCCGGCCGGGCAGCTGCAGCGTTCAGGCACTCGTCTTCCGCTGTCTTGCTTTACCAGCCCTGGAATAGAGCAACTGAGATATGTGTGAACTTGTTGAGCGTGCGGGCAGCTCCCGGAGCTTAGCTTGGCAGTTGACGGCGGGCCGTGGTCGGCACACCGCTCCCCTGTGCCACACTGTCGCGTCCAAAGCGCTTCCAGAGCCGCCAACCTGCACCCCTGACCCGTGCTGCGCTCCTTCGTAACCCCTGCCGCAGATGATCCTGAACTAGGACCCCCTCCGGCCGACGTGCAGCCGATGGAGGAGACGGCCGCGGCGGCGGAGGCGCCAGCCGCCCCCTCTGCTCGGGCAGCCGCCGGCCGTGCACCAGAGGCAGTGGTGCGGCCGCCGCAGCAGCAGCAACAGGCCGCGGCCCCGCCACTGCCCCAGCAGCAGCAGCAGCAGCAGCACCATCATCACCACCACCACCACCACCAGCCGAGCTCGCCTGTGCACCCCTCGGTGGCGCATGCCTGCCCGCCTTTTGGCAGCAAGTCGGTGATTGGGCGGCGCGCGAAGATGGAGGATGCCTGCGTGGCGGTGCCCTTTCTGGTAGAGGTGCCCGTCGGCCGCGGATGCATGGACGAGCTGCTGCCGCCCCGCATAGCACCGCAGCTGCGCAGCTCCACCAGCACCGGCTCGGCGGCCTCGGACCAGACGGCGGCAGCGGCAGCGGCGGGTGGCGGCGGTGGCAGCAGCAGCGACCGTAGACGCAGTGTGGAGAGAGGGCATCGGCACAGCGGCGGCCCCCACTCCATGTCGCTTGACCACGCCTCACACACCGGCAGGGGCGACTGCACCGAAACGCTCCACTTCTTCGGCGTGTTTGACGGGCACGGCGGCGCTGACGCGGCGATGCACTGCGCCAAGTCGCTGCATGAGCGCGTGCGGGAGGTGCTGTCTGCCTGCTCCGCCCCCGTTGACCTGCTGTCTATGCGCTCCAAGGAGCACTCTGGCGGCGCCTCGTCGACGGCAGCGACGGCGGCGGCCGCCACGGCAGCGCAAGCCACCAGCAGCAGCGGCAATGGGGCCCAGCAGCCAGCAGCCAGCAGCAGCAGCGCGCGTGACGACGCGCGCTCACAAGCCCCACACGGCCGCACGCGGCCGCACGCGGCTGGCAGCGGTGGCACTGGTTTTCAAGACCCCGCAGAAACAGGTGGGCCGCTGCCGGTTTTGGGGTTCCTTTGTGGGCGCCAGCATACCGCCGGGTAGTGGGGGCTATGCTAGGGAGTACTTTGGGTTGAGAGCCGGGTGTTTGCTGCGCCTGTGACCTTGGCTTTATCCGCGCTCTTCCAGGCACATCAACATGCGCCACCTGGCCTGCCTTGGCCGCACGGCAGGACAGCTCTTCAACCCATGCCTGAACATGCTGCTCTCAGCTTCCGCTCCCACCCTGCCCGGCTGCCCACCCACCGCCCCACCTCTCCGCTTACCCGCACGCCACCCTTGCCTGCCTTTTCCCCTGGTAAGCCCCTCTCCTCACCCAAGCAGGCGACCTCAACTCCAGCAGCAGCGTGGGCAGCTACTTGGACACAGATTTTGAGGGGGAGGAGCCAGGAGGGGGCAACAGCGTGCAGGGTGTGTCGTGCACCACAGAGACGATAGAGGCGGCGCTCACAAAGGCCTTCCACATCACGGGTGCGTGGGGTGAGGTGTCAGGGTGGCGGCAGAGGGAGCCGCACGGGAGGGAGGGGGCACAAGAGCGTCTTGGGGCGGGCAGCACATGAGGCGGGGAAGGTGGGCCAGAGGCTGCGCTTGCAACAGCCGCCCATGCGCGGGTGAATGGTGGCGGCGCCGCAGGTGGCGAGGTTGTGATGCATGCAGGTGGGAGAGCAGAGGGTGATGTGCCAAGGTTCCTCAGACTGGGTCACTGGTGTGCTGTACGTGCTCATTCGCAACTTGCCGCGCCACCTCACTGGCCCTGTAGCATCGCCTCTGCTTCTTTCCCGCAGCCTCCCTCAACCCTCCCTGCCTCTCCGCACCTGCTGTTGCTGCCATCACTCACCTCCTGCTCTTCCCCGCCACGCTACCCCACGGCCAGCACTGGTGCCAGCCTGCATGCATGCCCCCGTCTGCCCGGCTCCGGCCTCCTTTGGTGCCCCTGCATCCCTGCCTCTGAAAACCCCTCTTCATCCCATCACCCACCTGCCCACCCTGCCCTGCTCATGCCTGCTCCTCTCCCCCCTACATTTTGCTTGGAAGCGTATCAGTGTGAGGCCCAAGTTCCACCCCCATGGAGCAACGCCTGCTGCGCCTCTTCTGAACCGCTGCCGCCGCGGACTGTGGGGCCACAAGAGCTAGTGCAGGCACGCGCCCCGCATCCTCC
Source organism: Chlorella sp. ArM0029B (assembly GCA_002896455.3). Classification (NCBI taxonomy): domain Eukaryota; kingdom Viridiplantae; phylum Chlorophyta; class Trebouxiophyceae; order Chlorellales; family Chlorellaceae; genus Chlorella; species Chlorella sp. ArM0029B. The sequence continues at coordinate 351,245 of JTEE01000116.1, read as the reverse complement.
CCACCCTCTCCTTCTGCCGACCCCCTCCTCTCATCCCCTCCCGTCGCCCCTCTGCTTGCCCCGCAGACGAGGAGTTTGGCAACATGGGTGGGTATGAGCACCTGGCCCTTGTGGGCACCACGGCAGTGGTGGCGCTGGTGGGCAGCCGCATGATTTACGTGGCCAACTGCGGCGACTCGCGCGCTGTGCTGTGCCGCAGCGGCGGCGCGCTGCCCCTCACAGACGACCACAAGGCGGCGCGGGAGGACGAGACGGTGCGTGCCTCTCCCTCCTTCCGTTTCGGGTCTGGGCTGGGTGGGATTTGCAGGCTGTCAGGCAGTGGGAGCGGCGGCTGAGAGGTCGGGTCAGAAAGGGCACATCAGGCGGCGGGGAGTAAGTGCATCGGTGGCAGGGGCGGGGTCTGGCAGGCGGCCATTTCAGACCTCCCACTCATGGGCAGGCACAGAAGAGTGCCTTGAAAGGACCAAGATGGGATGGTGTGGATTTTGGTGGTGGTGGTAGCACGGTTCCCAGGCTGTAGACACAGGACAAGACAGCGGGGGCACGAAAGTGAGGGGCAAGAAATCAAGGGGCAAGGAATAGGTGCGAGAGCAGGGCAGGCAAGTCTTGCTGCCGCCATTTGTGCATCCCTCCCTGGTCAAGTCTGAGTGCTGCCGCGCCAGCGGGCATTTCACTTGATTCAGGCTTCCAGCGGCAGTTACACGCCGCGCCGCTGCCGTAGCTGACCCCCCCGCTCCCTGCTGCTGCTGCTGCTGCTGCTGCTGCTGCTCTGCAGGCGCGGGTGGAGGCAGCGGGCGGGCAGATTCTGTTCTGGAACGGCGTGCGCGTCATGGGGCTGCTGGCGGTGTCGCGGGCCATTGGCGACCACTCCCTGCGACCCTACGTCATCGCTGAGCCAGAGGTGGGTGCGGGTTGAGGTGGATGCACGAGTGCGGACAGGTGGCAGTGCGTGCTTGGCAGGCTGGCGGCTGAGTGGTATGTCGGACAGGGAGGAAGTTGTTCGTGGGCGATATGACAGGCAGGCACGAGCTCAGCAGGGGCATGGATGGCCGCCAGGCTGCTGGGAGAGCGATGAAGGTGCAGGGTCTGGAGGCGGATTTTACTTGAACACACACAAAGTCTGCTGGAGTGCAGCACCCACCTCACCTGCGGGACACACACCGACGCCATGTCGTGCACAGCGCGGGCCTCCCATGCCCCTGCATCTTCGTCCGCGTCCATGCACCTGACACCCCAGTCCACATTGCGCATTTCCCCTCCTCACCCATGCATCCCCCCCCGCAACCCACGCGGTCCTTCCCCCACCTCCTCACCCATGCATCCCCCTCCCGCCCGCAACCCACGCTTTCCTCCCCCGCCAGGTCACCATCCTGACGCGGCACCCCAGCGACGAGGTGTTGGTGATGGCCAGCGACGGGCTGTGGGATGTGATGAGCAACCAGGAGGCGGTGACGCTGGCCAAAAAGTGCCTGGGGCGGGCGCGGTCACGGGGATCCACTCGCCAGGTGAGGCACACCTCCTGGTTGTACTGCCCTGCCCTGCCCATCCCATCATCATGGCTGCCATCATTCCTGCCATCATTCCTGGCTGCCCGTCCCATTGGTGGGCAGGCAGGCGTCAAGGAGTGGCATCCAGGGGCTGTCTATCCACTGGGGGGTGGTGGGCTGGCGGCGGGGCGTCAGGTTGTTGTGAGGTGGTTAAGAAGCACTAGGCAGGGCAGTTGCGAAGAAGCACTAAGCAAGGGAGGAAGGAGGGCTGTCATGGGTTGCTGAGCTCACTGGTACCGGGGCGCATGAGGGCGTAGAGCAGCACAGAACCAGGGGAGGGAGTGGGCAGGCAGGCAGGCACACTGCTGCTGCTGCTGCGCACCGTCGCAGGCCCAGCTGCTGGCCTATGCTGCCGTTGACGCTGCGCTGCAGGTGCTCCCCGTGCTCCCCTCACTGACCGCCCCTGCTCCCCCGCCCCTTTCTGTTGGCCCGCAGAGCGCCGCCCGCGTGGCAGCCACGGTGCTGACGCGTGCTGCGGTGGACAGGGGCAGCCGTGACAACGTGACGGTCGTCATTGTTGACCTGTCGCCCATGACTCAGGAAGAGATTGAGGTGGAGGCCACCCTGTCAGAGGTGGGTGCTGCGCAACAACAGCCTGTGCTGAGCACACACAGCATGTGCTGAACAATGCAGCCCTGTGCTGAACAAACACAGCATGTGCTGAACAAACACAGCCTGTGCTGAAAGAACACAAGTGAGCAGCATGGCAGAACAGGAGGCCTTTGGGTCGCGGTGGGTGGGCGCTTCCTCTGCTCCGCGTCCTGCTTGTGACACAGTGACAACCAGAACAGAGTAATTGAGGTGGAGGCAGGGGCGGGCCTGGCGTCTTGTCACCAGGCATGGCTGGTGGTGTGCCTGGAGGGTGGCTCCTCATCTTCCTGGTCCTGCTGGCCTCACGCATGCTGTGCGCGCTGGGCATGCTGGGCAGTCACGTAAGGAAATTTCGCGGATAATTTTACTCCGCGGGCCCTCCCTTCTATGCTGGGCAGTGCACCCTCCTTGCCTCTCAGCGCATGCTCCGCACCTGCTGCACCTTTCTGCCCAAACCCTGACCCTGCTTGCCCCCGCTCACCGCCACCCCGCCGGTTCCCTGCAGCGCTCTGAGACGGTGCCCGACTCGAGCACTCACCGGCAGCGGCAGCAGCCGACGCCGTCGGGCGTTGCGGTGCGCTCCAGCGCTGCTGCCATGTCGCCGGCGCCGCCGCCCGTGCAGGCCTCGCCGTTTGCGGGCGCGTCTGCAGTGCCGCCCTCGCCGCACGCCGCCGCCCCTCCCGCTGTGTCGCCATTTGCTGAGGACGCCAACAAGCCGCTGCAGCCGCGCGTCAGGGCAGCAGCAGTGGAGGCACCCGCCAGCGGGGCAGTCGCGATGGAGGCAGCCCCCAGCGGGGCAGCAGCACTGGAGGCGGGCAGGGGCGAGCAGCAGCGCGTGCCAGGAGCAGCGCTTGTCAGCCCCTTCAGCAGCGGGGCGCTGCCGGCTGGCCTGGATTTCGATGTGCAGCAGCATGCCAGTGCCGTGGCGGCGGCGGCGGCGACGGCGGCAGCAGCGGCGGCCGCCCCGGGTGCGGCGGACTCTGCGGGGCAGGCGGCCGGCAGTGGAGCTTAGTCCTGCCAGCCCAGACCACCCAACTGCCTGCGCAATGGCGGCAGCTGGGGGCCTGCTGGCACAGCCGCCCCCGACCTCCCCCCAACAAATGAAAACTGATGAGTGGCAGCTTGTGTGGGCGCACCTGCCTGGCACCTAGTGCGGCGCATGCCCGCGTGACGTGTGCAGCAGGAGGCGGCGCCGCCGGTGTCTTGTGCACCCCGCGCCCCGCCGCACGCTCGGCTGCCTGTTGCCTGCCTGCCTGTCTGCCTGCTTGTACAACACCCTTTCACCTCCCTCTTGCTTCTGTGTGGCCGTTCTGCACCCCCTCTTTGTCTCTGCTGCCCTCCTCGCGCTGCCGCGCCGTGCCGCCGCGAGTGGGCACGGCGGGCAAACTTTGTACGCCCTTGCTCCCTGGGGGGGAGCCTTGCCTGTGCCTCCCAGCTCGGCCCCTGTGGGAGCCCCTGCTTGGTATTCTTTGACCACGTATTGAACGCTGCCAGCAGCACAACGCACACATCCCCGCCACCAATCCACTCCCCCCTCCCCCCGCCCCACCCTACCCCACAAAGCGAGCGTCAATCTGAGTTGCTGCCCTGCCCTCTCCGCCGCTCCCCCGCCTCCCCGCAACTTGCAAGCAGGGGCGCGCCCAGTAGGGTGGCCCCCCTCCCCACCAAGGCTCCCCCTCCCCTCCCCACCACACCTCTCCCCTGCACCCGCTCAACAGTCTGATCGTTTCCCACCGCTGCATCCTTGTTCTGTTTTCCTCACCCAGCCTTTGGGCGCCGGCGGGCGCCGGACATGGCCAGCTGCCGCTGCCGCGGCATGAAGCCCGGCGCCGCTGCCTCCCTTCCCTTGTAGCTATCTCTCTTCGCCCACCCCACTCCCCAATGGCTCCCTCCCTCTTCCTTTTCCAACAGCCACAGCAGGCCTCACCCTGCCCTGCGGCTGGTTGCGGCAGAGCGGCCGCGCGCCCCCCGTTCTGGCCCTGCCCCGCCCCGCCTTGGGGGGTGGGCCACTAGTGCGAGGCCCCCGCCTGCTCCCTCCCCACTCCCTCCCTTTTCAGACTGGCATGCAGCAGCAGTTACACAAGGGCACCGCCTCCCGCTGGGGCTGTGCACAACACACACAGAAACAATGTAACCCTCCCACCCGTGAGAGCAGGCGCCAAGCGCTGGGAAGTGGCAAGCATAAGCTTTGGGTGCATTGGGCGCATGCATCAGGTGGCATCGCTGTGTGGAATGGCGGGTGCAAGCAGTTGCAAGGCTGTGTGGAATGGCGGGGGCGCAAAACGATGTTGCAGGCAGTACATGCGCGGTGCAGTGGCTGCTCGAGCCGCCACAGGCGCGAACCGGGGGTCTGTGCAGTGAGCGTCAGGCGGGGCTGGGCTCACACAATCGGGTCGCCCGAGCTGTCCCTGCGTGCCACCTGGTCTGGCGGCTGGGCAGCCAGCGGTGGGGTGGAGTAGGCGGGGGTGGGGGTGGGTGCAGAGCCGTAGCCGTACATCCCCTGGGGTACTGTTGCTGACGGTGCAGGCTGCCAGCTGGACTGTGACAGCTGCAGGGAGGGTGCTGAGGGCTGCTCCCACATGGCGGGAGGGGCTGGTTTGGTGGGG
>JTEE01000116.1:326906-342883 GCA_002896455.3 Chlorella sp. ArM0029B | reverse complement strand
AATCAATCAATCAATCAATCAATCACATTTAGGGTCCACGGAGCCAGCAGGACTCATGGGACGGAGAAGGGAAAGCTTATCTTTGTGGGCTTTGAAACAAACAGAAAGAAACTCAGGAATGCGGGTGCATGCACTCTGGGAAAGCCACGCATGCGTGGTGGTGGGGTTGGAGCTGAAAAGCAACAGCTCCCGCGGCGGGAAGCGGCGGCGCAGCCAGCAGCAAGGCGGCCCCCGCTCACTTGCACCACGGTGTGCAGCCGGAGAGTGAAGCAGGTGGGGCACATCCCTCGTGTGTCGGCAAGCCAGCACACTTCACAGGAGGAAGAAGCAGCAGTAAAACAGCAAGAGACAGAGAGTGAGATGCCATGCTCACATCCACCAGGGCGTGCAGCAGATAGGGGCACCACCCCTGGCCTGCAAGCCATCACACATCCCTGGTCGGCTAGCCAGCACACTTCACAGTAGAAACAAGCAGCAAGAGAGAAGCAAGAAGCAGAGAGCGAGATGCCCTGCCCACCTCCACGATTGATGTTTTACAAGCGCATGTTAAACAAGCGCCTTCCGAAAAGAAAAAGAGAATAAAAGTGCTCACCTCCACTAGGGTGTGCAGCCGGTATGTGGGCACCCCCAGGGTCGCGTTAGCCACGAGACGGTCCTCGATCTCTTGCATCCCAAAGTAGTAGCGCAGCGCGGTCAGCACCTGCAGGCGGCACCAAGAAACGCAAAAGAGCTTGAAACGCATGTTTTCAAGCGTTTGTTTTCCCGGTGCGAGAAGAAGAAAACAAAATCAACTGGAACAGCCGCCAGCACGCCCGCATGGGTGCGTAAGTTTGTGGGGCAGGGGGGGACTCCATATGTTGCAGGACTTGCATGCGGCAAGCCAAGGCAACGATGAGCACGACCCGCAGAGTACCCCAGGCTGGCGCCTGCCCCAGGCGCGCTCCCATGCATGCTCCCATGCATGCATGCGTGCATGCGTGCACCCCCTGCTTGCCTGCTCCCGCTGCTCCAGGTCGCTGATCTTGCGTTCCGCCAGGTCCAGAGCCAGGGTCTCGACATACAGGCAGCTGTCGGAGGCTCCCCAGTACACGCCCCTCATCAGCCCTGCACGCAAGGCGCGCCAGCACACCGTCGTTGGGCAAGAGGGTAGGAGGCAGAGTGGAGGGCATGTCTCTACCTCGAGTTGCCATCGTTGGCACCGTGGCAGGTGGTGGCGGCAAGCAGGCACAAGCGCCTTGCGCCATCAGGCCACCCTCTGATGGCGCCTGACTGCACATACACCAAGCCATCAGCCTGCCCACGTCTTCCCTCCCTCCCTCCCTCCCTCCCCTTGCCCACCTGCGCCCAGCAGCATGAGCAGCGCCACGTCCAGCCAGAGCAGGCAGGTGAGCAGCAGGGCGCTGCGGGGGCGAGAGGCGCGCCAGCAGAGCAGGCAGCAGGCGGCGGCCAACAGGATGAGCAGGCCAAGCAGCACTGCACCAGGGAGAAAAGTGGGGGAGGGCAGGGCAGGGGTGCGAGGCGAGCACGGGTCACTCATTTTTGTGCAGGTCATGTGTCATGTGCAATGTCATGCAATGTCATTATAATTATTGCATGCCAATGCACACGGCACATGACAAACGGCACGTGGCACATGACATGTGCATGTACCATCTCAAAGCCCAGGCCACAAAGTTACACAGTGCCCTTGTTTGTGCCATGAAACCTGCTGGCCGTGGGCCCTACATGTCATGAACTGACTGGTTGATTTCACACCCCTGCATGCACGCATCCTGCCTCTTGGCGTGCCTGCAATGGGTATGAAGCGCCACTTCTCCTCAATGTCCATCGTACTCCCCTCCCAGTCGTCCTGGATGTCATCCACCGTCTGCAGCAGCAATTCAAAGAAGAAGAACATTACAGCCCGAGGGCGTGGGGTTGAGGAAATCAACAAGAAATTAAGCCAAAGGCATCAGTCAGCTACCATAGCAGCAGCAGCAATTCGGGTGCCTTGATCCCGCCTTGATCCCACATTGATCCCACATTGGTTGAAGGCTTCAATCGAAGGGGCAGACGTGAGGTGCATGGCGGCGACAACTTGCAGCGTCAGTTAGAGGGCCGCAATGCTGCTTTGCTCCCACAGGTTTCGGTTCAAGGGGCAGGCGAGCGGCAGCGGCAGTGGCACAAAGCAGCGGCGGCGGTGGCACAAAGCGGCAGAGGCACAAAGCGGCAGAGGCGGAGACACACAGCGTCAGCGGCGGCGGCACAAAGCGGCGGCTCAGCGGCACAAAGCGGCAGCGGCGTAGACACACAGCGGCAGCCACCGCGGCAGCGGCAGCGGCGCTTGCTGCGCTTGCGTGCTTGCCCACGGTCGCCAGACACCCAGGCCAGCCTCGCCTGCTTGAAGCGGTCCTGCAGCAGGTCGATGCCGTCCTGAACATCCGCCGCAATGTCGCCCAAGACATTTGGGGCGTCCTGGATCGTCTGCACCACTTGGTCTGGGGTTGCACCCGTGATGCCCGCAAAGCGCATCGCAAGCTCCAGGGCACTCTCCAGGGCTGCAGGTGAGCCACCCAGGGCGGGTGCCAGGAGGCTCAGCACGTGCACAAACTACATTCTGATACACTCACCCTGTCCCATGAGACCTTGCTGGCTCCCCCTGGACTTGAAATGTAATTGATTGACTGATTGACAAAGCGTCCTTGCGTGTGACTCTAAGGACTAGACTAGCCAGCCTGGCCACAGCAAGGAGCCGGTCCCACGCTGGGCCCCGGAACCATGCCATGGCAACTGATGTTCATGTGCTCATTCACAAAGAGCGCCTGGGTATAGGCTACAGTAATGGTAAGAGGACTGTTGATTAGCCAGGTGGCCGCAGCAGGGAGCGTGTCCCACCTGTCGCCTTGTTGGTCAGCAATGTCAGGTTGCCCTCCAACTGTGTGAGCTCTGCATGCAGCTCCATCAGGTCGATCGTTGCGTTGTCAGCCTGCGGCAGGGAGACGAAGGGGCACCTGTGTGGAAGATGGGCAGGCACGCGGTGTGGCTGAGGTGGCCCACGCGGGTGAGCTGCGCCGCCCGTTGCACTTGCAAGCAGGTGTCTTTCTCGCGCGTTTCGTTGCGGATAGAAGTATGTAAAGCACACAAAAGCAAAGCAAGGTCGGCCTGCGGCTCAGATGGATGGGCGGGCAGACGGTAGCACATGCAGCCCGGCGGATGGGTTGGTGCCAAAGGGCGGTTTCGCGACCGGCCGGCGAGCAGGCGTGCACAGCAGGCGCAGCAGGCAAGGCAGGCTTTGGTACTGCCCGGCTCTGCAGGTGCACACCCTCACAGTGCCCAGATGTGGGCAACCAGGCCCCTTGCCTGCATTGTGCTTCACCTGTCCCCCCAGCACCCAGAACCGACCCGCCCCACCAGCTGCCATGTCCAAGGTAAAGACAGACAGAGTCCCAAGGTTCCACTCTGCCTACACAACTCCACTCTTTCACTCCGCAGCTTGCCTTTTGCTCCACCTGATCCACGAGCCCCCAGAATTCGCTGACAGTTGTGTCGGTGCTCATGATGCTCTCAGCCAAGCCCCAGGCAGCCACCCCCACCACTGCCAGTGTGAGCAGCAGCAGCAGCAGGTGGAGCAGGCGGGAGGGGGAGCAGAGGCGGCGGCGCATCTGGCTGCTGCTGGGCATGGGGGCGGGCGTGCTGCCCTGCAAAGCATGGTGGCAGGGTACTCGGTCACAATCGAACAGGTCGGATTGGGCTGTGCAGCGGTGGGGCGTGAAGTGTTGCTCAGGCTGGCGGCACAGAGGACTAGTAAATGCGAACAAAGCCTGCAAGCAGGCGCATGTGACGCTGCTGTGCTGCCCTGTGCTGTGCTGGGCTGGGCTGGGCACCGCTTGTCCTTGGCCTGGCCCCCACCAGGCCCCCTGCGCCGGTCAGAGTGCTGCCCGTCTCGAGCCTCACCTGTTCCTGAGGGTATGGGTCCGGCCTCACTGCCATGAACTGTTGCCAGCCGGGGCCGGGCTGCGCCTGCACCTGCTGCCGACGCTGCCTCACGCAGCAGCGGCAGCAGCGGCGGCAGCAGGCGATGCACATCCACAGCAGGGTGACTGCAAAGCCGATGAGCGCCAGCCCGCCAAACACCCATCCTGGAATCATTTGCGGTATAAGCGTCTGCATGAGGCAGGGGCGGAGTTAGTGCGCCGAGAAGACAGAAAGGACCTAGGGCAAGGGAGCCGAGCGGGCAGACGGCGGCGGCGGCGCCGGCGGCGGGGAGAGACACCCGCGGGCTTCGCCCTTCCGCGCCAGCCTTCCCGCACCTCGGTTATGTATGAGGTTTCCGTGATGTTGAAGCTCGCCGCGCCGGAGCTGCTCAGCTGGTCGGCCGAGGCGCGCGAGCATTGTGGCAAATAGGTGACAATGCCCTCCCTCACAATGACCCCATCATGGCCCCCATCAGGTAACGTGCCGTTGGGCGAGGCCGACATCGCGGACAGACGCCGCCTTTTTCCTGCTGTGTCGCAAGCGTGTCGACGTGCCAAAGCGCAGTGTTTTTCAGGCCTCAGAGGAGCAGGTAGTGTGGGACCGACGTGCAATGCGGATGTATGACGGGGGTGACAGAGATCCCAGAGGGGATCTTCTTTGCCAGGCTGGCGCTGCGACGGCGCGGGAAGGTTGATTGGTAGCTGGGGAAGGCAGCTGGGGAAGGCAGCTTCCCAGGGTTATGTGCGCTGTCTTGTCTTGCAAGCCAATTGGGCTGTCATTCAGCCACGGCATCCGCTTGAGGATAACAAACATGACCCGGGTGCACCGCGCCCCACTGCAGTAATGCCGCAGCGTGCAGGCCCAAGCACCCTGCTGCCCCCAGCGCCCCCACCGCTGCAAAGACCCCTGCAAGGGTGGTGCTACGACCTGTACCAGCCAAGTGCAGCCTGCCACAGGGCTGGTGCATTCGATTGTGTTTACATAAAGTCCAGCATTGGTTGGCATATTGTTGAACGGCCACAGTGCTATTTGCATGGCGGCAGGGTGCGACAGATTGAGGTGCAGGGTAGTGACGTGGAAGGGCAGGGAGAGGAGCGCGGGCAAGAAGGGGAGGACTGGACGTGGACAGAAGGGCTCGGGGGAAGTAATGAAAATGTGTGGAAGGGCAAACCTTATAGGGCAACGGGGGTACAAAATTAGCAGATGGAAATCGGGTGCCTGCCTGCCTGCCTGCCTGCCTGCCTGCCTGCCTGCAAGGGCTGCTTGTCCTTGCCCACTGGGACATGCCGGCCCAGCGGCTGCTGCCAAGGAGGCTGGTCGCCGCTGCAAAGGTGCCGCCCCGTCCCTGCAGGCCAGGCTACCCGAAAGCCGGGGCGATCCAAGGATATCCGAGGAGAGGTGCAGGCACGTCCGGGGCTGGTCGCGAGGCGTACATCATGCCTGAATTTGCAGGGCGGGGAGGGCAGGTCGGGTGGGCATGTTGTGGGCAGGCAGGCAGGGGGGAGGCAGGCAGGCGGGCAGGCATGGAGGCAGGCGTGGAGGGGCATGCTCAAGGGAAGGTAGCGTGGGTGCAGATCAGAAAGGGTACGAAGCACTGCCGGCATTCCACGCCACGCGTGCTCACCGTCCGCCTGCGGCGCGCCAGCGCCCGCCCGATGATGAGCCCTGTGCACAGCGCGGCCAGCGCAAAGCCGAGGGAGCCGGCCACCGTCCAGGCCACCCACACATCGTGCGCCTCGTTGCCCAGGGAGCAGCAGCTGCGGGTGGCAAGGGGTTTAGGGTTTAGGATTAGGGTTTAGGGTTAGGTTTTGAGGTTTATAGGGAGCAGCAGCTGCGTTGCAAGGGGTGGAGGGAGGGGGAAGAACAGGGTGGGATAAAGGGCGGGGCCAGGGGCGGGAGGCAGCACTGCAGGCCAGGCCCCGGGCGCACGCGCCACCGGTGGCTGAACGGACAGGAGCAGGTGCGCTGGAAACAGGGGGCGCTGTCAGCGGCACCATCTGGCGCTCAATAGCACGCTCTCAATGCCATGCTGATGTCCACAACGAGGCGCTCTCAAGGAGGGGCGAGCACGCTGTGAGGGGAGCCTCAGGCTGGTGGCCGTAACTGGCCTCGGCCTGGCGACCATGACTGGCCTCAGCCTGGTGGCCGTGACTGGCCTCAGCACTACGAATTACGGGTGTGTGTTATGGCCATTAGGTCTGTGTAATGGACATTCCTACCAGCCCCGGGAAGAATGCAGCCTGGTGGTACGGACTCACATGTAGGTCTTCACGCCATGGTAGAGCGTGTCGATATTGCTCTTCAGCACCTGGCTCTCCAGGCGGGACACTGTGTCACGGAGTGCGGGCACCAGTGCGCCGATGTTGCCAAAAGAGGCGGCCTCCTGGGCGGTGAGCCCAGTCTGCGTGGCAACGTCAGCCAGCTGCGCACAGGAATGAGGGAGTGAGCTCCGCATTAACGTTAGGCATGGTTTAGGGAGGGAATTAGGCGGGAGGAAGGCAGACTTGAGAGAGCTAGCAGGGGAATGGTGTTAGGGAGCTACAGGGGAATGGCGTTAGGGATTCTTCCCAGGACCGAGCATGATGCAGAATCAGGCATGGTCGGACTGTGTTTGTGAGGGATGAGAATGCAACGTTCAGGCAGGGCCGGAGCAGTATTGAGGGATGCGCATGCAGAAGGCAGGGCTGGCAGGCAGTTCTGAGGGATGCACATAATGACCGTTGCCAGCCAGACCGCTGCCAGCCGACAGTGTCCGGCTTGGCAGAACTCACCTCGGGGCTGGCGGCCAGGGTTGGGAGGAAGGTCTCGAGGCCGGTGCCCTGCGGGCAGGGGAGAAGGCGGTGGAGGGAAGGCCAGTGAACACACAGCAGGAGGGACGAGAAGCGAGGGACGAGGGCAATATACAGAGAGAGCACATGAGCGTGGCAGGCAGGCAGGTGGCTGGAAGTGGCGCCAGGCAGAGGCTGGCACGCACCAGAAGTCCTGTGGCACGCACTTCATCACAGGCTCTGATTAACCCAACCGGTCGCTTCCCTCTCCCTCGACATGTCCCCATGCCCTCGTGCAGCATGCAGAATGTCCCCCTGCCCCCCAAGGGAGGCCTTCCCCTCCCCTCTGCCCTTCCTCCTCTCCACAGGCAGGCTAAGCGGGCAGCCACTAAGGCAGTACAGGAGGGCAGGCGTCGAGGCAGTACAGGAGGGCAGGCGTCGAGGCAGTACAGGAGGGCACGGCTCACCTCCAGCTGTTTGGTCAGCTCTTGGGAGCGCACACCCAGCAGCGCTTCGACCACCTGGCCATCTGGGATGGAGTCCAGCCCAAAGTAGTAGCGCAGCGCGACAATGGCCTGCAAGGCAGGCAATGAGCAGCGTTCGACTGAGGCACTTGTAAAACAGGGCAGCGCATGTGCGGAGCGATGAGTGTTGCAGGAGGGGCAAGGGCAGGGGCCGGGGCCGGGGCCGGGGCCGGGGCAGGGGCGGCGACGGTCCAGGCAGAGCGGAGCCCTCCCATGTCTCTGGCACATTCGAGTGGTGTGTGGCTGCCACGCATGCATGCCCTGCCTGCCCTGCTTGCCTTCCTGCGCGTCTCCGGGTCGCTCAGCTTGCGGTCTGCCAAGTCGAGAGCCAGGGTCTCGGAGTACAGGCAGCTGTCGTTGACGCCCTCAGACACACCCTTCAGCAGCCCTGCACCACTGCACCCAATGGGGGGCAGAAGGAGGGGCTTTCAGAGTGGTGGGGCTTCAGGCAGAGGCAGGCCTTTCCTCTGCCTTGCTCACCCTCTCGGCCCTGAGTGCAGCATGTTGACAACCCCCCCTCCCCTCTGAGCAATCTCCCTTGCCAAACCAACCGCACACATCACCACTGCACCTCGCGATCACCCGCAAGGCCTGACGGCGGCAGTCACACTGGTAGCACACCGGTCCACCTGCCTGCACCCTCCCTCCCTCCCTCCCTCCCTCATCAACCCACCTGCTCCGAGCGCCATGAGCAGGGCGACGTTGAGCCAGAGCAGCGCAGTGAGCAGCGTGGCGCTGCACGGGCGGGATGGGCGCCAGCAGAGCAGGCAGCAGGCGGCGGACAGCAGCATGAGGAGGCAAAACAGAACTGCAGCAGGGAGGGGGAGGGCAGGGAGGGCAGAGTGGGTGGGTGGATCTTTGTTGATGCCAAATGGCAAGGCAGGGGGCTGTGCTTTAATTTGCAAGGCGTCTCACAGCAACCTCGCAAGGCGCCCAAATCCGATTTTAAAAGCGAGCTCTGGACAGCAGCCCCTGCCCCGCCCAGTACTGCCTTCCCCTCAGCACGATTCTTGCCCTGCCTGCACATGTCAAGGCAAGCGTGCGACCCATCGTGACCAAACAAGCACCACCACCACCACCGCCACGGAGTGCGGCACCGGGGCGCACCCGCAATTGGAATGAAGCGCCACTTGTTTTCAATGTCCATCGTCAACCCCTCCCAGTCGCTCCGGATGTCGTGCACTGTCTGCAGCGGCGATCAAGGTGCATTGTGGGATCGGTCTTTACACAAAGTGGCAGTCGTAACAGGCACGGCAGCCACAGCGTCGCCTTAAGCAAGACAGGCACGCCAGGCGTGGAGGCGACAGGAGTTGGAGTGCAGGGCAGGGCACCGGCTGCGCCATGTCATTGGCACAAGCTCCCGCCGTGCCCGCCCAATCACGCACTTTACCTCCCCCCCAGCCGGCCGTCCCTGCCAGACTCTACTTACCGAGTCTAGCAGGATGTTGATGCCGCTGTTCACATCAAACACAAGTTCCTCCAGGCGGGTGGGCAGGTCGCGAATTAGTGCCATGACTTGGTCGGCGATGTCGGAAAGGGCCCCCTGCCTGAGCGCACTTTCCACCACTGCACTCCCACGGGGCAATCGAGCGGCAGCAGCGTGAGTGGATGCAGGGGCGAGCGGGAGCAGGTGAAGGTCTGCAGGGGGGCTGAAGCGGCGGCACAGGCGTGCGAGGCGGCACAGGGCCGGTGCCCGTGTCACGGCAGCACAGCAGGCACGGCAGGCACAGCAGGCACGGCATGCACAGCAGGCAAGTCGTGGCAGGGCTCACATGTTGCCTTGTCGCCGAGGGCAGTCAGGTTGCCCTTCAACTGAGTGAGCTCTGCGTGAAGTTGCGTCAGGTCAGTGGTGGCGTTGGCGATCTGCGGTGGAGGCATGGGAGACGGGAGGGTGGGCCAGGCATGTGCGGGAGGAGCGGGGCGGGCGTGCCAGCTTGGGGGCCGAAGCAATGAGGCAGGGGGGCATGCCAGGCAGACAGGCCAGGCTAGCAGTGCGCAGCCCAGAGCGCCAATTCTTGCAGCCAGGCCTACAACACCAATGCACGGGCCCCAGCCCTGCCCGCCCAGACACTTCTAATCCTCCACAAGACTTGCCTTTTGGTCCACCTGATTCACGAGCCCCCAGAATTCGCTGACGGTTGTGTCTGTGCTCATGATGCTCTCAGCCAAGCCCCAGGCAGCCACCCCCACCACTGCCAGTGTGAGCAGCAGCAGCAGCAGGTGGAGCAGGCAGGCGGGGGAGCAGAGGCGGTGGCGTGTGGGTGGTTCGTCGCTGGCGGGCAGGCCACCCTGCACGGAGGGGTGCGGTGGGAGGGAGGGGAAGGGGCACGCCTGTCGGAACAAGGGAGGTACTGTGCTGTGCGCTGGTGTGTGCAGTGTGGCGACGAACTGGTGCGTTGCATTTGAGGGCGCCACTAAAGTTTTGGCAGCAGGGCGGTCTTCAGATGCAGGCACGCTGCCCCCGCACTCCTGCGCCTTCCCAGAGGGCACCCTCCCCTGGCCACCCTCCCTTGTGCCAGCCCCCACCCCTCCCCCACCCCACCTGCTCTTGCGGGTAGCCGTCTGGCCGCGGCGCGATGAACTGCCGCCAGTGTGTGTCGCTGATCCCCTGGCTCCGTGCCTGCTTCTGCTTCTGCTTCTCCTCCTTGCCGCTGCTGCCACGCCGGCGGCGGCGGCAGCAGCAGCATGCAAAGCACAGGCACAGCAGCATCACCACAAAGCTGGCCAGTGCCAGCCCGCCAACCACAATCCCTGGCACCATTGTTGGCACCAGCGTCTGCAAGGGTGGACGATGAGACAAGAGGGAGTTGAAAAGAGGTGTATGCTTGGGCAAATAGGCAAGGGAGCCGAGCAGGCAGGCGTCAGGCGACATCGTCGTCGAGACAGGCAACACACCTTGGTGATGTATGAGGTTTCTGTGATGTTGAAGCTCGCCGCGCCGGAGCTGCTCAGCTGGTAGACCGAGGTGTGGGAGCATTCTGGCACATAGCTGACTATGCCTTCAACCACGGTGACCCCCTCGGGGACCCCGGCAGTCATGGTTGCAGTGCAGTTGCTGAGCGCCGCGTATGGTGTGCCCAGATGGGAGGTCGGCTTGGGAGGAGAGGGGCGGTGTTTGCAGGCAAAGTTGTTGATAATGCTACTGACAGCGACGTGTGGTGCTGAAGTATTGGACGGGAAGGATCGTCCAAGAGGGAACGTTCGTGGTGGGGGAGGTGGAATGTAGGCAAGCGAACGCTCCACCATTGCCAGGATCCCCTTGGCACTCAAGAAGAAGGCATCCACATGCTGCTGTCAGCGGCAGCAGGTCGCACGCCTCGCGCAGCAGCTGCATCGACTCGACAAAAGCCGCCACGTCGGCGGCTTTTTCCGCTCGGCGGCGGCGGCGGCGTGCTCCAGGCGGCGCAAGAACTCGGCGCCTGGCACCTGCTGGAGCTGCTGCTGGTGTCGCCATGCTCATGATGCCTGCGGCGAAGTTAGCGAGGGAGCGGAGCGGGGATGAAGGGGTTGGCACGAGGCCCTTCATTGATTTATCGCCGGGGCGCGAAGGGCAGTGGCATGTGCAGAGCACTGCCGAGGCTGATCTGCGTGGCTCTAAGCTCGTGCGTCACGGGGTTTGATCACACTGCCCACAGCTCAGCATGCAGAGCGCCGCTGCCTGCTACCGGCGCCGCCTCCCTCCCCTGCCTCCCTGTCGCCTCTGAGCAGCGAGCTTTCTGCCTCCACCTCTCACTTTCAGCTGCCTGCGTATGCAGGCCTACACGTTTGTGCTACACTTTCTGGGCAGCCCGATGACTGCGCATTTTTACTTCCAAGTATGGGAACCCACGGGAGCTTGCAAAGTACCCATTTGCAGGCGGGCCCGCCCAAACGGCACTGCAGGACATCTCTAGAGAGGGAGGGGCGATCAGACAACCTTTCAATGCAGCAGCCCGAGCACCGACGCTGGTGAACCAGCCCGCTGCTCTTACCCGCTGGTGGCGCGGCAGCTTGCCCCGCCTTGCTTGCTTGCCCCAGCTCCTGCCTGCCTGCCTGCCTGCCTGGTGCTTGCACGGACACTGCCCTCAGGTGCAGTGTGCCGACGCCCTGTCTGTTCTACTGAGGTTGACATGTTTATTAGCTTTGGTCCAATACAATATTGGACCTTAAAGGAATAAGCAATAACAAAGAGATGAATGCGTTGCTGTGCAGCGGGCCAGGCTATAGCAGCCGCGGGGGCACCCTTCACACATGCTCTTGCAGCCGCCGCACCACGAAGGAATTGTCGTCTATGCCACCGGCTGGCGCTTCTCTGCTGCCTGAACCTGCCCTAGAGACAGGCAGCGGAGGCAGCTCGAGTTCCTGGGCAGCTGCGCCGTTTGCGGGCCCCGCTGCCTCCCCAGCCGTGCTCCATTTGGCCCCACCGTTGGTCGCATACCCCTGACCATCAGCCTTCATTGCCCCATCAAAGTGCTGCTCTTCTGCTGCCTCGCCCTTGCTTGCGCCGTTGAGCTCCTGGTGTGGGTGCCCGTTGGCCTCCCAGGCGCCGCCGGGCGCTGCGGCGGCCGCTGCCGCCGCCGTGGCTCGCCGCTGCACGCTCCAACAGATGAAGGCGGAGAGATATGTTTAAGGCAGCATGGGCGGGCACGTGCGCCAGCAGGTGGCCACAGATGCCAAGCAGCGCTGAAGAGTTCACACCTGGCGCTACAACGGTGCCCAGCATTGGTGCCACAAGCATGACACCTGGCACTGGTAGCTCCCAGCACCACAACAGCAACCGTGCCCGCTCCCCTCCCTGAACGTCTCCCTTGATTTCAAAGCTCGCAGGGCCTGAAGGGCCCGCATTAGGCGCTGAGAGCGCTCTCCACCCCGCCACCTGAGCCATGCCTCCCCATCTCCCATCCCCACAAGGGGCCTGCCTGCCTCCCCAGGTGAGCCCCCTCTGCCTCCTCACCTCCCCNCACCCCCCCACCACCAAAAAGCTGCCTTCCCCCTTACCTTGAGCTTGCGCAGCCTCCCATCCCCACAAGGTGCCTGCCTGCCTTCCCAGGTGAGCCCACTGTGCCTCTTCACCTCCCACCCCCAACCAGCTGCCCCCCCGCTTACCTTGAGCTTGCGCATCGTCAGGGCGACACGCACCAGGCGCCAGGAGCAGCAGAGGGCAAGCAGGAAGCCCAGCGCCCCCGCCACCGTCCAAGACACAAAGATGTCGCCTAGGTTGCGCGACAGCGTGCAGCAGCTGCGCAGGAAGGGGCGGAACGCGTGCCGTCGTAAGCACATGAAGAACCCGAATGGTGAGCAGTGCACCGTGTGCTAGGGGTGTGGGGAAGTGTCACTCGTGTTGCATCACACAGAGTGGAGCAGCTGCGCCAGGGGGAGGGGCGGACGTCAATGCACGCAGTGTGCGCAGCGTTTGGGGGCAGCGATGGCGGCACTCGTGGGCACAGCCAGTGGGCAAGAATGTTTGCGCAAGTGCCTCTCTCCACTGCTGTTGGCATCCCCCCACCCTCCCTCCCGTGCAAGTGGGCCAGGCAGCGGCATGCAGCGGGAGTCGCCAATGCAGTCCACGCTTCAGCCCAAACCCACAAGCGCCCAGCCACGAGTGGCAGCCCAGCCCCGCCAGCCCAGCCCCGCCAGCCCACGGCGTGATAACCAAAGGCCTTCGCACCAAACACACGTACGCGCACACACAAAAACACACAGATACATTTTGTGCCACGCCAGTGCCCAGCCCTCCACCCGTCAGCGCCCAGCCCAGCCCAGCCCAGCCCAGCCAGCCAGCTTCCTCACAGGTACTCCTTGGCCTGGTGGTAGAGCGGCTCCACGCTGCTCTTCAGCGCCTGGCTCTCCAGGTACCACACTGCAGGGGGGAGAGGGTGCGGGAGGTGCAGTTGAGCCATACGGGGCGTGGCCGGGATGGCGCTCCTCCCAGTAGGCAGGCCAGGGTGCAATCAATCACCCAATCAATTCATCAACCACCTTTCAAGTCCATGGGAAGCCAGCAACGGTCTCATGGGACAGGGCGGGGGGAGGGTATGCTGGAACGAGCTGGTCAAAGTACAAGTTGGGGCATGCGTGGCGGGGGGGCAAGCGCTCATGCCAGCGGCAGGCCGGTTAAGTTCAGCACAGCGACAGGGTTTGCCCTAAACCTTAAACCCTAATGCAGCACAGCAGCCAGGATTGCTTTGCCTCCCCAGGGCGCCCCCGCCCGCTCACGTGTGTTTGTGATGTTGGGCAGCAGGAGGAAGGTTTGGTAGAGGGCGTCAAAGGGCACGTTGGCTGCCGTCGCCAGTGCCTGGACCTGCGGGTTTACACAGGGTGTTGGCCCAGCACAAACACAGTTTCGTTGAACAAGTTGCTTCATGAACAAGACGGTACCTGCAGTATCCCTAAGTCAGGAGCAGAGTGGTGGTGGGGGTGGCGAGGTATACTTCCTCCTTAGCGGGGTGCAGAATCAATCAGTTGATTGCATTTCAAGTGCACGCGGAGCCAGCAGCGGTCTCAAAAGTGGTTGGGCAGCACGAGCAAGGGTGACGGGGGGGCGAGGCAAAGATCCTTCTGTATTGGGGTGGACTGCGTCCCCTGACCCTCCCACCCGTCCCACCCTCCCCGATGACAGGACAGGTCGGGGTTGCAGCAGCACAACTTGCCGAGTCAGCAGAGGTGCTGCAAGTCGACAAACCCTTGCCAACTAAGTAAGCTTGAGGCACCCCATCCCATGCGACCGTTGCTGGCTCCCCGTGGACTCAACATGTAGCTGCTTGATTGATTGGAGTTTGGGATTGAACCCCTCAAACCCTAGACCCTAAGCTATCAGGGGCACCGCAGGGCGAAGCTTCACGCTCACCTGTGCACGCGAGAGGCGTTGGGTCACGTTTGTTGACAGGGCCATGAATTCGGCCTGCAGCCAGCGGCGGGCAGGCAGGGCTTTCACTTTTCCTGTGGTGTGCGTGCATGCTTTCATTCCGGATTGTAGGCACCCCGGTACGTAAAGTACCGCAGCACATGTAACACCCAAAGCAAAAGCGGGCAGGCGGGCAGGCTGAGGCAGGAGGAGCACGGACAGGGCGCTTGCGGGGCTAGCGGGGGAGGCAGGTGCACCCTGGCGGGGGCGGGCGCCCACGGTGCACACAGGCAGCCACCAGCCCGGACTCTTGGCATGGTACACAGCAGTGCACGACGCGGAATGGCAATAACAACCGCCATCTGCCGGCAGACTGCCCTGCGCGGGATGACGCACTTCCACTTGCACATTTACTTTCCACATTCACTTTCACTCCCACATTTACTTCCACCCCCACATTCACATTCACATTCACATGTGCAGTCGGCCGGGCCGGTATGCGGGCACCCGCCTGCCCTCTGTCAGCGCCTCCCCACGTTCCACGGAGCGCAGCGCACGCCCCTCAATCGCGCCCCCACCCGTGCCTCACATTCACGAATTCACGCAGCGTGTTGGTGGGCACCCCCAGGAGCTCGTTCACCACCAGGTCATCTGGGATGACTGTGACGCCAAAGTAATAGTTGAGCGCGTTGACGACCTGCGCCCGGGCATGGGAAGAGGGCAGAGCGGCATGCATACGACTAGGGGTGCATGTGGGGTTGAGGGCGGCTGGGCAGGAGGAGCGGTGGTTGCAGCTATCCACGACATGGCTGCACCAAATTTGCACCAGACCAGAGTTCGCGACATGCGCCCACTCGCAGAGGAGGCAGCGTCCGAAGGCGTTGAAATGCAGCGGCCCAGATGGCAAGCGATCCTGCTGGGTCACCTGACCCAAGCTGCTGAGGCTGCCCCCCCCTGCTTCCCCGGCATCCCCCCCGCCTTCATCACCCTTCGCACGCCTGCGCCGCTCACTGGCAGCTGTGAATGCTGGGCACCTCTGCTCCACCCCCTCCCTCCCTCATTTCCCCTCCCCCACTCCTGCCCTCGCCAGTGCCTGGGAGGTGGCGTCCTCAACCCTGCACATCCCCACTCCCTCCCTTCCCCTCTCCCCTCCCCATCCCCCCCACACTGCAGCCCCTCACCAGTGCGTCGGAGGTGCCGTCCTCGACCTTGCCGCGCGCAATGGCCAGCACCATGAATTCAGAGTAGAGGCAGGCGTCTTTCGACACGGTGGATACGCCGTTGAGCAGGGCTGCATGCACGGGCAGTGGGTTGCGAGCCCTGGGTGAGCATGGTGATGTGAGAGGGCAGGCATGCAGGCATCTGCAAAGATGGCGCGCACGCCGTTGAGCAGGGCTGCAAGAGCGAGAAATGAAGTGCGGGAATGTGGATGTGAGAGGGCAGGCACGCAGGCAACTGTTGAGACGGTGGACACCCAGTGCCTCTACATGTATTGAGCAGCACTGCACAGGTTGGTGCTGGGCATAACGTGTAACGCACCTTCAGTCAGTGAGACCCACCCACCCACCTGCCGGTGTACCCACCCACCCTCCATATCCGCCTGCCTCGCAGGCCTGCCCTGGCTCAACCACAGCAGCTGTCCACAACCATCCATAACCAGCAGCATGAGCGGGGCCACGTCCAGCCACACACATTGACGACCTCCGACTCACTTGCGTATCCAAGGCCTGCCCTGGCTCAACCACAGCAGCTGTCCACAACCATCCATAACCAGCAGCATGAGCGGGGCCACGTCCAGCCACACACATTGACGACCTCCGACTCACTTGCGTATCCATCAACTCACTATCCACCTGCCACCCCCTGCTGTCCACAACCATCCATAACCAGCAGCATGAGCGGGGCCAC
>JTEE01000116.1:278326-312303 GCA_002896455.3 Chlorella sp. ArM0029B | reverse complement strand
GGCCGCCGCGCTGGCAGGCCCCGCCGGCGCCTGCCGCATGGGCATCAGCACCGCTGACTGGCAGCTGCCCACCGGCGCCCGCAGCCCCTTCAGCCCCCTGGACATGCAGCACCCGTCTGCCGGCAGCAGCCCTCCGCGCGGCGATTTGCCGATCGCGGCCGCCCTGCCGCTGGTCTACGCCGGCTCCAGGTCAGCACCTGGCAGCTCCAGCAGTGGCGCTGCCTCCCCCGATCTGGAGGCCGCCGCCGCCAACAGGCTGGCCATGTGGCAGCTGCAGAACGAGCTGCTGTCGGGCGACGGCTGCATGGGCCCCGCCGGCCGCTCTGGTGGCATCATGAGCTGAGTGCGCCGCGCCGGCGCCCTGCTACGCTGTGCCGAAGTGCCACCCCTCGACCTCTTCACCCAACCCTGTTTCCCCCCACCGTGCGGTTTGACGCCGATGCCTATACGACTAGCGCACGCGCGTAATGCCCCCCGCCTGCCCTTCCGTCCCTACCCCAATTTCATAACCCCAGTCGTTTCAGGAGCGAAGGGCCGAGCGCGGGGTGCGGTTGCGCGCAGCGGGGGCTGCGTCCAGCTTGCAGCGGGCTTCCCCCTTTGCGCCCCGCACCCCAGCCGCTTGTGTTCCTTTAGATATGCCAGCCAAAACCAGCCACCCCGTCCGTACCCAGGCGGTGGGCCCTCTCTTCCCCAGCTCTCCGGGCCCCCCTCCCCTCTGGCTCCGTGCAACGTCACCACCACCATTCCCCACCGGCCCCTCCCCCACACTTCCACACACATCTATGTGCGCGCGATGCTGATGCTATCATCTGGCTGTCCCTTGCTCCCTCCTGATTTGCCAAACTGTCACCTCCTGATACCCAAACCCCAACCTCCCCCCATTCTTCCCTTCTGGTAGTTCCGGCCTCACTTTCCGCCCTGAAGCGTTTGTCGAAGGCATCACACACACAAGACACACGCCCCCCACCCCTCTCAAACCGCACAAGCTCAACCCAAGCCCCACACACCCTCTTTGTGTTTCTTCCTCATCTTTTTCCCCACTTGATTCGTCAGTGCCCCTCGTTCACTGAGGCGCTCCTTCTCGCCTTTGCCAGGTCTGGACACTCGCCTCCCGCCTCCCGCCAGGCACTCCCCTCTTTTCTGCCTGCGGCCCCTGTCTGTGTAATTGCAACTGTTCCACCATCCGTGGCCACATAGGAGTGGGGAGGGGATGGATGACGTGCGGGGTGGGGACGTGGTGCGTGGCATGCCCCCCCCAGGGAGGCTGTTGATGTTACGTGAAGCTCTGGCTCTTTAAAACCCAGGGACTGCATGCGCCCGTGCGGTCGGCGGACGCCACCTCTCACCCCGAGTGTTGACTGCTTGGCATCAGAGCTTGGGCTGCCTTGTCTGCCGCTGCAGGCGCGGGCGAGAATAACCAGGTTGCTTGTGCATGGCGTGACGGGGCGCAGCGCCCAGGTCTGCCCTGGTCTGCCTTCCCACTCTCCTGCCTTCCTCTTGCGTCCTTTGCACCCCGCTCTGGCTCCCCCCTGCCACCCGCCGGTGCACCGCATGCAACACCTCCCCGCTCGCCTGCCGTGCCCCTGCGGCTCCTGCACCCCGTGCTGGTCCCTGCTGCGCTTGCACCGTACATCCCCAGGTCTGCTTCGGCCACAGTGGCACTGCCGCTGGGATGGGAGCCCTCCTCTTTGTCGCTTGGTTTTCAACCACGGCAGCAGCGCAAAAGCGGGGTGCTGTCACAGTTTGGCCGTGGGCCAGTGGTCGCCCGGCATACATCCCCAGGTCTGCCCCGCCTGCTGCAGCGCCGCAGAGCAGCAGATACACTACGCAGGCATAGGGCAGGCTGGTGAACCGCTGTGGTGGCTCACCTGCTCAGTGCTGCACCTGCATTGGCTGACCAAAGGCATCCCTCTGAAAGTGTGCCCACCTTCGCACACTGCCAGTAGGGAGATGAATAGGCACCCCACCAGGCCAGGACGGGCTGCAGTGTTACACACAGGCCACTGCATCACAAGCCTATTGCATGGCACATCAAGTCACTAGTCAATACTCTTCAGTTCTTGCTGTGCAACACAAAAATTGAGGGCAGTTCCGCCCCAGGGATGCAAGCAAGTGACGGCTGCAGGCAGGGAAGGGGTATCCAGGGCAGAGTGCATGCAGGAAACGGGGAATCCAATTTATGGGGCGCTAGGGTGCTGTGAGCGTACCCTGGCAGGCCGCACAGGCGCCGTCTGACAGGCTTGGCAACCGACAGCGGTGCATGCACGTTGCCTGCTGGCCTAAGCGATGAGCACGCACCTCGCCCTCAGGCCGGCCGGCACTCCCGTTTGTGCACCCTCCAGTGCTGGTGCTGGCACTCGGTGCTGCAGCACGGATGGATGGCAGCCAGAAGCGAGCATGGTGGGCAAAGCGTGGAGCACAGCGTGAGCACAGCAGCATAGTTGCCCAGCAGCACAGGGAAAGGCCAGAAATGCACCCAGGCGGCCCTGCTCACCTGCAGTACTGCGCCTTCTTGCAGCGGGAGCAGCGGCGCAGGCCCACGCTGTGCCTGCCGCAGGCGCCTCAAACTACTCTTACTACCAAAGAGTCAATCGCCCTTTGGGCCTCTGCACTTGTGTGAGTCTCAGGCTGCAGCTGCTGCCCCATCGGCGCTGCCTGCAGCCCTTGAAGGTAGGGTTGCGACGCCTCTGGCCGCACTGCCTCAACCCACAGCTGCGGCAGGAGGTGCTTGCAGCGGTGCTGGGCCTGCTGTGCCTGCTGGCCTGCCCCGACCAATGCCTCAAGCGTGCAGTGGCTGATGCTTGTGGGTGCATACTTGCATGCCGAGTATGCAGCAACGGCAGCTGCCTGCGCACTCTTGGCCATGCTCAAGCCATCCTGCTGCTCCTGTGCCAGCCGGAAAGCTTGCATGTCCAAATCAGTAGCCGCCACCCATTGCCCATGGCACCCCGCATTTGACGCTGCCACCCAGAAGCCCTTGGGGTTGCGCGGCTCCAGCTGCAGCAGCTGAGCTGAGAGGCTGCGGCCCTCTGCCAGCAGGGTGTCAAGGCGCGCCGGCGAGGGGCCATCCATGCCGAACGCAGCCGGCAGGGATGCGCCGCGCTGCGCAGCTCCCTGCTGCATCTGCACGCCTATGTACAGCTCATTGACTGCATTGGCTGCACTCCAGCAGCACAGGTAGTGCAGCTGCTCGATGCTGAGCGGTGGCTGCCCCAGCCCGGCTGCCGCTGCCAGCTGCTCCAGCTGCCTGCCAATCGTCTGCCGCTGTGAGTCATTGGCCAGAAGAGCCGCTGCCGGGCTGGCCAGTTTCACAGCATCTGACGGCTTGGCGGACTGGCTTGCTAGAACAAGCACCAGCACAGCTTCCAGGCCCAAGCTGCTGGCGCCCCGCTCTGCCAGCCCGAGCCACCGGTTGCAGTAGGCAGCCCAGCGCACGTCATGCACCCTGTCGCACTCGGGACGGAGGGCTCACGTAAAAAACCCTGGCCGCTTTGAGGAACGCCAGCTGCACCTGCTGCCGGGCTGCCGGGCTGTCTGGCGGCAGCGCAGGGCTGCCGTCGGCTGTCAGCGGCAGCAGGTCGCACGCCTCGCGCAGCAGCTGCACTGACTCCACAAACGCCGCCACGTTGGGCGGGCGCTCGGCGGCGGGGATGGCGGTGGCGCGCGCCAGGCGGCGCAGCAGGAACTCGGCGCCTGGCGCCAGATTTGCTGTTGCGGCCGCCATGCTGCAGACATACGGGTGGATGGGATGCTGCGGCTTCAGCAGGCAGCAGGGGCATAGCAGGCAGCTGCATATGAGAGGGAAAGCTGGCCGGCTGGGGGGCGCCCGCCCGGCAAGCGGGCGGACCGGCAGAGGACCAGCGGCAACCCCTAGGTGTGCAAGAGCAAACCAAAGCCTGCGCTCAGCTGGGGACGTAATCAGACGGTTGAGGGCGCACCTAGAGTTTCCGAGGACGGCTGGCCGGCCGGCGCACTACAGAGAGCCCTAGGTAGGGAGGTCCGGGCCGACTGGAGGAGGCAGTGCGGACGACACGGCGTTTGAACGTGAACGGCGTGTCCGATGTTCTTTCGAGATCACGCGGCCGCGGCGGCGGCAGCAGGGCGGCAGCGTGCGCAGCAGCACGGCACACACGGCGCCTTCCCGCATGTTGTTGGGCTTGCACTGGTTGATAGTGGGGGTATAGTGGTAATACTGGCAGGGTATGTGATTGTTATGAATCCGATGTGAGAAGCCGTCAGGGCCAGTTTGCTGCTGTGAGAAGGTGTGGAGCAAAGCCGCTGCGGCCCGGGCAAGGGCAAGTCTTTTTGCTCCCCCACCCCACAATCAACATTGAAGGATTGATTGAAGGATTGATCTGCTGCCGCCGCACCGCCGCCCCCTCCCTCACTTCCCCCGCCAACCCGCCCGCTCGGTTGTGGGCCTGTCTCACAGCCCGGCTTAGATAGAGAGAGATTGAAGGATTGTCAGCTGCACCTGCTGTCGCGCAGTTGGGATCCCATTCACCCCTTGGCTTCGGCCTGGCTTCCTCCCCAGGTGCATGCCTGCCAGTGCACAGCATGTCACACCTCGCTTCGCACTCCCCGGGAGACCCTCCCCGCTCGCTCCCCTGTCCCTCCTGCCGGCGCGTCCCATGCCTCTGCCTGCTGTGCTTGCGCTGTACAGCCCCGGGCTCGCCTCGGCCACGGTGGCACTGCCACTGGGGCGGGGGGGGCTCTTTCCCGTAGCTTGCTTTGCACCCACGGCAGCGGAGCAGAGCTGGTAGTGTTGTGTAGCCGCTGTCTAGACCGAACTGCACAAACATCACACAGCCAACAAAGGGTTGCACCTCGGCCAACCCGGCAGCCGTCCCGCCAGCTGGCAGCGCGTGGCGCAGCAATGGCAGCGTGTCGGCGGGGCCTGGACACGGTCTCAGCCATGCAGCGCAGCGTGCCCAGTGGGCCTGTGTGCTGTGCCGCCCTTTGCCCGTCTGCCGACCGGGCACAAAGCATGGCATGGTGGTGGGGGCGCATTCGCCAGTGGCCTGAGCGAGTGGTCAAGTTACGATGGGTTCGGGCCCTTCAACTGGCGGATACAGACTTGCTGTACAAGCAAGAGCTTTGCTGGCGCCCGTTCGTCTCCGTGCCTGGCCGTGCCGCCCAGCACCAACCGCCGAGGCCTGCAACTGACCCGCCCCGTCGCCCGCCCTGTCCCAAGCAGTCATGCCTTTTGAAATCCACGGCACCGCGGTTTGCGAAAGCCTGCGAGCCGCAGGAACCTGCTGCCCGCCGCCGGGGCAGCCCCTCATACCCCCATCGGGCCACACACCTGTGATGCCAGGGGGCGGTGGGCTGGAAGCGTCACTTGAAGTGAGGAGGACAGTGGTGCAGCATCCTCGCTGGCAAGCGCCACATGGCAGTGAAAAAAAAGTTCTGACAGCGCAAAAAGTTCTGGGGCGTGCGTGCCTTCCAGGAGCGCGGTGGGATCATGTACCCTTCGCCACAGGGGTGGGGCCGCCGCCGCCGCCAACGGTCCCTGCCAGCTGGCAGCCCTGGATGTCACTGCTGCTCCTTTACGCAAAGTAGCGCGCAGATCGGGAATACAGTGGTAAACCACGGCAAGGCGCTGCCTCCTGCCATGCGCACACCAGCCGCAGGGGCGCTCAGCTACTGGCCGGCCTGGAAGTCAGGTGTTGAACTTTATGGGCCTACCGGTGAAAGTCATGCAGCATATCTATTTGCCAATCGTGAACTTGTTGACGCCTTTGGCTTCGCCGTCACTTGCACTAACGGTACGTGCCTGGATAGACAAGCGTGACCCGCCCGGTATGGCGAGTGTGTGACACTTGCTTGGCCGTGCCCCTCCGTGCCATGCGGGCGCTACGAACACACGGGGTTCACACACATAGTCGGACCGGGGAAGAGCCATGGGAAGAGCGCCCCGCAATGGCCTGCATGTCAGTAAAATAGTGCGAGTTCCCTCTTCATTCGTGCAGGAGCCCTTCGCGCTGCCCCGAACATCCAAAACGAGCATCTAGAAATGGTTGAGGGTACCCACGGCCCAGCGCACATGCATCCCGCCAATGCGAGTACTTTACGGTGCAGCGGCGCCGGCGGCCGCTGCGGCAGCGACGTGCGCTGCTGCCGCGTGCCAGGCTGCACCGAGCCCCTCGCGCCCGGCTACCACTCCAAGTACCGCATCTGCAGGCACCACTGCCAGCTGGCAAGCCAAGAGGTGGATGGGGAGACCGTCAGGTTCTGCCAGCAGGCAAGTCCTCTAGAGGCAGCCGCCGCCAGCTGGTCCGTTCTGTTCCCCGCCTTTTAGTGGTGATGTCAACCTGACCCACCGCCCCCTGCCTAATTCAATAACAATAGCCCCTGCCTGCAGGATGTTTCCCGCCGTGCTGCCTGAGTGCAGCCTCCTTTCTGCAAACGCCCTTGCCTGCATGCATGCTCACACACACCCCGCTTGCACCTGCCCCCCACCCACCCGCCGCTGTGCAGTGCGGGCGCTTCCAAGGGCTGGACGAGTTTGATGCCGCGCGCCGCTCATGCCGTGCCAGCCTGTCTCAGCACAAGCAGCGGCGGCGCCTGGCCAAGCAGCATGCTGAGGATGAGAGGCACAGCGAGGACGCCCCAGCAGACGAGGGGGCAGCAGAGGGCAACGGCAAGCGGGGGAGGCAGCCAGCAGGCCAGGAGGAGCAGCCCCATTCGCGTCAGAAGGCAGCGCCACAACAGCCCCGCCAGCCACAGCCGGTGCTGCCAGCCAAGTTGCCGTGCCCAGTCTACGTGGCACCGCTGCAGCCGCTGCAGCCGCTCCCGCAGCCGCCGCCAGGGCACTGGGCATCACGCCTGCAGGCCCCCCCGCAGCCGCTGCCCGGGCACTGGGCATCGTCCGTGCGGCCGCCCGCGCATCACTTTGGCCTGCCGCCTGCTATGCCCGGTGAGGCCAGCGGGGCGGCACTGCCGGCAGTTTGGTGGTGCCTGGCAACCGCGTCCCATTCATCCGGCTCCGCGCGCGTCCTGCTGCAGCCGGTGGCCCCGGCGGTGCCCAGAGCAGCAGGCAAAGGCGCGCCCGCCGGGTTGTGCCGCAGCCCCTCACCAGCGCACCAGGCGGCAAGCGGCCCTGGAATTGGCATGCTGCCGCTGCCCGCGCCCCTTGCCGACCCCCAGGCTGTGCATGCCGCAATGAGCATTATAGAGACAAGCTCGGTGAGCGTCTTCTGCTGCCTGAAGCATGCCTGCTTTGTCGCTGCGAAGGGGCCACAACTGGGCAGCTGCAAGGGTGCGCCCGCCTGGCTGCCGCTTCAAAGGCCATCATTGCCGTATAGAGGGCCTCCCAAGGGTGCCCACTCGTCTGCTCCCTCCTCCGCACCCCGCCCCGTGCCCCATGCAGTCCTTCGAAACGATCCTGGCGTTTGACGCCGACCTGGGCCTGGACCTTGGATCGCAGTGGGGCCAGCCGCCAGCTGGCGCCCCGGGTCATCCTGGCGTCCCGCGGAAGCTGCAAAAGGCACAGGCGGATCAGGCGCCACAAAGGCAGCCCCAGCAGCAGGAGGATGCCCACGAGCAACCCCAGCAGCAGCAGGCAGACTGCCTGCAGCTGCCGTCCCGCTGGGGTCTCGCTGGCCCTCAGGCAGCACCAGCGCAGGCAGAGCAGCCCTGCCACTTCCAGCTTGCCGGCAGCAGTGGTGTGCGCAGCCAGCCAGCTGCAGCGGCTTTGCCAGCCCACACTGCAAACTCAGCAGACAGCATGTCGGCGGCACAACTGCAGGCGTTGTGGCAGTTTGCATCGGCAGTCAAGCAGGGCGCAGATGCGCAGCCTTTGAGTGCGCAGGCGGCACCAGCGGGCACGGCAGCCCGGCACAACCTAGGCACGGCCAAGGCACAGCGCAGGTGCAGCCCACACTCGGGCCCCTCCCAGCCTGGGCCCGCTGTGGTACAGGCGCAGGCAGTGCGTGCTGCCCCTGCTGCGCCCCCTCCCAGCGTGCGCATGAACTACCGGCCCGTCGCGCTGTGCCCCGCCAGCGTGTGCCCAGACATGTGCTCCCCCCCCCGCATGCACCCCGACGACCGCCTCTACCTGCAGCAGCTGAGCCTGTCACTGTCGGAGGGCTCGCTGCCACTGGAGTTTCAGAGCAGCGCTTCTTTGGGCTACGGGGAGTATGCAAGGGAGTAACCACCCCTGGGGGCAGCCCTGGGGTCAGCCCTGGGGCACGGCACGGCCCACCGCCTCGTATGCCTCTGGCAGCCTGCGCCCCCCCTGGGCACGGCCTGCCGCCCGTACTTTGACGCCCCATTGCCAACCTGCGCAACCAATGAATGCACCGCAAGAGATCCTTTCAACCTGCCCCCGCAAAAATGCAAGTCCTCTCATCCTTCCCCCTAATGAATGCACCGCACACAAACATGTCGGCTCAACCAGTCGTTTTGCGCCCTAAGTGCACCCGCCCCACTACCCGAAACTGCGAGCCTTCCCCTGGCCCCTCCCTCGTCTAGCTGTTACCCTTTAAATAGCGTGAGGCACAGCCGCACCCCTATCAATTCCCCACCCACCTGTCATCTCTGCCCCGCGATGCGTAAGCACCGCACTCCCCCTTTGTATCATCAACCACCCCCCTGTCAACCCTGCTTAGCATGCGCTTGTAACTCACACTTGCCCCCTGCCCATCCCACTCCCGCTCTGCACCTCAACAGCATCTCTATGCATGCTTCTAGCACCGTAAATTGCTGAATACCCTGCACTCTTTTCTGACCAATTCACCGATTCCTGCCCGAACTTCTTCTTTCGAGTTCCCAGGAACCGTGGATACGCTTGCGAAATCATGCCCCAACAATGCGCAGAACGATGCATTTTGCTATGCTATGCCAGCGGCCGAAGCTGTCTTATGCACATGGCAGGCTTAGGCCTCCCACACACCAGACCGCTGTAATGCCCGATCGCTGGCAATTGATGTCTAGACAGATGGGACCAAGTGAGGAGCTCCCCACTGAAACTGTCAATGTCATGCGCGCTGCCGCTTCTCGGCCAGACGGCGGCAGGGCGCAGCCGCACCGCACGCCTAATGCCAACCAATTGCACTGCATGTCTCTTGCTGTGCCGTTCGAGGCCAGTCCTGATCTTGTGGAATCGCGTTGGAAGACCCCCCTCATGGCGGCTTGCTGGATCGTTGACCTGCATCAGCCGTTGCTTGCAACTTGAGAGTATAGACTACTACGTATTGGCCACCCGCTGAAAGCACTGCCGGCAGTGCAGGGGCCAGACCGACCCGATCACCTGTACTGCTTGTCCACGTATCTGCTGCTACCACAGTGGGACAGCCGAGCGCCCGATCTGTGCAGGGGAGTTGAGATGTTGCCAAGGCAGCGGCAAACCCGCAGGCGGCCGCCAGGGAGGCGAGCAGGCACCCTCCCCACATGCTAGCGCCTGCTGCACTTCTACATGCTGCCACTCAGGTACCTGCACTACGGCCACTGACGGCGCTCTCATTGCTGTAACAGGCGTCCCATACGCTGAGCATGTGCGCATGCGGGAAGTCCCGCGGTAGCTGGGAGAGGGCATTGGGACACCTTGCCGATTCTATCGCCAGCCAGTCCAAGCTGACTTGGCAATGCCGTGTTGGCTGTGCTCGCCGTGTTGCTGACAAGGGTGGGGTCACGTCTCATGCTGCTGAAAAGGATCTCGGTGCGTTTCTACGCGAGTTCACGAGTCAGCCATGGACGACCTCACCTCCCTCCTCGGAGGGCTGCGCCTTGCCAGCGGGCGGAGGGCTGCGCAGCCCAGGCCGCAAGCAAGGGAAACACACGCACAGGTCAGAGGACGGCCGAGGCGCCAACGAGTTGTGCCTCGGACGGGCCGACAGCCCTTGGCAGCCAGGGCACCGGTAGCGGTGGTTGCGGCAGGTGTTCAGGCTCAGGGGGCGCTCTCAATATGAAACCACGTGCCCATCCGCTGTGCTCCCTTGCACACCCGGTGTGCAGGAGCACCTGGTGATTGGGGACAAGAGCTTTGCAAGCAAGGAGAAGGCCTGGGACCACATTGCTGGCGTAAAGCAGCGGCTGCTGGGGCAGTATGCAGGGCCCGAGCACAACGACTTTGAGTGAGCAGGCTGGAAGGCTGCCCGCTGCGGTTTGTAGTGGCTGTTTAAAATCCTGCCGCCGACATCCTGGCAGTGGCTGCACCTGCTGCTGCTCGCTGCGTGCCTTGCCCTTTGTAAGGCACACCCTGCCGCCGTTTCGTCCAAGACCTGCTGTGCCCGCTTCAGACCCGCCCCCGCCTCTCCCCCTGCCGCACCCCACAGGTTCCTGTCGGGCCTGCTGGCACGCCACCCCAAGGGCGCAGCCAAGGTGGAGAACCCGCCTGTCAGGTGGTGGCAAGGGTACCGCCGGTACTGCTCTGGTACCTGCAGTCTGCAGAGTGCAGCAGCTGCTCTCCTATTCCCAGACATCCTGCCTGCCAGCCGGTTTGCTTCTAGACTGCTGCTGCTGAGGGTGTGCCTGTGTGTCACCCGCGTATGTGCCGCCTGTGCCGGCCAACCAGAGGCCCAGCCCAAGTCAAGCAGAGGGTGCATCCGCTAGAGGGAAGGAGCTCATTCGTCTTTGCAACCTCTTGCCCCCCGTGCAGGCACTTCATCGCGCGCACCAATGTGAGCGGGCGGGGCACCGAGTTCCATTTTGTGGACAGTGCTGGGGAGGAGCACGACTTTTCGGCCAAGAAGTGCATGGAGTGAGTGGGTGGCGGGGTGGGGTTCGGGCGGGGCAGGGAAGGGTGGGGCAGGGCAGCGCGAGGCAGGGCGTGATAGGGGAGGGCAGCAAGGTTCTTAAGAGGAAGAGGGAATCATGAAGGCAAGAGGAGACAGGCAGGTTGCCGCCATCAACAGCTGAGTATGTGCGAGGCTGGCACCTTGCGGGGTGGACAGGCAGCCACAGGGAGGAAGAGCACCGGTCACCGCCACACCTGCCTTCAAATAGCCGGCGCCTCTGCCGCTGCCACTTGTCCCTGCCTCACCTACGGCTTGCCTTCAAATGCCCACAAGTTGTCACCCCAGGTGCCTGCTCAAAGACCCGCACCCGTGCCCCTGCCCCTGCGCCTGCGCCTGCCCCTGACCCCTGCCCCTGCGCCTGCAGCCACTCTGACTGGGCCTGGGACGTGAAGCTGCGGCGGGCGATGGAGCTGGCGGTGGAGGGGCAGGCGGAGGCGTACCGCCTGGCAGCAGAGCAAGAGTGCGAGCTCTGTGGCGACGCCGGTGGGTGACCCGCTGTGCTGTGCTGTGCTGTGCTGTGCTGTGCTGTGCTGTGCTGTGCTGTGCTGTGCTGTGCTGTGCTGTGCTGTGCTGTGCTGTGCTGTGCTGNGTGCTGTGCTGTGCTGTGCTGTGCTGTGCTGTGCTGTGCTGTGCTGTGCTGTGCTGTGCTGTGCTGTGCTGTGCTGTGCTGTGCTGCGCTGCGCTGCACGCAGCACTTGCCTGGAGACCTTACTTTCAATACGCCCACTAGCTGCAAGACAGTTACCTGGTTGGTAACATGTACTTGCCACCAGCAGCCCGCCCTCCTGCTGCTCGTTCTGTGCCCATCTCATCCCTCTAAACTCCGCATTCCCCTCCCCTGCCCTTCCTTCACACATGCACCAGCCCCCAGCCTGGTGGTGGACCAAGACCCCGCCCTGCCCCACCTCTGCGCCGCCTTCCTGCGCACCCACCCCACCGTGCGGGCGCCGCGCCACTTTGCCGAGTCCCCCAGCCGCGGCGCCCAGCTCAGGTGGGTTCGATTAGGCTGTTGTGAAGCGGGTCCTGGTGGCAATGGGGTGTGGGCTGCTCAGCTGACCTGCTGCGGCTGCCCTGGTTGCTCAGGCTGGGCCGCTCTTGCTACGTCGCGCCGGCAGTTTTGCTGCCTGCTAGTGTGCAAGGCGGAGAGCACGCCCAGCTAACGTGCTGCACTGTGGGGCAGTGGGGTTGGCATCATCCAGCCTCGAGTGTGTGAGCTCAGGAGGCCTCACACCACACCAAACCTAAAACCCATCCCATTGCCCCCACCTCCCCTGAGCACCGGTGCAGGGCGGAGGATGCCTCTTTCGAGGCAGCCTGGCAGGACTACTATGCCGAGCATGCCCACCTGCGCATGCTGTGCGAGCGGTGCCGGGAGGGGGAGAACGTGCGGCGTGGGGTCAAGACGCGCCACGGCGGGGTGTTCACTGGTGGGCGCGGTGCGGGGCGCACTGGCGGGCGCACCGGCGGGCGGGGTGGTGGGCGGAGCAGCAGTGGGCCCAGTGGCGGGCGCGACGGTGGCGGGCGGGGCGGTACCAGTCAGCGTGGAGGGCAGTACGAGCACCCTCCGGCGGGGCTTCATCGCGGCTCGCTGCCCGACAATTGGAGCAGCGTTTACTAGAGGCGGGCAGCGTTTTGGAGCGTCGGCATCGGGGGCTGAAGATGCGGCATCTGCCTGACCAGAAATGCACGCCGCCAAAAAGGCTGTGCCCTGCTGTGCCTGCTTGCTTATGCCCCACCCAACTGGCTGCTTTTGGACCCCCTTGCCTTTGCCCTGCCCAGTTGGCCCTGTGCCCTCCCTCCCTCTGGTGCACACAGCCCTCCTCCTGTGTTTGTAATGAAGAAATTGTCACGTCCCCTTTGGATGTCTGCTTGGCTTGAAGTGTTTGCTTGCCACAACGATGCCTGCCAATGCTGCTGCAGCAAGCAGCTTTCCTTTTTAACCGCATCAAACAGGCTGTTCTGTTCACATGCCTCTTGGCAGGCATGCAGTAGTGTACACGTCTGTGCATAGCGGGTAATTGGCAAACTCTAGGATGGATGAAGGGCCAAACAACGCAATCAATAGAAGCTTCCACTTGGGCGAAGCGGGGAATGGGGGTCAACAAGTGCAGGCAGGATCAGCGTGCAGGCATGGCTCAGCGTGCGTGCGTGTCAGGGTGCCGAAGAAAGCTGCCAGCCAGGCAAGGTAGGGGCAACTAAGTCGGGGTGAGGATGACACAAGGCCAGGCAGCCAGCCATCCTCTAGCGAGGTGGGGGGTGTGCGCGGGCGCCTCAGGCCGGCCGGCACTCCCGCTTGTGCACCTTCCAGTGCTGGCGCTGGCACTCGGTGCTGCACCGCATGTGGCAATAGGGAGAGGGCAGGGGGAGATGATAATTAGTGCATGCGTCAATGCAGGGTTTGGAATTGCAGCGCTTCCTTCCTTCCCCTCCGTCATTCCTTCCTGCGGCACCGTGCCGGTGGTGACCACCCGCCCGCCCACCTGCAGTACTGCGCCTCCCTGCAGCGCGCGCAGCGGCGCATGCCCACGGCATATTGGCCGCACCCGTCGCAGGTATCCGCTCGATCCACCAGCTGTAGAGCACGCTGCATGCGGGCGGCTATGGGAGGAAGCGGCGGCTCGGGCTGCCCCCGCAGCGCTGCCTGCAAGCGCTGGATGCTGGTCTTGTCGTCGACAATCTGCAGTACATCCACCCACAGCTTGGGCAGTACATGCTTGCAGCGGCGCAGAGCTTGTTCCGCCTGCTGGTATGCCTCGAGCGCCGCCTGTACAGTGCTGCGGCTGACTGGAATTCCACTGCTGACTGCGGATGCTGTACAGGTGACAGCAAAGTTGGCACTGCTTGCCAGTGCCCAGTCGTTGTTGTGCTGCTGCGCCAGGCGCATGGCCTGCATGCTGTGGTCGATGGCCCGCTCCATGTGCTCGCTCGGCCCGGTGGAAGCCGCTTGAGCCGACGCCATGGACGCTGCAATGAAGTGGCCCTTGGGGTTGCCAGGCTCCAGCTGCAACAGCTGTGCTGCGCAGCGGGGCCCAACTGCCGCCAAGCCTTCGAAGGCGGCTGCTGATGTCGCCGACACCCCGTGTTCTGCTACGTGCGTCCCATAGTCGCTGAGGGACAAGGTGGCTTCCTGAGAAGCGACGCAGCAGCATACATACTGCAGCTGTTCCACGCTGAGCGGCAACTGCTGCTGCCCGCTTGCCGCTGCCAGTTGTGCCAGCTGCCCGCTGACCTCCTGCCGCATCACTGCATTGTCCAGCAGAGATGACAGCTGGCTGGCTGCCCCTGTCTGCTCAACTTCTGTCCCCACCTCAGCTACCAAGCTGCAGGCTAATGAGAACATGACGAGCTCCAGCCCTGAGCTGCTGGCATCGCGCTTGCACTGGATCCAGTCCATGCAGTAGGCTGCTATGTGCTTGACGTGCGGCCTGTCGCTGACTGGCTTGAAGGGGCACACATAGATAGCTCTGGCTACCTTCAGGAGGGCCAGCTGCATCTGCCGCCGGGCTGCTGGCTTCCGCATTTGCAGCGCAGGGCTGCCACTTGCTTTCAGGGGCAGCAGGTCGCACACCTCGCGCAGCAGCTGCACCGACTCCACAAACGCCGCCACGTCGGGCGGGCGCTCAGCGGCGGGGATGGCGGTGGCGCGCGCCAGGCGGCGCTGCAGGAACTCGGCCCCGGGGCGCTCTTCCGACGCCATGCTGCACGCGGGCAGAGTGCGAAGGGATGCCAATCAGGCTGACGCTGTTGAAAACTACAGGTCAGGCCAGCGCACGGCAGCGGCAGGCGGCGGTCGCATGGCGGAGAGGCAGCCAAGGCAGGTAGCAGCGCCTCGGTCGGGCCGGGGAGGCACGGCACCCAAGGCAAAGCACGCCCACCTTCTGCGGGCCTTCCAACGAAGCAAGCCGCGCGCGTTTGCGGCCCGAGTGGGCGGCCCGTCGCGTTTGCGGGCGAAACCGAGCGACCAGAGAGACGTTGATCTGCAGACCCGGTGAAATTTGAGGAGCAGGCCTTAGAGGAGGTCGCCGGGCAAGATCAACCACATATCGTGGCGTTGCCTGCCTGCTGTGCATGCTGCCGTCGACGTGCCGCAACCGCTGCCGCTGCCCGCCACTGTAAGAGATGCCAGTGAACTTCTTGCACCGAGCTGGTACTGTTTATTGCACATGACAGATCCACAGGTTCGTGCAGGTGAGTGGATCGTGCGCAGCTGGCGGCACGAAGGGAGGTGAGCGGGCACAGCATGCGCGCTTGGAGTGCGCACAGCTTTCGCAGGAATGTATGGGCTTCATCCTTATGCTTTGTGCCTCCTATAGGATCTTATATGGCTTGCAGGACTGTCATGAGTACTGTGATCCCACAAGGAGGTCCAGAAAGGCGCGCGGTGCAGCGAGGAAGCTGGCTTGCTCAGCCGCTGACGCTTCGCTGCTGTCCTACTCATCACCCGGCCCTTCCAAAACCGGAGGACCCCCGACATACTGCGCCTTGTTTCGCTCGCCCTAAAATCTACTTTCCAACGCCCCCTCGTGACCCTGCCCCGTGACCCTATCTCCTCCCCTTCATTTCGCACCTCCCCACCCTTCGCTTTCACGATGCTGGCCACCTCTGCACTGCGTCTGGCAGCCCCAGGCAGCGGCCTGCGCCCCGCAGGCCGCGCCCGCAGCAGCGCGCAGAACCCTGCGGGCGTGACCCGCGCGGCAGCCCGGCTCACCCTCGGCAGCGCAGCAGGCAGCCCTCACAGCAGCAGCAGCAACCTTGGCAGCCGCAGCAGTGCGCCATGGCAGCGCGCCTCCCTGGGCAGCCGCGCAGTGGCAGCCGCCGCCGCCCGCCGCACCACCCGCTGCAGCGCTGAGCGTGCCTCCTCGCTGGGCCGCGCCGCCTCTGCTGAGCTGCTGGTAAGCAAAGGGCAGCTTGGGTGTGGCTGGGGGCTGGGGGTTGGTGTGGCTGGAGTGGCTGGAGTGTGGCGAGTCGCTTGTGGCGGCAAGCGAGCCCACCCACCCTGAGGTCGCCTGGCCAGCATCGTGGGACAAGGTTTCATAATCCCGGTACTGTAGATGCCTCTCTTCGCCCCCTTGTTCCGCCAACCCTCCCGTGTGCTTCCCTTTCAGAGCAACTCTCCTCCCAGCCACCCTTCCACATCGTCACTCACCCACCTGCCTTCCCAGCCACGTGCCTGCCCACCTGCCTGCCCATTTAGTTAAGACCCGCCATCACACCCGATTCCCTGCCCGCTCACCTCCCTTCGCCGCCCTCCCCGCCCCGCCCCGCCCCTCTTCTGCTGCGTGTGCAGGACGCAGCCCCGACCCCATTCCTGGAGCCCCTGGCCCGCAGCTTCATCCTGGGTGTGGGAGCAGGAGCCCTGATGGAGGCCGGCCATGTGGCGCTGCAGGTGGGCGGGGCGGGCAGGGTGGGCAGGGACGGGCAGGGGTGAT
Source organism: Chlorella sp. ArM0029B (assembly GCA_002896455.3). NCBI lineage: Eukaryota > Viridiplantae > Chlorophyta > Trebouxiophyceae > Chlorellales > Chlorellaceae > Chlorella > Chlorella sp. ArM0029B. Next base: position 296,135 of record JTEE01000116.1, on the reverse strand, counting down.
GGGGCCAGTTTGTGCATCAGCAGGGGGGTGCAGGGGACGTGAGCGCCTGCCGGCGGTGCCTCCTCTGTGCTGTCTAGGTGAGTGATCTGGCCTACCAGGCTGCCCATGCACTTGACGCGTGGCAGCCTGGTGGCCACACGTCAAGTGTATGGGCAACCTGCTAGGCCAGACGGCTGCACCTGACGGCACAGAGGAGGCACCGCCAGCAGCAGCTCACGCCCGTCTTGTGTGTGGGTTGCACGCCTAATCAGCACAGTGTTTTGCAGCCGCGGGGAGGGTCCAAGGCAGGAGGACGGTGGGAAGGCGTGGGCCGCCAGATTGCTCGACTTCCGAGCAGCATAGGTGTGGTTGGGCGTTCCGAAGCGCCGCCCGCCCGCCCGCTTGCCTGGCTGTCCCTTGCCAGCAAACACATATTGGCCCTTGGTCCAGGTGCCCCCACATGCCACCTGACCACTCGCTGCCAGGATTCCACCCGACCACCCGCCCTCCCTACCGACCCGCAGGTGCTCACCGGCAGCTTCCCCGGAGTGTCCCAGTTTGAGCCGCTGCTGGTGGCAGACCACGTCACCGCACTGTGAGCACCCCGCCAGCAACGGCTGCCCCTGCACCGCTCTGCTCGGCTCTGCTCTCCTCTCCTCTGCTTTGTGGAAACTTTCGACCCGTGTGCATGTGCGCAGCAGGCCAGGGCAGTCCCTTTCTGGCCCACAACTCCCTCCCTTCCTGGCCCACAATTCCCTCCTCTCGCCAAAAACACTCCTGTCTCACAGGACAGCTCTGCCTCCCCCTTATTTTCTGTCCTGCAGGGCGTCCTGGCTGGCTCTGTACGCAGTGGAGGCCGCCGCCGTGTGGAGCGTGCTCAAGCGGTGGGTGGGCGGGTGGCTGAACATGGCTTGCAAGTTGTGGCAGTTGGGCGGGCGACTGAACATGGCTTGCGAGTCGTGGCAATTGGGTGGGATGGTGGGGCCCAACTTCAGGAGGTGGATGAAGCTGCTCTGGCTGACAACCCCTGTGAGGGGCAGCGCTGGCAGCGCTGGGCAGGGAGGACATGCGCTGGTGGGAACGGATCCCCTGCTGGCTTGGCCTGCCCGCCGTACACCCCCCCCGCCCCCTCAGGTTCAACTTTGACACAACCGCCGCCTCCCCAGACCTCAGCAGCCTCAACACCCTGCCCCGCCGCATGCTGCCCGGGTAAGTGCGCCCAAGCTGGCCCTTGACAAAGCGACCTGGAATGAAGGGAGGTGGATTGCAGGGAGAGCAGGGACTTGCCTGCCCCTGCCTGCCTGCCCGCAGGGTTCTTTCAGTGCCCATCCCCTGCCTTGCCTCCAACTGACCCGCCCCACGTGCCTCCCCGCCTTACTCTTCCCTCCCTCCCCGCAGCCGCCTGCGCCTGCGCCTCTTCAAGCGCTTCCTGGCCGCCGGCGCCAAGCTGTCGCGTGCCACCTCCACCAAAGCACAGGCAAGCCGCCAGGGGCTGGTGGATGGCCGGTTGTTCATGGCAGGCAGGAAGAGGGGCAGGCATATGGAAGGGGTGTGAAAATTGCTGCTGTGTGCTGCAAGTTGGCATGCCCTTGCTGACGCCAACTTGGCCCGCCCCTTCCTCCTTCCCACCCGATGCCCTGCTCGAGTGTGCTGCCCTCGGCGCCTCTTGCTGCCCCATGTGCACTCGTCATGCCCCTCTCCCAGCTTCCCTCCCTGTGCAGGGCTCCACCCCTTTTAGTCTCCCATCTAACGTCTCATCCATTTTACAGCACTGCATCAACACAAACATTGTCGCAGAAGCCCCATGGGGCCCTTGCCCTTTGCTTACGCTGTCAGCACTGCACCCTCTCTCCCCCATCCTTGTGCAGATCTCCTCTGCCTCCTCCATCTCCTCCATGTCATCCATTGATGCTTCCATCGACGTCACCCCCGAAGACAGCACCACACTCGAGGCCCCCACCACCTCTGCTTTTGTCACAGACTCCGCCCAGCCCGTGGCACCCCCGCCGCCCACCCGGCGCACCCTGCCGCGGGCACCCTCCCGCGCCCCCGGCGCCAACTCGGCAGTGCCGGCACCGCCCATCACCCGCCCCAAGGGGCCACCCGGCGGCGGTGCGCCAGAGCCTGGTGAGGGATCGAGGGGCTTTGGGGCTTGTGAGCGTAGAGGGCTTAAGAGGGTACAATGTGGATGGGTGCCTGCCCAACTTCTTGCTGCTGCCCGCTCGTGTTTTTCTGATCACGGTGTGTGCCTGCCCACAGTGTGTGCCTGCCCAATGTCTTTCTGCTGCCTGTTATTGGTTGGCTGTGATCTGCTCTGTGCCAAGCGCTTCCGTCGCCCCACACCCCGTCTTCTGTCCCCGCCCCGCCCGCCCCAGGCCTGTCCTCCACTGCCAAGCGCGCCAAGGAGCTGAGGGACCGCGAGTCGTACCTCAAGAACATGTGGTACTCCGCAGGTGAGGTTGAAGGAAGTGGGTGCCAAGGTTAGGGAGCCCACTGAATGTAGATAAGGGGGGTAGGCATGAAGTGGTCAAACAATCTGCTGCACAGCGTAGTTGGGGGCAAGTTGAGCGAGGAACGAAGGAGGAGAGGTCAGCGAGGAGTTGAGCAGGTGCTCTGGCTCGCTTGGCAGCTAGTTGTTGATTGGTTGGGAAGGAAGGGTATCTGGAGTGGGGGTGCTTTATTGCATAGGGTGCGTCTCAGGTTGCAGGCCTGCTTTGGCATGTGCTGCACAAGCTTCTATCTCACCCGCTTCTACCCCTGCCTGCCCGTCTGACAGCCCTGAGCAGCAACCTGGGCACTGAGCCTCTCAAGACGCAGCTGTGCGGGCGCGACATGGTGCTGTTCAGGTGGGCGAGGTGTGGGTAAGGTCGGGGGTGCGGAAGAGAAGGCTGGGTGATGGGTATGACGCTGTGAAGTACATCCATCATTCGGTTGATTGCAGGTGCTAGCCCAGCGCTTGCATGCCAACTGCTCACCTTCTTCCACACACCCGCATTGCAACGGTTTGCTGCGTCACACCCTGGTTGTTGCAGGGATGAGCAGGGCAAGGCGCACTGCATCGACAACACCTGCCCCCACCGGTGAGTGCGGGAGCGTCGGGAAAGAAGGAAGGACGTCAACAACAGCTGCAGACTCAACCTGCATTTTCACCCATCCCTCCTGGCCCTCTTCTGTCTGGCACAGCGGCACCAGCTCTGTTGCTCCGGCCGATCAATCACTGCCTTGCATTTGGGGCAGCGTACCCGTAACACCAGCCAGCATGCCAGCCTCAGCCCAGTGTCAGTAACTTCAACCCAATACTTGCTCATCCCTCGCCCACATTTGGCTTGCATTTGGGGCAGCGTACTCGTAACACCAGCCAGCATGCCAGCCTCAGCCCAGTGTCAGTAACTTCAACCCAATACTTGCTCATCCCTCGCCCACATTTGGCTTGCATTTGGGGCAGCGTACTCGTAACACCAGCCAGCATGCCAGCCTCAGCCCAGTGTCAGTAACTTCAACCCAATACTTGCTCATCCCTCGCCCACCCTCCCCTTGCTGCCTCCCTCTTCCACTCCCCCCGCCCCCCGCAGCGGCGCCCCCCTGAGCTCGGGTTGGGTTGAACACAAGGATGGCCACTCCTGCGTGGTGTGCCCCTACCACGGCTGGGCGCTGGATGGGGATGGCATGCTGCAAGACGTGCCGGTGAGCGGGCACTTGGGGTAGGACCGTGATGGTGAGCTATGGAAGTAGCGAGTGCTACTGAGCAAGAGGGGGGAAAGGCCAGCGGCTTGGGGAGCTGTGCTATGCTGTGCTGTGGGGGACTGCTGGTCGGGAGAGGGGCAGGCTGTGTGGCTTGTTGCAGGTGTTAGCACTGCTGCCAACGTCCCTAGCGTGCCGATACCGGGTTGCCGCCGTCCTCCCCACGCCTAGTCTAGTCGTTACAATGTGTCACATCCCCTGAAAGAGGATTCAATTTCGGGACGAACCAACTCCTGAGGGGTCGACGAGGCATGCATCACAAGGCTCTGGAAACATAACAACCTTCAAAAAAACAGGGTATAAAACAAACTCCCCACGCCTGTTGCCTCCTGCAGGCCGCTGCCAACAAGGGCGAGTGGCCCAAGCGTGCGCTGGCAGATGCCTGGCCAGGTGAGGGCGACCGCTTGCCAGCTGCCACTGTCCTGCCTTCTCAAGCTGCTGCGTAGCACCTGCCTGGCATTCCTCCCTTCTTTCCCCCCAGCTCCCACTCCTGTTTACGCACACCTGCTGCTGCCTGGGCGTGGCCCAAACTTGCCGTCCGTCGCCGACGCTTTTCAGGACCGTCCGCCAGCATGCCACCCGCTTCCCCCTATGCCGTCCCTCACCCCCCTGCCCCCCTTGCTCCCCTCCTGTCCCTCCCCGCCCTGCAGTCGAGGAGAAGGGCGGCTTTGTGTGGGTGTTTTACGGCTCCAAGAGCCTGCCCGCCGACGAGCGTCCCCCCATCCCATACGTCCCCGAGCTGGGTGAGCAGGCTGGGCCGAGGAGGGGTGCTTTGGGGTGGGGCAGGGGAGAAGAAGGGGAAGGGTGCGAGGTGTGGAAACAGCAGCAGTGCTCCTTGTGGCCTGCACCTGCCCGCACCTGCATCCGCCGCTCTCACCTTCCCCTGCTCCTCAAACGTGCGTGGTTTGTAACAAATACCTGCTGGAGTGTGCTTCTTTTTCACGTCTCCTCCTCAACCGTCCCCTTCCTCTTCTTCCCCCTCCCCCTTGTAACCTGCCCTCCCACCCCGCAGACGACCCCTCCTGGCAGGCCGTGTACGAGGAGCTGGAGTTTGACTGCGGCCACTTCGGGGTGTTTGAGAATGCAATCGACATGGTGAGGGGGGAGCACGGCATGCGTTGGCAGTGTTCAGCCAAGGGAGGTAATAGAGTGAGCTTAGGTGCAAGCAGTGCGGACTGGTGCATGTAGTATTCAGAGAAGCATACCCAAGTTGAAGCGTCTTGGCCACGTGTATTGTTCTTGCACACAAAATGCCTCTTCTGTGTGCCTACTGACACCTCCCTCACCTCTGCCCTTTGCGCCTTCCCCCTTGCGCCCTCACCCCTTGCAGGCCCACATCCACTACCTGCATGGGGGCTCTTTCGGGAACCAGGTGCGCGGCAGCTCTGGGTGGGCATGGGCGGGTGCTGGGACAGTGGAGCCCGCTGTGTGGCAAGCACTGCTGGCATGGCATGCATCTGCCCACCCCGCCTTGAGCCACTCAAGCCTCTGAGCTTGTTCAGTCTGCCTGGGGTTTGTCTGACCGGCGCCCGTTCGGGGTCCAACTGTCCGGGGTCTTGCCGCATACACAGTCTGCTTTCCAGCGTCCCGTCTCCCTGACTTCCCCTCCCCCTCTTGTTCCCTCCCTTCTGTTGCCCAGCGCCCCGCCTGCCCGACTCCCCCTCTTGTTCCCTCCCTCCACTCATGCAGGACAAGCCCGAGATCCGGGACATGAAGGCGTGGACCGAAGACTTCCACGTCACCGCCACATTCACCATCCACAACAAGCCAGTGAACGCCTTCTGGGCACTCTTCCAGGTCAGCGGTGGGCAAAACCGGGGAGGGTGTGGTGTATTGCAGACATGGTGATTGCATGATGTGGAGGCAAAATTGGATGTGCTGCAGCACTGAGGTCACCTTCAGTTGCTTCTGCCTGCCGCAGGCGCTCGCTGCTCCTTGCCCTGCCCACCCTTGCCTTCCCTTGCCCCCTCACCTGCTGCCTCCTTGGCTCAACAACCTCCCTCCGCTTTCCCTCCCTCCCCCCACTGTTTGTACGTGCTGCTCTGGCGCCTGAGTTCCATGCTACCGTCCAAGCTGCCTTTCTGTCTCTCCCGTGCATTCCGCCCCTTCTGAAGCCTCCCCTCCCTCCCCCACTGCTTGCCTCTGCGCTGCGCAGGTGCCCGAGGTTCACGTCACCGCCAAGGCCTTCCTGCCCTCCACCTCCCTGGTCACCTTTGAGCTGGGGGCGGGACTCAACTTCTCAACCTTTGTTTCGACCACTCCCGTCTCGGGTGAGCCAGCAGGGTGTCCGGGAAAGGGTTTGGACTAGCAGTACCTCTTGTGTCATCCATCTTCCTTGTTGCATGACCAGCAGGGTGGTTCGTTGTGGTGTCTTGTAACTAGGCAGGAGGAGAGTGGTCTTCAGTCTGGGCGGTGGAGAAGTGCCTGCCACTTTACGTAAGCAAAGTGCCCTCCCTTCGCAGGTACCCGGTGCGGCGTACCCCCTCCCTGCCTGCGCAGCTCACGAAACCCACCGTCCTCGACTGCCCCCCCTTCACCCCCCTCCCCCTCCCTGCCCCCCGTGTAGCAAACAAGAGCATCAACCGCTTTGCGCTCGTGCGCAAGCTGAGCAGCGACAAGACTGGCCTCTTCAACTCCCGCCTGTGGGACGGCATGGCACGCGAGTGAGCTGGGGTGGGCTGGGGTGGGCTGATCAGGAGATGATATAAGGCTTTGCTGGGGAGGTGATGCAAGAGAGGGTTTGTTTGCAGGAGCTGGCACTGGCTCGGCAGGAAGGGTTTGCACATATGCTGTTGCCGCTTCCACTTGCTCCCTGGTCATTCACCTCCCAACAGCCCACATACTGACCGTCTTTGCTTCCCCTTTCTTTTACCTGTCCCCTGTGCAGCGCCATGCGCAAGATTCAGCTGGAGGACAAGGAAATGGTGGAGCAGGTAATTGAGCAACCGAATCCACTGCAGTTGAATGCTGGTCGGGGAGCCAGCAGCGGACTGGTGCATTCGATTGTTGATAAGCACCGACTGGCAGCAGAATTCAGAGCTGGCCTATTCCCCTTTTCCTCTGTGTTGACCGCACCAGCCTGCCTTGCCACCCTTAGCCTGTTCATTGCCTTCACACGACATTGACTGGCAGCAGCGTGCAGGCTGGCCTCCCTCTGTATCAGCTGCCCAAAGCCTGCCTGCCTGCCTCGCCACAATCAGTTTTGTACACCCTACTCACCCCCACTCGTCCTGTGCCTCTCCCCACTCCCCATCGCCGCAGCTGCGGTACGACCAGCTGGGTGCCGAGTACAACGTGCGGGCAGACCTGCCCCAGATAATGTTTCGCAAGCTGCGTCAACAGGTGAGGCCTGCATGTATGGTCCGAGTGGGGAAGCATGTGGTGAAGGGTAGGGGTGCTGAGTTCAGTGCTGAGTATAGAGTATAGAGCTGCCCTACGTCATGTTCCGCAACACTGTGAGAGTACATATGTTGTGGCTGAAGCTGCTTTGCCCTATGTTTTGTACAGATTTTGCTGTAAGGTGTGTACAGGTCATGTGACGCGCAGCGTGCCTCCTGCCCTCCCTCTCCCTCCCACCCCTCTTGCACAGCTTTGTTGAACTGGGCCACTTTTGTGCCCAACTGAGGTACACTCAACCTGTGCTCATGCTCCCTTACCTCCTCTGCTAGCTCCCGCAGTTTGTTGATCTGGGCCACTACCCTCAACCTGTGTTCGTGCTCCCTTACCCCCGCTACTCCCTGCAGTTTGTTGATCTGGGCTACGCAGTGCCAACCGAGGTTGAGGTGCCCCCCTTTGCCTCCAGCCCCGCACGCGACACCCGCCAGCCCGCCCTGCCCGGCCGCAAGCCAGCGCAGCAGCAGCAGCAGCAGGGGCAGCAGCAGTGAGTGAGTGGGGCACATGGCCCTGCACACTCTCTCATCTTTGTGAGAGCTGTCAGCCGGCCTCTCTCTTTTGAGGCCGGCCGGTTGAGCCCCCACCAAGCCCTGGGATCACCCACATGATAGGGCCCAGGTGCTGTTGCACTGTCGATGTACTGCAATGCCCTTCTGCTTTAGTTCTGCGCGCAAGCCTGCCTCCCCCGGCTGGCTTGCCGTGAGCCCTCTGTTGCTGCCCTGCCCTTCTCGGCTACCTCACTTGGGCGGGGCGCTGCTGTGCCATTCCAAGCCCTCTGCTCGTCGCCCCAAGACGAGCTGAGCTGTATTTCTTTCCCGATGAGAGAGAAGCCATGCACGAAGGTGGCTGGCCCCTTGCTGTATTTTACCATCCAAACCTTGCCCCACTGTCCATACACACACCTCGGTTGCCCCAGTTTTGCGAAGCCTCGTGGCTTTTTGAACACCCCAAGCATCCTCAGGCACACCTGCCATGCACCTGCTAGGGTCAATGCTTTTGAAGGCATGCCTTTCACAGTTGAACTTGAACAGCAAGCCCCAACATGCATGTTGCCTGTGCCTACCCCAAACGTCCGTATCCTGACTTGCCGTGCATGTTGTACCTTGTAATAGAGAGGAGTGCTGATAGGTGCAACAGTCGTATGGCTGCTCAATGTTGTGCTTACAATGTCTTCCCCTGCCGTGCTGCCTGTTTGGCTGCGTTGCAGTATGTGCCTGCCGTGCCTGTGCTCGCCTCTTTTTTTGTGCACTCGCCCGCCTGTTTGCCTGCCACCTGGTCTTGTCTGTTGGGCTAGTCTAGTCTAGTCTAGTCTTTACAGCTTTACGCAAGCACCCTTTGTTAGAGGGGCCTTCAACATCAGTGGATTGACACGGTTCGTTCCTCAGAGCGGTTGAATTAAGCATGCACCCTTAATCAATCAATGAAACGGACTCATATCGCCGAGATTTCGATCGCAATTCTTTGCCGCAAGCCGTGTCGACTCATGCCGCTCGATCGCGCCGCTCTTCGTTCTTCTACGTCTCGCAATGCCGGGGTTATGAAGGCTCCGAGCAACCGTGAAGGGGGCGCCACTGCCGCTCACTCGCTCAATCATCGTGTCGATTAGACGGACGAGCCGACTAGTCGAGAAACGACGGACGCCGGTAAGTATTTCAACCGGTTTCGACGGGTACAAACTTGCGACCCCAAAGGGGATCGAACCGGAGACCTATGGGTCTCACTCCTCTCGCCAAGTGCGTTTAACGTCCGCACTCAAGACACAGAAGTGTCTGTTGGGCGTCCCCTCCGATGTTGTGCACCAACAACAAGTTGCATTGTTTCGCCCCCTGTGCCCGTGTGGTGCTGCGCTGCGCTGTCTTGCCCCGTTGTGCAGGCTGTCTGCAGCTGCGTTTGTGCCTGCGTGTGCAAAGGCCAGGGACCTCTCGCCGCTGCACCCGACCCAGGCGTCCTGTTGCGCGAGGCTGGGTTGCTGCTCACATCTCGTGTCCTCACATCTGATGTGTGATGTGTGGGGGTGTCTGTTTGTTTGCCTGCCACTCCCTGCCTGCCCGTTCTTCCTGCCTTTCCTGTGGGTGGGCGGGAGCTGGTGGGGAAGTGCTGGTGAGCTGTGCACCGGCCCGGGGGTGACGGTGCAGCTTCCTGTTTGGAGTATTCATGTTAGGCTTGGAGAAGCACGTGTTGGCCCTGTAAAGGGGAGCCTTCCCATCCCCTATTGAGCAGCAAGAAGCTGCTCTGGCGATTTTGCTCTCCCCTTGTGCGCTTCTTGGTGCCCAGAGCCCTGCTGCCGTCTTGGGCTGTGCTGGTGTTTCTCCCTGCTGCCGTCTTGGGCTGTGCTGGGGCTATTGGCTCTGCCCCCTGCACTCGTCGCCCTTTCGGCCCTGCTCTGTTCTGGCGCCCTCTTGCTGACGCTCTCCCCGTCCCTGCCTGCCGCCTCGGGTGCTGCTCTTCTGCACGCAGTCTTCCCCCTGGTCGCCGCCTATGGTGCTCTTCTGCGCACACTCTCTCCCCTCCATGCTTGCTGCCTCTGGTGCGCTCTCCTCCCTGCTTGCTGCCTAGGCTGCTCCTCTTCTGCGCTCATGCTGTCCACTCCCCTGCTTGCCTCCTCTGGTGCACGCACACCAGCACGAACGCAAAAGATGCAGCTTTACACAAACAATGACAGCACAAACAGAGGGCAGCAGAGCACATAAAACAGTAGCACAGAACAAGCCGGATCCACCAGCGCAGCGTGTCAACTCATGACTCAAAAGCAGAGTCCTTGCCCGCCAGCCCCGCTGGCCCGCTTGCGCCACCCTTCATGCCACCGCCGCTGTTGGGCCGCCCGTCCATGCTGCCACGCTGCTTGCTGCCAGCGCCCGCCCGTGCTGCTGCCTGCCCGCTGCTCTTTTCGACATCCGAGACTCTGCCAATCAGCTCAAACAGCTGCAAGTGAGAGAGGGGCCAGGGAGGGCAGGCAGGAGGGCACTTGATTGGAGCAGGGTAGGGAGCCGGGGAGTTGGGCGTGCACACCGGACGCCAACCAGCGGGCACACCCAGCCGCCGACAGCGGGCACGACACCCGCCAGCCGGCGCACGCAGCCGTCGCCCGCGAGTGGGACACAGCCTCCACCAGCCCTTACATCTGTGCTAACCATCATGTGTGGGTGGACGACACCTGCACGTGTGCCTGCACACCCAGTCCCGGCGTTCTGCCTGCTCCCCCATCAGCGCCCCTGCCTGCCCGCACCCTCCCAACCCTGCCCTTCGGCACCCTGCCACCTGCTCCACTTCCCTCTCTCCCCTTGCCCTCTCACCTCGTCGTTCGTGAGCCCGCAGGGCAGCAGGCTCTCGGCGCGGCGGAAGCGGAGGTCGACAGAAGCTGAGCTGGCGAGGTTGAGCAGCGCCAGATCCATGCTGGCTCCGGGGCGCAGGCTGCCCGCCCGGCTGCCCATCTTGCTGCCGGCGGCGTGGCCAGCAAAGCTGCTGGCGGTGCCCGCGCCGTCGCGGCTGCTGGCGGTGGGCGCAGGCTCGTGGATGCCTGCACGAGCTGTGGGGTTGTGACGCAAGGGGGTGAAGGCGGAGGGTGAGGGGTACGGTCATCGCCAGTTTGCTCCAAACTTCATTCTGATGCACTCTCCCCCCACCCTGTGCCACGTGACAGTTCCTGGCTCCCTTCTCGGCTTAGAATGTACTTGGTTGGCTGAGGTTGACTGGGGTTACGGGGGAGGGTGTTGGGAGGCGGGTGTGTGCGGCATTATGTCGCACCGTTTGCTGGCGGGCGGCGGCGTGGGCGGTAGGCAGGCATAGGCCGCCTAGACCCTAGCCTGCGGATTTCCTGGCAATCCCCAAAGAACCTACTGCACTCTGGCGCTGCCCCCGGGCTGCCTCTCACCCGCGGTGGAGGCTGCGTCAACGCCAAAAAGCTGCCCGCTCCTCTGAATGGCGGTCATGGTGCACTGTGAGGCGGCGATCGACGAGAAGTCCTGATGAGAGAGAACGCAGAAAGAGAGGACGCCACGAGGCGAGATTCGATGCAGTTGAGATGATGCATGCCGCTGGTGAGGGGGCGGCTGCAGCTCAGCTTCTCCTCACTTGCCGAGCTGCTAACCAAAGCCGCGAGGTTCACTGCGTTGCTCTGAGGTCCACTCTGGATCTCTTTACCTGCAGCTGCGCTTCCACAGCCGCCTGAGGACGAAAGCAGGTGCCGCACCCCGCCACCCAGACGCCCCAGCGACCTTGGACTGCCTGCAGGCGCCCCAGGCGAGTGCTGGGCCAAATTGGAAGCCCCTAAATCAGCAGCAGCAGTACGTGAGCCTAGAGGTGGGCGGATGCCTGCGCATCGCAACTACTTATCGCACGTTCCACGCCCACTGCAGCTCACCAGCGCAATGGCAGCCACACAGCAGGAGCCAGGCGCCGAGTTCCTGCTGCGCCGCCTGGCGCGCGCCACCGCCATCCCCGCCGCCGAGCGCCCGCCCGACGTGGCCGGGTTTGTGGAGTCGGTGCAGCTTCTGCGCGAGGCGTGCGACCTGCTGCCGCTGACAGCCGACGGCGGCCCAGTCTTGTCAGCAGACAGCCCTGCAGCCCGCCAGCAAGTGCAGCTGGCCTTCGCCAAATTGGTCAGGGCTGTCTATGTGGCCTCCGACACTCCACAGTGCGACAGGCCTTACGACAGCCACAGGGCTGCGTACACCCGGTGGCTGCTGCAACAGCACTACAGGCAGGGTCAGGCAGGAGGATGCTCACAGCTGGAGGAAGCATTGATGCTATTCGCATCAAGCATTGGTGCGCAGGACGCTGTTGTGGCAGCCACCTTTGCCAACCAGGCGGCGGCCATGCTGGCTGATGCGGCCACACGGCAGGCGGTCGAAAGCCAGCTGCAGGCGATGGCATCAGCGTCCGGCTTGGTGCAGCCCCCGCTGAGCGTCAAGCAGCTGCGTTACGTTTGCTGTGCCATAACAGCACAGTCCACGAGCATGCTAGCAAACGAGCAGCCGAGCCCAGGCGGCCTGGAGCGGGAGGCACACGCCTCCGTTCATGCACGTGCCACTTACCTCCAGGCCCTGCAGCAGGCAGGGCGCAGCCGCTTGGATCAGCTGCTGCTTCTTGACCCAGAAGACCCCAACAGCCACTTTGCAGCAGCAGCCGCAGCAGCAAATAGCGATGACTTTCAGGCAGCAATTCACTCCTCCCTGAGAGCCTTTCAACTTGCTCAGGAGCAGCGCCGCCATTGCAGGGCAGTGACATGCGCCCAGGCCGCGATGATGTATGCCGGCTCGCTTGCAGTGCATGTCGGCACGCGGCGCGCGATACTGACGAGCAACAGCCGGGGCGCCCTGGAGGGTGTGGTGGAAACTTACCCGCGAGTGCTGCAGGCACTGCGCAGCTGCTCACCAGCGCTGCCGCGGCTGTGGGTGGAAAAAGGTGAAGGTGGTGGCGAGATGGTGGAAGCAATACGTGCTCAACTTCACGAGGTGCTGCAAGGGCAGCGCTGGGAGATCATATTCCCCTCCCATGACGAGATGCAGCAGGCTATGCAGGCTGCACGCGGAGTGCTCACAAAGGCATGTGATGGCTGTGGCCGCATCTCAGTGGGGCTGCGCAACTGCTCCCGCTGCAAGAAGGCCCGGTACTGCAGGTGAGGTGCCTGCCATTGAAGTGCACAAGGCTTGTTGAGTGATGCGGCAGGATGCACTGCGCTCGTGGTGCGTCAGGCTCTTGAAGTTTTGCTCAAACTCTCTGCCATGCAGCACCGAGTGCCAGCACCAGCACTGGAGGGTGCACAAGCGGGACTGCCGGCCGGCCTGAGGCGCAGGACTGCCTGACGCAGCCTGCTTCCGCAGTCGCTCATGATATGCACCGGCGTTGCCCAGTTTCTTCACAGCACCGCTTCTCTTGGCTGGCTTGCACCGCCTTTGTTTCGTGCAGCCCACAAATTGTCGCCATTGCTCTGTGCTGTGCTGCGCTGTGCTCTGTGCTCAAGCCGCCACAACCCGCGCTCGGTGCAACTATAACTCGTAAGCTGAATACATCCTCCTGTTGAGTGCCCCTCGAGTGGCACACGTGGCGTGGCTGACACTGCTACCCATGTGTTTCTTGAACCCTCGTTTCAAGTTTGCTTTGTGATTGCATCAACTTTGTGTGAATTGAATTGATAGGCGAGGTTGCGAGTAGGAGGGGTCCGGCCTGGCTGGAAGACGGGGAGGCACTGGCATCGGGTTTACCAACAGAGTGCAGGCAGCGGCCACAACACCTCCTAGCCCCAGGTACATCCTGTCCTGTGGGTTACAGGCAGAGAAACGTGTAGTCGCAACTGCCGTGACGGCTGCGTGCTGGCAGGTGCCTGATAGGCCGCCAGAGGCTGGCAGTTGGCAATTGGCGGGAGCAGAGGGGTGCCTGTAGGGGTGTTTGGAGGTGTGGTTGAGCCTGGGCCCAGGCTGGCGCGGTGGCACCTGCCCCGACCTCACATTGAGACCAGCGGAGCTTGAACGCATCAATACATGTTATGATGCTTCCAGCTGGTTGGTCGGCAAGCAGGCGGCAGGTGTTCGCATCTCACGAGGGTAACCGTCATCTCTGTGGGGAAGTACACGGTGTGATACACACACACACACACACACATATACACGCCATCAAATGTGGGATGCTATCTCACTCTTCCCGCACTCTTCCCAGTCCTTGTAAAACCCACCACCCAGCTGCACCAATAGCCGTGTGCAGGTGAGCCCAGGGCAGACACCTCATCCAACAGGCCCCCAGCCTCCCCAGCGAGAGGCAGGCAAGCAGGCATGAATGCATATTGCTTCCAGACAGTCTGGCGGTTCGATTGGCTCACAAACTCCTCAGCCCACCCTCCAATGCATCGTCTCAGCCCCAGTCGCAGAGTGTGGTTTCTTTCAGCGGTACAATCATGGGCAGACAGGTGGAAGTTGTAGTACAAAAGCAGGCAGTGCTTGAAGTCAAGAGGACTGCGAGAATGTGGCACAGCGGGTAAATACAGTGCTTGTGTGAGCGCATGAAAACTGGGGTGGCACAGCTTCTTTATCAACAGACAATTGCATCATCTGCTCGAGTTGCAAGCCAATACTACTGGCCGCAGGCGACTGCCAGCCCTGCCTGCAGCTGCTGAGGCGGCGTGGGTACTGTGAGCGGCTTCTGCTGTGCTCGCAGCTCCTTCACTACAGGCGGAGAGACCGGCTGGGACTCTTCCACCTGCCTCCCTTCTTTCCCTTGCTGCTTCCCGCCCTGTTCTAGCTGCCAGTGCTCACGCCGCTGCCGCTGCCCGTGTCCCTCCTGCTCTGGCTGCCCCAGCGCTTGCCGCAGGCACTGCTCCGCTGTCTGCCGGGCATCCTCTGCCCCCTGCCGCGCCCACTTCTCCAGGCGCAGCTGCTCCTCCAGGTTTTCAATCTCCCGCGCATCAATCGCCGCCTGCCGTTCTGCCGCCGCCTTCTGATGCACCAGCTGCACCGCCAACTCTTTCAGGTCTGCCTGTGCAGTGTCGAGCTCTCTGCGGCAGCAAAATGTGGTGGTGGTGGAGCGTGAGGGGCGGGCGGGGGGGCGAGGAACGTCAATGCACGGGGTGGGGGGCAGTGGGGAGGGKGTGTGTGGTGGGGGCGGGCCGAAAGGCTGGCGCTGGTGGGTTTGATTGGAATGGGGTGGGCGAGCACAACCGCGTGCCAGGTGGCACAGCACGGCGCACGGCACAGCACAGCATAGTACAGCACTGGCCGGGGCCGGCCAACACAGCACTCATGCCCTGATGCAGAGCAATGCTCACTAGCACGGTGCTGCCACCCGTGCCCATCAGCACCAAACGACAGCACCAGTGTCGGTGATCCTGTCAGCCCCTCTCACTCTGAAAGGCTGGTGGTGTGCGCCTCCTCTGCCTCCAGGGCGCACGTGAGGAAACCCAGCTGGGAGCGCAGCTTGCCTAGCTCAGCCGCTGCCTGCAGGCACAAATGTTGGGCGCGGGAAGGCACGGGGGCAGTGACTGGCTGTGCAAGGCACTGTGCAAGGCACAGGTGTTGAGCAGGCCAAACACAGAAGCGGCGGTCAAGCGCAGTGGCACCCTGACATCATGGGGATTTTGTATGATCTCTGTTGATACGCACACGTCCTGAAATCATGGAAGAGGGGAGGCTGGCGGCGGAAGGAGGGCAGATGCCCTGGCATGTAGGCCGGCGGCGGACAGGCAGGCGTGCAAATGGCCATGTCCCACAGCGCACTGTGCATATCGCGAGGCAGAATGAATGTTGCAATGCAGGCTGGTACTAACCTCTGCCACCTCTGCCGCTGCTGCGGCCAGCTGCCGCCGGCCCTCCTCTAGTTCCGCCGCTGCAGCTGCTGCCCGTGCCTCTGCATCAATGCGCCTCTGTTCTGCCTCTGCCAGCTGCTCGGCGACCCTCTCCAGCCGTGCCCCTGTTGTGCTGCTCTTCTTCTGCTCAGCTTGAAAGCACTCCTGCCTCTCGACCAGTGTGGCTTCAGCACGCAGGCACCGCTGCACCGCCGCCGCTGCCGTCGCCTGCAGGGGGAGGGGAAACAGGCGCGCCGCTTGTCGGGCCGGGATCTAGGGCAAGCTTACCGTTGCATAGTGAGAAGGCGGGGGGCAGGCGCCTGCACTCTGCTTCCGCCGAGCACAACGAGAGCTCAGAGTCGCCCCCAAGCGCCGACAGCCTTCAGCGCTGCAGCATCGCGCTGCTAATGGTACGTCAGCCTACATGTGACCGCCAGGCGCGCCAGACGAGTACACAAAAGACGGCGGTCCATATCAGCGGCTGAAACATGGCGGCGATACCCGCCTCTATGTGCCTAAACTGTGACAAGCTAGCCAAGAGGGCGGCAGCCAAGCGCTTTCGGAGCGCTGGATGGCATGCCTGCCGCCCATGCTGCGCTGCGCTGCGCCGCTGCTGGTCTGCGCTGGTGCCGCGCTGCACAACCCGCCACCATTCTTCATTGTTACGCCCCCAACCTTCAGCGCAAACATGTCACAGGACACTTTGAAGCTAGAAGCTGCACCGCCAATGCAGTACACGGTTGCACGAGCACGCCCCGAGCCTGTGGATACTGCGCGCCACGAGCGGTCGCGGACTTCTGGGGTGCACAAAGACCATCAGTTGCGGCCACGGCTGGCCTCATCTTTTCAAGTGCAGCTTGGCCGAATCTTGTAGAATCGAACTTATCTGTGACGTTGCCAAGCGCCCAGCCAGGCACGCTTCCGCCTGCTTTGTCACCGTGCCCGACACAAAGAGCACCCAGCAGTTGCAGTTGCGTTTGCCACATTTTGCTTTGCTTGATTTATGTTGCGCACACTTACGGTCCGGCGGAACCTGTCCGCCCCCTCTCCCGGTCCGACAGGGCCTACTATGCGGGGTGAATGTAACACACACAACTTTGAGGGGATCCTCACTCCGGAGTGAGGGAGGGGGAAGACACGTCAGGTTGTCGAGGGGTGGGGGGCCACGGGGCATTACAAGAGCATGCACGCACCCACACCGCATACGGGCGGAATGCAAACAGGAGTGAGGGCTGGTGAGCGCGCTGCGCCGCGTTGGCCGGGGTAAAGCTGTTTCCCTGCACATGTCCGGGTGGAGTGCTCAAAAAGCGGGCGGCACAGCGCGCCGCAGGTGCGCCTGCGCTTCTGGGAGCGCCTGCGCTTGTGGAGGCGCCATGGCGCGCCTGCGGCATGCCAGCGCTTGTGGAGACCGCCGGCCGGCGGCGGCACAGGCGCCGCAGGCGCCTCTGTGCTGCCCAAACATACCAACCACCATGTCAGGGAAGAAGTGTGCACTGGTATATTCAGGGTGTGGCTGGTGATCGGTGGCGCCGGCGCCGCAGGCGCCCGAGTGCTTGGTGGTAGTGGCCACTTGCAGGCGCCCCGGCGGCGCTGCCAGCTGGCGCCCTCTGCGCCGTTGGGGTCTCCCACTACACACGGGGGGCGGGCTTTCCCGTGCCCTTCGCTGCATTGTGACGCCCCAGTGGCTTTAGCTCAAGGGTTTGGTGGGGTGGGGTACAACCTGCTCTCAATGGTTTCCGGTCCTTCCGTTGCAGTGCCTGCCCGTCTCCCTGCAGAGCATGCCTTGGATAAGCCTGCTCTCCTCCCGTCCCGCGATCTCAGTGTTTCGTTTCATTCATTTGTGCTTGAATGATTCATTGAGCAGCACATTGTGCTTGAATGATTCATTTGTGCTTGAATGATTCATTGTGCTGGACACGACGTAACCCGCCTTCACTCATTGAGGAAGTGAACCTCTGTGTTTTGTGCGTTTTAGCTTGCCCTTACCCAGTATCCCCCTACCCATTTCAAGTGTTTGAAGCGCTTCCCAACCCATGTGTGGTTGCATAATGACCATTTTTTGTGCAGAAAAAGACTTGGGGTCAGCTGGGACACTATTTTGGGGTGCAAAATAGGTCCAGAGTACCAAAAAATGACTTGGGGCCACCAAAAAAGACACAGGGTGACACATGGTTACATGCGTCTGGCAGGGTTGCATGTCCAGCACAAACCAGTGCCCCTTAAAGGAAACTTGGCCCCGTATGGGCAGTACATGTGTTGACTAACCTACAAAGAGCCTTGTTTGTGCGTAAAGTGCCCAATTATTTCGGGGTCAGGAATCGAACCACAAGTGCCCACTTTTCACCGGGGGAAACACCAAAAGTGCCCACTTTTCACCGGGGGAACACCAAAAGTGCCCAATTATTAAGGGGTCAGCCGGGGCGG
>JTEE01000116.1:203529-227777 GCA_002896455.3 Chlorella sp. ArM0029B | reverse complement strand
GGGGCAGGGGAGGAGGGGTGGGAATGAGGGCAACGCAGGTGGTGAGTGGGGGCGGGTGCTGGCGGGCTGAGAAGCATGCACCCGGCAGCAGCCTTCCGCAGCAGGCAAACCAGCAGAAGAGAAGCGGAGAGGCGGAGAAGTCCGCGAGGAGATGCGAGGGAAGAGCATGAGCACGGGCTTGGAGAACAACTTGACGAAGCCTCTGCACCTTCGTGCACGTCTGCGCGTCCACTGCCTCGCACCCAGCAGCGGCATTGCTCAGGCAGGCCCCGCGCCAGCAACGCTACACGTGGCAGTAAGACGCGTCCTGTGTCCCCCGCACCTGCGCAAAACGCAGGCTGAGGCTGCCTCCCAACTGGCCGCAGCCTTGCCCAGGGAGGCCCCCCACCACCAGTACCCCAACATCACTACTCCACCAGCAGTACCGCACACACCAGTACCGCCCGCACCTGCGACACTTGCAGGCCCATGCGCTGGGTGAGGGAGGCGCCGGGGCACACGCCCACCACGCCGCACACGTCCGAGGGGGTGAGGGAGGAGGCAATCTCGATGGCAGCGGCAGCCACCAGCATGGGGATCTCCTGGTGACAGGCGGAGGGCGGCGCGGGGGAGAGGCAGCAAGTGAAGGTATGCAAGATGAGCGTAGCCATGGGACGCACCAGGAGATGCACAGGGGACGTGCGGTAAAGCTCTCGACAACAGAAGCAGACAATGTCATAATTGCCGCCGCCGTGCTTTCCCGCTCCCCTGACTCCCACCCTTTAACGCAGCTAGTTCACGCCGGGGCACCTGCTTGCACATCTGTCCAAAGTTGGCGGGCAGGGCGGCGCACACGGTGGCCTCGATGTACTCGCTCACGGCCGCCTGGGTCTGGGGGTCGGACACAAACTGGTCCAGGGACTTGACCACATCCTGCAGGGAAGAGGCAACACAAATGCGCAAGAAAGCGCGAGGGTAAGTTTTTCTTCCCCTGACTTCCTGCACTCTGCACTCCGTCTTGGCTGACCACCTTGCCGCCGCCTTGCCCAGGCCAGGCGGCCCACTGGCTGCCCATCCCCCAACCCACCTGGCAGTAGTCGCACGGCGTGTGCTGCAGCTGCTCGCCATCGGGGCGCAGAGTCTGGAACTGCCCCTTGTTGACAGACGTGATGACGGGGGCTGCACAGGACAAGGAGGAAGACCGCGCAGACGGGCAGGTCGGCAGCGGCAGCGGGCGGGTGGCGGCGGGTGCCCTGCTGGTGCAAGCCCCAGCGGCCACCGAGCGGCGCAAGCCGCGTGCAACGACGTCCACAACACTTGCCTGCGGACGCCAGCGCCAGCAGGCCACAGAGCAGGAAGAGCCGCATCTCGACGATCGCTAGGAGTTGCGCCTGCAGCCGTGATCGGTTTCAGAGCTTGTGGAGCGATGCCGCACAGCGTGGGAGCCCTGCCGAACGCACAGGCCTCCGCCCTGACTGCGCCACAAGCCCGCACCTGGTTGGGTAAGCGCTCCGCCTTCTCTCTGCAGCCCTTCTGTGCGCAAGCAAATGTCACTGGTCACACTGAACTCCCGAAACGAGAGGCTCAGCGTCCGATGGTCTCATGCCAAGGTTTCCTCGCTGTTCCCTTCGCTCCTTCATCGCGGGTTGCGTGCAGCAATCCAATTTCACGCCCCATTATCTAGCCGTCGGCATGGCGTGGCCACTCGGGGCAAGGGTGGCCACCGCCCTTCTCTTGCTCCTGTCGGGACCAGGTGCAGACGCCTTGCGGCAACATGGCGGGGCTCGCAGCGGATCGGACAGCTTGGGGCAGCGCACTGTGTCGAGCAGGAGGCCGCCCCTCCACCAGGGCTGCGTGGTGCTGGAAGGCGGGGCGCCGCGGTTCGTTGCCAGCGGCACTGCCGGCGCCCAGTGCGAGGGTGAGCACAGGGGCTGGCTTGCGCCCCTGCTCTATCCTGCGCTCCTTGGCAGAGTGCGAGAGTGCCAACGTGATCGTGGCATAAATGCCTCAGCAACCTCTGTTTGCAAAGCCGGATGCAGCACTGGTGGCCAGCATTTGGTTGCTGCACCCCATGCGGCGCCGGCGGGAACGGGCGGCAGAATGAGGGGGCCCGTTGGGTGCTCGCCATTCACGGCTGCACTGCTTCACTGGTCAGGTGGTCTGCTTCTCTTTGCATTGGCATGTGATACGCCCCTGCTTTGGGCCCGCCCGCTGCCCACCATGCCCCTGCCGCGCACAACTAACTGCCTTGCCTGCCGTGCGCCTGCCGCAGGCGCGGCCGCCGAGGGCGCTTTCCTGCCGGGACGGCACACCGCGGGCGGCTGGGGCCAGCTGACCATCACCACCTCTCCCGCATTCAGCGATGAGCAGCAGGCGCTGGCGCTGGGGTACCTGGAGGGATGGCTGACGGGTGAGAGGGGGTGGGGTCGGGCCCGGGTGGCGAGCAAGTGGGTGTGCGCGACCGAGGGTTATTGAACAGCGGTTGGGTAGTGGGCGGTGTGATTACAACGTGGATTGCAAGTGTGTTGGTTGGGTGCATGACGGTGGAAGGTGTGTTTCAACGGCAGGGGCCCGCCTGTGCCTGAGCAGCACCTGCGGCAGTCGCCGCCCATCCCACCGCTGCCGCTTGTGGTGCATTGTGTGCCCAGCACCCGACAACGTCGTTTCAACCGCTTGCAAACCCCACGCCGCCTGCCTGGCGCAGCTGCCGAAATCCACGCGCACCACCACAATGTGGGGGCCTACTTCAACCTCACCTCGGACAAGCCGCTGGATTGGTGAGCGGCTGGGGCAGGCAGGGTGGGGGCGCCAGCTGGACCGCCCTGCTGTGTGGATAGCTGGACCCTTTTTGCCCTGGGGAGGAGATGAGAGCGGCAGCCGCGATCACGACTGGGCTCCGGGGTGGCTTATTCTTGATTGCTGTTGTGGGGAATGCATGAATCGTAATCGTATGGGGCAGCTCTGCTGTCCTTGTGCCCCTGATTTGCACCGACATGCCTGGCTGCTCCCTGTTGCAGGCTGGAGGCACAGGACGATTGGACGCGGCAGCAGGTCGCCAGCAATGGCAGCACCGACTTCTGGGTGGCCATTGGCCTGCTGCATGCACAGGTGGGTGCCTCCTGCCTGAGTATGGCATAGTATGGCAGAGTGGCGTGGGTGTTAGAAAGCGAGGATGTGTGGCTGGGGCTGTCAGCGTCTGTGGCTCTGTGGGTTTGCAAGGAGCATGTTGGGATGGATCGCATGCCCAGCATGAGGTACAATGCCAGGGAGGGTGTTGCGGGGTGCTGATGATCCAGAGCAGGGGCATGCGCGTGCAGGCGGCACACCCCTTCTTTAAACAGCCTCTCAGCCGGCGCCCGCCCCCTGCCGCCCTGCATGCTCTCTTGCCCCCACACCACCTGTCCCTCTTTCCATGCCCTCTTGTCTGTCTGTTTGTCTGTCTGCAGATGGACGGCATGCGGGCGGGGTACAATGCCCGGGTGGCGCACGAGCGCCAGCTGGCGGTCCAGGCCGGCGGCAGCGGCCAGCTGGCACATCTGCCGCACCTGGGGCGCCGCGCCTTTCTGTTCATGAGTGCAGTGGGCGATTTCGACACAGCAGTGGAAGCGCTGAGTGCTGAGGACGGCGGGGCGGCAGGTGAGGGGGGGAAGCAGGGAATGCGGTTGGGCAGCTTTTGAGTGTGTGAGTGCAGTGGGGGATTTGGACAGTTGTGGAGGCGGTGAGTGCAGAGGACGGCAGGGGGCAGGTGATGGCGGCTGCTGGAAGGGAGGGAAGGGAGACCGGCACCTAGAGGTGTAACACATGTGTCCTCTAGTGTTGCTCGCAGGTGAGAGTGGGGGTCAAATCGACTCTGGTGGCAGTTGGTCGGTGGGCAAGGCCGGCACGCATCAGAGGCATCCTCTGTTTAACCTCTGCCGTCCAACCTCCGCCACTCCCATCCCCGCTGTGCAGCCGCTGCACACCTCTGGGAGTCTCTCACCCCCCACCAGCTGATGACACGGCTGCACACCGCGGGGCGGTGCAGCGCTGTGGTGCGCGTCACACCCGATCTTTCAGACCTGCTGCTGGGCCACTCTGCCTGGTGAGGGGCCAGGCAGGGTGGGGAACTGCCAGATGTTCTGATGGACGGTCTTCCTGGCGAGGCGGGAGGGCGGGTTGGTATTGTCTATGGGTAGCTACAGCAGCGGGGCACATCTTGGGTGTGGGTGGCATTTGACGAGTCAGACCTGCTGCTGGGCCACTCTGCCTGGTGAGGGAGCGGTGCAGGTTGAGGTAGCGCAGGAATTGAGAGGGCAGTTCGGGGGCATTTTGTAAGGCACCAGTGGGGCTTTCTGGCCACGCTGGGGCGCTGTGTTGTGGTATGAAATGATTGGCGATCTGCCTTCCCCATTCGGTGGCAGGCTGGTATTAGGTTAGGCCCTGGGCAAGGGTGTTTGTGGGGAGTGCCCCATCCTCTGCCGGTCGTCCCCAGCCGCATGCTTTCGTATTTCCCCTCGCTGCAGGTTTACTTTTGGCGGGATGGTGCGCATCTACAAGCACTACTCGTTCGCCCTGCACCACCCCGCCCTGCGCCTGCGCCGCATGTCCTTCTCCTCATACCCAGGCAAGCCTTGGTGCCGTGTGTTGTGTGCTGTGTGTGCTCCTTCGCTCTGCACTGTGCTGCCCTGCATGCCCTTCTCCTCATGCCCTGACAAGGTTCTGTGCTGTGCTCTAACATGCTGTGCTGCGCTGTGCTGCATGCCCTATTCAACTTACCCACCTTCATTTGGCTGCGCCATGCTGTGCTGCTGTGCCAGAGTGTCCAGTGCTGTTTGTCGCACGGGACCCTCTCTCCTCTCCTCTCGCTCGTCTGGATCCCTCTTCAGCATTACATCGCACCTCCTTCCCACCTCCCGCCTGACCTGTCGACCCCTCTCCCCCACCCCACAGGCGAGCTGTCCTCGGACGACGACTTCTACCTGCTCTCCACCGGCCTGACGGTGCTGCAAACCACCAACTCGGTACTCAACAAGACGCTGCTCACGCTGGTCAAACCAGAGGTGCGCACAGCCATGCATTCTGGCAGGCAGCGTGCACCCAATTTAGGGAGTGTGCGCCTGTGCGGAAATTCTTGTGCACAAATGCATGCACAACTGGCGGGCGGGCGGACACGGCCTTGCTTCCAGCCAGGGTGCCTAAGAGCAGATTATTTGGTGCGTGCCATTTTTCGTTGCTAATCCTTGGGCTGGCTTCTGACGTGCGCTGGCTGGCTGCTAGGTGCGTGCTGCTGATGCGTGCGGTGCGTGCGTGCTTGCGGCTGGTGCAATGCCGTGCCCCGCCATCCCTGCACGCTCTGTCCCTCATTTTGTGCTTGGCATGCTGAACTGGCAGCGCGCTGGTTTCTCGGCCACGGCTTGATTCCTGACAAAGCTTGCCTCCCGCTCCCCGTGCAGAGCGTGCTGAGTTGGCAGCGCGCCCGTGTGGCCAGCTTCCTGGCGGGCGACGGCAAGACCTGGACAGATACGATGGCACAGCACAACAGCGGCACGGGGAATAATCAGTGGATGGTGCGCCGCTGCCTGTTGCCTGCACCGATTTGCCCCCCCTGTCTGCCTGCCTGCCTGCCTATCTGCCCGCCTCATCGACACTGCCTGTCTGCCTCGCGCTGCATCTGCCAGCCAGCCCGCTGCCTGCCCTGCCTTGCCGCCCGCGGTTGCGTCTGTCACCGTTTTCTGTGGCCCGCGCTTCCTCTGCTATGCGCCCTTTGAATCTCAACCCCTGCTATCACACTTTCCATCTACCCTCGCAGCCCACACCCCGGTGGGCCTCAAACCATCTCCAGCTGCCTGGCTCTGCACCTGCTTTGCCCTTACTGCTCCCAATCCCTGACTCGTTTTTCTGCCGGCCGACACTCTCCCGCTGCCCCCTTCAGGTTGTGGACCTCAACCTGTTCCAACCGGGACGGGAGCTGCCGAGGGGCCTGCTGTGGGTAGTGGAGCAGATGCCAGGTGGGGGGCGGAGGTGGGAAGCCACTGGCTGTGGCACAGCGGAGGGCTGCAGGGCACTGCTAGAAAGCACTCCTGTGCATTTAGAGGACTGCTTGCTAAGACAGCTGGCGACAACGGGGAGGAGGGCATCCCGGCTCACAATCTGCTTCATGCCTCTCCACAACTCCCGACTTTTTAAGACGATCAGGAGCTGAAGCCCCATCCTTACACTCCCGCTTCCCGCCCCTGTGCCGCTCCACCCTTTCCAGGCAAGGTGGTTGCCTCCGACCAGACGGGAACCCTGGAGCGTGGCTACTGGTGAGTCCAGGTCCTGCTGTGCTCTCCGCTGCCTGCCTGCCTGCCTGCACCGCAGTGCCTCGCTCCCGCACTTGTACTTGCGTGGCCTTGCACCTGTCTGTTCACCCGATTGTTGCACTGCTCTGACTTCCTCAAGCTGCATCTGTGTGGCTATTAGAGGAGCCTTATAGACGTGCCCCCATCTTGCCTGGCTCATGCCTCGTTCCTTGCCCTGCAGGCCAAGCTACAACGTAAGGCGGGCACGGGCTACGCTGCCATGCATGCAACCGGGTGGCAGCTGCGGGGCACCTGCTGCGACTCCCAGGCGTCACCATTTCATAGAGCAGCAGCAGACAGGCAGCTGCAGGTGGAGCTTGGCGCCTGTGACTTGTGTGAACTGGAGTGTAATCCGCCCACTTCCCTCTCTGCATCGCAGATCCCTTTCCACCCGGAGATCTACCGTGACAGCGGGTACCCCGCCTTCCTGGCGCAGCAGGCGCAGCGTGGAGCAGACTACGCCTCTGCAGCAGGTGGGGCGCGGCGTGTGCGCGTGCATCCTGTGTGTGTGTGTTGGGCATGTGGCCATCTCCCCTGCAGTGACGGGCCAGCATGCATGCCTTGAATGCCAAAGTGTGTGTTACAGTCACCCGGCATAGTAGGCCCTCTTGGACCGGGACAGGGGCCGGGAACGCCTGAGCCTGTGGAACTGCACGTGACGCCCACGTGCCCCCAGCCCTGTCCTATTTGACCTTGACCTCACGCACCACAGCCTGGCGGGCGATTCCTGCCAGCTGGCATCCCGGGCACACGCAGTATCCCTAGGCGGGACGCCCCCGTGCCTGTCCTCCCCTCTGCGCTTTTATCTGCCCTCCTAGTTCCCCCGTAGTGACGGGCGCCTCAAGCCAGCTTGCTTTGCTTTTTTGGGTGTTACTCTTTACCAGCTGGCACACCCGGGCGTATACATATTTCTCATTCTACCTTGCACGCCCTTCTCCTCTCCCCGTCTCCCCCAGTGGCGGGTGCCTCTTACCAGCTGGCACCCCGGGCCCAGATCTTCCGGCGGGACGCCCCCGCGGTGGATAACCTGAAAGACCTCAAGGACTTGCTGAGGAGCAACAAGTGGCCGAACGAACCTGTGAGTTCTGGTCCATATATGGGGGGGGGGACTGTGTGTAGCTGTGCCGGTTAATGACATCCTGTGTGTCACCACGGGGCTGCAAGGCGCACCGGACGCGCTTTTGTGCACATCACCCGCGTGCCCGCTCCCCGGTCCTAAATCAGTACTCTGGCACCCCCCGCTGGATGTTGAGCTGCCCCGCCCACCATCACCACCTCTACCCTCTCACCACGTGAGTTCTTGCCACTGCCCTGCCCTGCCCTGCCCTGACCCCACAGTACTCTGGCGGCTCCCCGCTTGGCGCGCTGTGCGGGCGAGGTGATCTGGACCCCCTGTCCCCCTCGGCCTATGGCTGCTACGACACAAAGGCCACCACATGGTCCATGGCGAGGCGCCTGGAGGCTGACGCAGGTGTGTGGGTGACTCGTCGAAGGGGAGCCTCCCTGAGGAAGGGCAGTGAGAGGTGCTTAAGCTCGGGTAAGGGGTTTTAGGGGCAGGAATTGCCAGGTGTGCCCAAGGTGAGAGCCATTGTGTGGTGCTGGCATGGCGCTGCGCCCAGCACTTGTCTACGGATACAGGTGACGTGGTTCGTTGGTGCAGTGAAACTCGAGGCGCCGGCAGGTACTGCTTGCAATTGAGAGGGCGGGCGCTTGCAAGCTGCCGCTGCCAGTTGCACCCTCGTCAATCCAGTTTCGCGGGCTCCTCCTGCCCGCCTCACACGCCCCTTGACCGCCTTACCCCGACCTCATCCCCCTGCAGTGCTGGGGCCCACCTACGGCAAGCACATGCCCCCCTTTGCCTGGAGCCGCAGCGGCCCTCTGGAGGAAAAGGTGCAGCACATCATGCAGCCTGATGAGTTTGCTTTCGAATTTGAGCGCATGTCGCCGAATGCCTCCCGCTGGGCCTGGCTGGCGTCCCCTGAAGAGGCAGGCGCGGCTGTCACCGAGCAGTGATCGCGTGCTGCACGAGTTTTGGTTCACCACACGTTTGATGCCTTCCCTGCCGATCCCACACTGCGGCACTGTGGCACTGCCACCCCTTGACTCCACCCTCGGAGACTGCACCACCCTCGGAGGCTGAACCACTCGAGAACGCAATCCATTTGTATGCCATCGCACCATGCCTTGCATACTCCCCTGCCTGCTCTGTACCCCGCTAGCTAGCACTGTAACCGTTCGCCCTGGCTTGCTTGCATCATGGTCTGTTGGGCACCTGAGCTGCCACCTGTGTCTCGTTGCCAACCATCAGCCGCTCTGTGCTCGGTTTGTGCCGGCCAACAGTTTTCTGTTTCCCTCGGCCAAGGCCCCGCACCCTTGTCATGCTTTGCCACCTTGGAACCCCAGTTGCCTTGCATGCACAC
Organism: Chlorella sp. ArM0029B; assembly: GCA_002896455.3. Taxonomy (NCBI): domain Eukaryota; kingdom Viridiplantae; phylum Chlorophyta; class Trebouxiophyceae; order Chlorellales; family Chlorellaceae; genus Chlorella; species Chlorella sp. ArM0029B. Next base: position 219,058 of record JTEE01000116.1, on the reverse strand, counting down.
TGCTCCCCTACGCAACATGCGTGTCAGCCCATGCTTTGTTAGCGCCCATGCAAGGTTATTGACGGCAAGGCCGAGTGGTTATACCAAATGCGGCAGCAAAGCAATGTGCAGGGCAATACCGGTTGCTTGGGTGTGCGAGGTCAGCGGGGACAAAGGCATGAGGCAGGCAAGATGGTGCAACGTCGTTGGGCTTGATGTGGCAGAAACGAAAGCAGAAAAATGCCGTGCTCGTTGCTGGCTCTTTACGTCACAGCACCTCACGATGCCGGACGGCACTCCCGCTTGTGCATTCTCCAGTGCTGGTGCTGGCAGCCGGTGCTGCATCAGGGTGAGACACGGGAACGTTGCAGTGCCAATCAGTAATCCGCCAGCCACATGTGATAACGGCAGGCCAGGATGAGAACGGTTGGACACACCGCCCAAAGTCGCACAAGTTGTTGCAGCCTGTCAAGAAGAAGAAGAAGAAGATTACAGCCCGAGGGCGTGGTGTTGAGGAAACCGACAGGAAATGAAGCCAGAGGCACCAGTCAGCTACCATATAAGCCAGGCCTGTCAAGCCTACTCTCCTACCCACGCCCCCGCCTGCCACAAAACACCTTGCCCCGTGTTCGACCCTGCCAAGCTGCCAAGTATCACCTACAATACTGTGCGAGCTTGCAGCGAGCGCAGCGGCGCAGGCCCACAGCCTTGCGGCCGCAACCATCGCAACAGTTGAATGGGCCTTCCATTCTATCAAAACCTTGCCGGAGCATGGCACTGAGTTGCACAGAAGGGCCGTCATCCTGGCGCCCTTGCGCCCTTGCTGAGAACCGCTGACCAAGCCGACTGGCCAGCTGCCATCTGAACTCCACATCGTCTCCCCACTCTTGTGGCAGTGCCCGCTTGCAGCGAGCAAGTGCCTGCTGTGTTGGCTCATAAGCAGCTGCCGCAGTTTGCACAACGGCGCTGCCTGCCGCGGGGATGTCGGCGCGGGACAGTAGCACGTGTGCGGCACTCACAAGCAGGAAGTCCATGAGCTGCTGCTGGGCCAACGTAAAAGCCTGCGCGGAAAGCTCTGCAGCCCGCTGCTCCTGCCCCAAGTGCACCGCGGTTGCTGCTGCAAGCAAGAGGCTCTCTGGGTTGTGGGGCTGCAGTTCCAGCAGTCTGGCGGAATACGTCCGCGCAGCCGCCCGTGCTGCCTCCACGTTGGCTGGAGTGACATCGATGGAGTTTTATACCGCGAGGGCGGGGGCATGCTGCTCTCCTCGCAAGCTTGTTGAAAGCCAAGCTTTCCCAGCAACCTTGTGGCTGCCTCTGTCGCTTTGCGGCAGCATAGGTACTGCAGCTCCTGAAATGTCAACACAGGCTGTACCGCGGCGGCCGCTGCCAGCTGACTGCTCACCAGCTGCACCCTGGGGAGAGTGACCCCCACGAGGCTTGCAACGTTGTTGGCCAGTTTTAGTGCCGCTTCACTGTCCGCTGTAAAGTGATTTAAAACCACTGTGAAAAGGGCTGTCATCAGCTCCGGGGTTTTAAACTCTGCCAGCAGGGCCAGGTGCCGCGGATTGCCGTATGAGAGGAGGTGCTTGCGGTGATTCCTAACGCTGACTGGGGCAGCCGGACTCACATAGATAGATTTGGCTGCCTTGAGGAAGGCCAGCTGCACCTGCTGGTGGGCTGCCGCACTGTCTAGCTGCAGCGCCGGGCTGCCGTCGGCTGTTAGCGGCAGCAGGTCGCACGCCTCGCGCAGCAGCTGCACTGACTCCACAAACGCCGCCATGTCGGGCCGGCGCTCGGCGGCGGGGAGGGCGGTGGCGCGCGCCAGGCGGCGCTGCAGGAACTCGGCGCCTGGCACCTGCTCTACTGGTGCGTCCGCCATGGTTGAGCTATCGAGACAAAGGGGAAGTGGAGAAGGGCAGGTAGGGCACGGCGGGTCGGAGTTCGGGTTCGGGTCAGGTGCTACTGCGGTCAAAGACATATCCGGATATCACCTGGACGCCATGGACGTGAGGGCCGTCCAAGATGTGTGGCCCACACTGCAGGTGAGGAGGTGCCGCCGAGGGCACACTGGTGACGACAGGCGCGGGCTCTCTGACTTGTAAAACACTCGAGCGTGTTAGCATGCAAACTCGGCGGAGCACCAAGCATAGCAGCAAAGCTCGAACACTGCAGTCAGCTTTCCACCCTGCCGCAACGCCCACCGCCCGCCGCTGGTGAGCATGCCAGCCTCTGCCCCTTCGCGCCCCCTCTGCACGCTTTACATATGTGCATGCATGCTGCCGCAGGCCATGCGGTGCACCTATGTGACAAAATCGACGCGGTAGTCTTCATATGAGTGAACCATGGGATGTGCAGTGCACTTGATCATGCGGTCAGGGCAGCAGGTCGAGAATCGAATATTGCCAGCCACATTATCATCTGCCGTCTACTTCACCAGCCAGCCCCCTCGTCCTGCACCCCCAACAGCTGCAACAGCTGCTCAAGATCCTCTGCACCGCTGCTGCCCGCATCCGGGCCGGGCGAGAAGGGTCCCTGCACTTCCGCTGCCTGACCTGCTGCCGCTAGCCTCTCCTCTGCAGCATGACGGCCTGCCTCAAGGCCTGCCTCACCAGCCGGGCCAGTGGGTGCCTCCTGGACTTCTGCATCCTGAACTGCCAATGCTCTCCTGCCCCCGCCGTCGATGCTTGGGCAGCATGCTGCTTGCGCTGCTTCCTGTGCTGCCGCTTGGCTGCAGCGGCGGCAGCCTTGGCAGCCTGCCGTTGCTCCCCCTCCTCCTCTGCTGCCAGCAGCGCTTGCATGGCCACCTCAGCAGCTGCCAGAGCCTCGGCGCTGTCCTCCGGCTGCAGGGCGCGGGCAGACTGCTGGGTGGTGCGTGAGCCTGCAAGCAAGGTGTGCAGTGGAACAAGAGTGGCCATGGGATTGCGCTGCCACCCATGGCAGGACACGTCATCTCTATTGAGACTCACACGCCACTGGTTTACAGAAAGGCAGGAAGAAGCAGGGCGGGAGAAGCTCCTTGGTGCAATGCTAGTTCTTTAAAAGTCACTCACCAGCAACACAACGCCATAAACACAGCAAGCCCCATGTACCGCGCTGTTGCTCAACTGGCATGCTCAGTCCCCTGCCATAAGTGCAAAGCAAACGCAACCACACCACCTGCTGAGGCCCGCACTACCTCACCTTGCTTGGCTCGGGCCCTCGCACCAGCTGCCGCCAGCAGCTGCGCCGCAGTGCGGTGGCGCTTGGTTTGTGCAAGCTTCCGAAATGTTGCATGCGGTAAGAGGGGCAGGGTGGCTGACAGAGGGTCAGCCCCAGCGTCCAGCAGCGCTCGCACGCACTCTATTTGGCCCGAGCATGCTGCCGCGCCCAACGGATTTTCGCCGCTGTGGTTTGTCATCTCCACGTCAGCATGGACACCCAGCAGGGCGAGCACGCTAGACAGCGAGCCGCTCATGGCTGCCCAGAGGAGCGGGGTCGCGCCATCAGCAGTGAATGGAATGTTGGCGTCTGCACCGTGCTGCGTTAACATCGCCACGCATGCAGCTGCCCCCTTGCAGCGGCGTTTGTCAGCAAGGCGGCTGGTGCTCGATGCTGCTGCTAGAAGGGCTGTGGAGCCATTTAAGCTGCGGGCGTTGATGCTGGCACCACGCTGCAGCAGCAGCTCCACTGCTGCTGGGTAGCCCTGGCTGGCTGCCCAAATGAGGGGCGTCTGCCCATCCACATCCGCCGCCTCCAAGTCAGCGCCCGCCTCAAGCAGCATCTCCAGGCACGCCACCTGGCCATAGTATGCGGCCCACAGCAGGGCGGTCCGCTTGCGTTCGTCGCTGATGTTGATTGCAGCGGGTGCGGCTGCCAGGAGGAGGCGCACGCAGTCGCTGCTCCCCTTGCCCACGGCCAACATTAGTGCTGTGCGCCCGTTGTTGGCCTGCGCAACACCAGAGGCCCCTGCTTCCAGCAGTACCTCCACGCAGGCAATGTGCCCGCAAGATGCTGCACTCATCAACGGTGTGGTGCCGTCGCTGGAAGTGGCGTCGATCAGCTCAGGCTGATTGCTGAGTGCGGCCCGCAGGTCTGCCACCAAGCCCTCAGCGGCAGCCTGGTGCGCAGGTGTTAAGTACGTGTTGGACATGCTGGCCGCAACACGACCTGCCAAGGAGCAGGGGTCGGTGGTAAAGAAGACGAAATCGTTATTGCACGACAGGCAGAACCCAGTACCGCGGGGCGGGCTTTGCCACGGCATGCGGGGCCAGCGGAGCGGCGGCGGGCGCGGGCGGGCGGGTGGGTGACGGGGCTGCAGGCGTTCGCAGGCGGCAATGGCGCGCGCACTAGCCCCACTGTGTAGTTGTGATCGTGCCTACCATGCAGCCGATGAACCTACGGAGGCCGCCTGACCGCCGCGGGTGCCTGTGTCTGACCTCGGGGGACCCTGCCGACTTCGGATGCCGCTTTGGCGGCTTGGTGCCCTAAATGAGCCCTGCGCGCTTCCAATAAACCGCGTTTTGAAAGCGGCGAGAGTCGCTAGAAAGCAGCAGTCCTGCTCCACCAGGGGCCAGGGACGCGACACCAGGGGCCAGGGACGTAGCTATAGCAGCTATCTGGATAGCAACCCTGCATCCCCCTCTCACTTGTGATAAACACACCTATCGGCGCGCTTGAGCACCACCCAACACCACCCTCCCTTTACAATCGATGTAAAGATGTAAAGATGTAAAGAGAAAGATGTAAAGATGTAAGGGAGACCGCTGGCGTCAACCTGGCGCACTGGGGCCTGGCGCCTAGCAGGGGCTCACGGCTCCCTCCAAATGCCAAAGGGTCTTCTCTACTCCACAACGCAAAGAACCTTTGCCCTGCTTGTGCGAGTTGGCATATTAGGGAGTTCAAACACGCGAAACTCCACTCCTCTCCACTTCCACTTCACTTCACTTCAAGGTGAACACCTTGAAGCCTCACTTTCTCCGGCCTGCTGCATGTGTAAGGAGGTGAGGCCATGCTCAACAAATACTATGCAAGCTCGCGGTATTGCATTCCTAGTGGCTCATTACCAGCCCTGCACCACCACATGCTGCATCACACACGCGCCGGTGTTTGAGTGGGGTGGGCAGCGGGGCACGGCGGGCAGCGGGGTTGTTGTTGCTTCGGTGGTGAACCGACGTGCCCGCCTGCTGATCGACCGTGTAGATTAGGGTCCCCAGGGGAAAGCTTGCATGCAACTATGGAGGCATGGCTGCACTGCTCTGGTGTGTGTGTGCGCAGAGCAGCGGCAGGGGAGCTGAACGGGCACCCCGCTCAGCTTCGCTGCCCATCATGCACCCGCAGAAACAGATCGGTCTCCCTAATGTCTCGGGGGGGGGGGGGGGGCTTGCAGGGGACAGGGTCCCAGCCTGTCGCTTGCTGTCACAAGAGAGGTACAGTGCGCCCTTCGTAGCCCCGTCTGCTGCCTGCCTATCCATGAAAAATGCTCGCCCTGCCCCCATCCGGATTGGTGGAGCTCAAAATCACACATGCTGATGGTTGCATATGTGCACAGCCCTTATCTTTCGGGAGGGAGTTCCTGCAGTTATTGGGCTCGTGCCCAATTGCTGCAGAAGTTAGCAGCGCTACCCTAGGCAGGGGCTGTGACGCGGTTGCACCGTTGGCAGGGAGCTGATGGTGCTGCGGAGGCGCAGTCCAGGAGTGGCAGGTTGTAGCGCTGTCTCTTGGTGTACAACAGCTTGTCGACAATTGCGCTGCAGATAAATAGCTAGAAATGCATAAACATTTACATTCTTCCCACCATAACCACTTACAGTCTTCCCGCCGATGAGAGACGTCCCCCAGTCAGCACCCAGTCAGCGCGGGTCGAAGTCCGTCAGCAAGGCACAGGCGTTCACAGACCCTACCACAGCCCGACCCTGCTCTCATGCGACTGCAACGCCCGACAAGGCTGCCTTGTAACGCCGTTTGCCGAATGGCGGCCACTGTAGCCTCGGCCAGCCCAGCTGCCGGCGGCGGCGGCGCCAAAAAGGAGAGCGCCTGGGCCTACCCTCGCCCACCTGCGCTGGAGAAGACGAGCCAGCGGCTGAGGGTGCTGCTGGGAGGCGAGGTGGGTGCTGGGTTTGGTGGTGGCAGCGCCTCCGAGGCAGCCCTGTTGAAGCGACGGCGGCCGCACGCGCCAGATTGGCCGTGGAGGCAGCAGAGGACGTTGCAACAGTATCGTGGCAGGGCGGGTGTTCCCCTTTCGCCACAGCCTGCAACCGCCTCAGAGCATTGCAGGTCTGCACCCTTCCTGTTGTGTCAGCACGCCTCACCCACACCATTCCATGCTTTGTAAGCCTTGCAAGTCGCCTCCTCCTCTACCCTGCCCTGCCGGCTATGTGTGCAGCTCCTCGTCACGTCCCAGCCTGCAGGCTAGCTCGGACGGCACCGGCCACACTCCTGCTGCCCATCCCAGCCAAGCTTATTCATCCCGCTTTTGTTATTTTCCTACTCTTCGTGACCTCCAGGTTGTGGCCGACACACAGGCAGGGTACCGAGTTCTGGAGACCAGCCACCCCCCGGCCTACTACTTCCCCCCGCAAGACGTGAACAGCGCTCTGCTCACCCGCTCAGAGGGTGAGGTGGCAAACTGCCAGACAGTCAGGCAGCTGCAGCCTGGCTGTCAGCCTTGCAGCGGCAGCGGCAGCAGCCAGCGTCAGCGGCTGCAGCAGCAGCGGCAGCGGCAGCACAACAGCAGCGCCGTCGGAAGCAGCAGTAGCAGCGGCTGCAGCAGCAGCGCAACAGCAGCGCAGCAGCTTACAGAGGCAGCAGCGGCATGTGTCCGCCCGCAACGGGGTGCTTCAGCACTGCCAAGCCAGCTGTCCAGTCACTCTTAAACCATGAGCCTTCCTGCCCACTGGGGAAGCCCTGCCACTTATGCTTCCCTCCCTCTCATCATCCTACCTCTGCAGGTGGGTCAACCTTTTGTGAGTGGAAGGGCGATGCCACATACTGGGACGTGACGGCGGGAGGGCAGACTGCCAAGCGCCGGTGAGCTGCGCCGCTGCCTGCTGCTGCGTCCGCCTGCCGATGCTGCTGCTTGTCAATGTGTGGAGACAAGACAAACGCCTTCCTGCCCATTGCCACCCCCCAAACATTAGCACGATTATGGAGCCTTTAAAGCCACACCTGCCATCCCGCTTGTGGCCTGCCTTGCTGCCTTGGCGGGGTGTGGAGCTACGAGCGCCCCACGCAGGCCTTCCTTCCCATTGCCGGCTACCTCAGCTTCTACGCCACCCCCTTTGAGTGCTGGGTGGACGAGGAGCGGGTGCAGCCACAGGTGGGAACTGCCCGTGGCTTGGGTTTCCCAAAGGGGTGATGCAATTTGGTTGTGCTTGCCAGGAACCTACGTCACACAGGGTCATAGCTTGCTCTGTGCCACCGCTGGACCCAATGCCGGGCGGGGCGGGCAGGCACCAGCATGGCAGGGCACAGCATGCTGAGTCTGCATGGTCCGTGTGCTTGTACGATTTCATAGAGGTGGGCCCAAGTGACTCTTTCCACCTGCATTTCTGCCCCCATGCAGGAGGGATCGTTTTATGGTGGATGGGTGACGAGCAATGTGGAGGGCCCATTCAAGGGAGGGCCCGGCACGGCCGGCTGGTGACTGTCCATGATTGGTGGATCAGCCCTCACTGCCCAACCGTTCACAGCCACGATGAAGCGTGGCCCTAACGTAAATCATTGACTACGAGCACATGACCCAACGGCACAGCACGCCCTGTCGACTGGCGATGACTCAGCGTAGCAGCAGGCCGGGACAGGCCTTGGCTAGGTGGGGGGGCGGCCAGGGACGCCACCGGGCACCCTTCCCTGCATGCACCATGATGGTTTTGTTGTTGTCGGTTGCCAGTCGAAATTTGTGAACAGGGTGAGAAGCAGGCGGCGACGACAGGCCTGGCAGCGCAGCCGGAGCAAGGGGCAGCGGGAATCAACTGCAGGTTGCGTGCAGTACAGACGCCTGGCTGGTAGCGTTAGGTGGCAAACACCTCGGTGACGGAAGAATGGTTAGGCACCTTTGGCAACAAGGATGGCATATCAGAGATGGTGATGCTGCCTATTTTAACGAGGGCGTGAGCAGCAAATTTGCAACAGGGTGGTGGCCCTCCTGGCGCCAGCTTTAACATAGCCCAGAAAGAGGTCAAGGACGGGCTCATGTGCCTGATGTGCCACACCTGCACTGCCCAATGTTCTTTTCACATGTGACTTGCATGCACACGGCTGTTCAAGTGTGCATTGCATGCGCACGGTGGTAAAGCTGGACCACGCCTGCACCTCAGGCTGGAATTCCACCCGACAGTGCCTCCTCATCTCCCTGCGCCATGCCACACCCTGCCGGGCATGGTGTTCTGGCCTTTGCCGCCATCCTATGCAGAACCCATGCAAATTCCCTCCGCACACGTGAGTGTGACATGCGCGGCACGTAGTGCTCGCTGAGAAGGCGGGACAGACATGTGCCAGCGTTCCGGAGTGCCCGCTCATCGCCTCGCGGGCGACATCCGCGGGGACACGCGCCCTATCCCGGTGCTGCTCCGCACCCCCTCAATTTCGATGTCCACGCTCGCTGTGCAGGCCAGTAATCGAGCTAGCAGAAAGTGAGGCCGGTCGCAGCGCCAGCCACGCCGTCTGGGACTGTGGAAGGGTAGGGTCAACCTTCCTCCTGCCAACACACCACCTACCTGCCTTTTAGCGTGCGGCGGCAACCCTTGTGTGTCACATAGTCAACCTGTCACACCCTTCGTCGCTTCTGTGCAGCATGATGCGTCTTGCCGCCTCTGGGCTGGGCCTGCTGGCTCTGCTGCTGAGCCACGCCGCCGCTGCCACCGCTGTGAGCTGGGAGGCAGGTTTTCACAGGGTGGCTGTGGCAGGCTGGCACAAGGCCGGGCTGGGCAGCAGGCCTGCATGTGACAGGGCGGTAGACTTGCCATGTGCGATCAGCGGACAATCTGACGCACCAGACCGGGCACCCGAGACCCAGAGATGATCCTGCCCCCTGTACCGCTCACCTTCCAACATGCCCCTCCACTACGTACTGCAGCACAACTTCGCTGGCTACCGCAAGCTGATATCAGCGAAGCAAGCAGATGCTGCGCACACGCACAACTTCTGTGCGTGAGCGGGGCAGGGGTGGGAAGGGCAGGGCATGCCGAAGCCACTTGATCATGCTTGCATACCTGCCCACCAACCTGCACCAACCCCCGTTTGCTACCAGTGGGCAGCCTAGTCGAAGGCACCCAACGACTACTACATCTTGCACCCTTCGCTCCCATTGCGTCCACTTCGGAGCCCCACCCTCCCCCCGGCAGTCCAGCTGATCCGGGTGCCGACAGCGAGAGGTGCTACAAACTTGAAGACGATGCATCGCAATCCACGCTAGCATATGCTAGCGTGGATTTCCAGCCATTCGACCCAGCCCACAGCAAGTGTTTGCAGTGTCAAGCCAACGTCAGTGCATTGACGACGCGATCTCGGTTCCAGGTCACAGTCTGTGTCCCAACTATGCAAGGCTGCCTAATGATAAAAAATGCGCCTGCAGCTGGGGAGTTGAGATCATCAAAATGCCCACCCCTTGACCGCCTGCGCCCGGATGCGTCCCTGCTTGCAGAGGCCAAGGGCCAGAAGGTGCCACCAGCTGAGGAGGTGAAGAAGATTGCAGAGCAGATGTGCTCCGAGCCAGCGAAGGCTGCCGAGGCTCTGCGTGCCGCCATCTTTGCCGGTGGCGAGCAGGCGGAAGCCTACGTGTATGCCCTGTTCAACGCGGTGAGCGGTTGGGAGGGTGCCTACGGATGCGCACCGCCTGCTTGCACTCATGCTCTTTGCGCTGCTTGCTAGAAGGGGATGGGAGGCGGGGAGATGACAGAACATATGAGGTTGCTGCGTGGCATGCCGGGCTGGGAGCGCTCACATGCTAGCACATGGCACAGGCAGGATGTGGCCGAGTCTGACACTGCACTGCACTGACTCTGCACGCCACCAGGACGTCCTCGTGGATTTTGTTAATGACAACTGCCGAATCCCTTCCCTAAGCAACAGTGAACAGCTCTGCATGAACCCCATCTCCCAGAAGGACTGCGTCTCTCGGTGGGGATATGTGGAAGAGGTGTACGATTTGGCGGTTGCAGGCGTGAACGACGGAGAGCCTGCTGACATGGCAGACTAAAAAAAGTGGATGGAGAACTTTGCCAAGGTGAGTCGCATTGTTTGATCAAGCTGCCAAGATTGAGAACAGCAGTTCTTCGGTGCACCGAATAGAGGAGCGGAGCGCGGGAGGGAGGAAGACCATGCCCGCTGCCCTGCCTCTCCTGCGTTGTGCCCAGCTCGCCCTGACCTGACCTAACACGCCTACTAACTGCCCCCTCCCGCCCCACCCTCCCGCTCGCCCCACCCTGCCCTCGTCCTCCAAGGCTGCTGACGCTGTGGGTAAGCTGCCGCCTGTTTCCATTTGTTTTGACTTGAATGAACTTCCCTGCCTCGCTCTGTCTGCACCGCCCCTTTCTGTCTGCACCGCCCCTTTCTGTCTGTACTGCCACCCAGCTGCCAGCTTCGGCCCATGATGCCCCTGCCGCCTCCCCTGCCCTGCCCTGTCCTACTTAGTCCTGCCCTGCCCTGCCCTGTGTGCACATCTGCCCCCTTGGCAATGCCCCTTCTTCTCCTGCTCCCCTCTGCATCCCACACACCCAACTTCCCTGCCCCTTGGTCAACACCACCGCTGCCACATGCACGCTTCTCCGTGTTTCCCACCTGCTGGCGTGCCCATGTGCGCCACCGTGGTCCTGGTGGGCGATTCGGGCGAGGTTGAGGAAGAGCTTTTCTACCACACTACCGGCTAGGGCTGCACCGGCGCCAGTTGGCGAGCGAACCTGCGCGGTAGTCTGGATCAATAACCACAGCAGCAGCAACAGAGGCGCAGCCGGTCTAGCAACACTCAGGCCGATGCTGGAAGCTGACGCTTTGACGGCTTCCCCCAACCTTTTTGTCAACGTAATTTGTGGTCGATCACTGCACACAATGCATGCTGTAGATTATGTGTGCCACCATGCATGTTTTGGCAAACCCAGCGTGGTAGCGTGCCAGATATTAAGGCTAGGTAATATTGCAAAGTTGTGATGCGCCCGGGGGTGGGGCGTGTCGGGTCGGGTGGGGTGCTGGTGTCCAAGGTTGTTGGACAGGCTGGGACCACAGAAGCGGCTTGCCATTCGTGGTGGCAACCAGGACAAACGATGGAAAGTAACGTGTGCAGGTCTGTGGGTACTGGGTCAAAGAGACCAGCAAAGCGGGTGCGGACTCCGTCGCTCGGAGCGACGAGCAGGGGCCTACGGACAATCGTGTGTGCTCCGCCTGTGTGCCGCCGCCGAAGGTGCTGGGCCTCCTCTGGCTCTGGTGCCCCCCCCCGGGGGGCGCGTTGTGCGTCTTCTCCCCCTGTCGTCCCAGCCTTCTGCGAACGGTGGTGCTTGCCGCAGCCGCTCCTGGTGTGCGTCGTCGCTGGTGCTGGGCCACTGCTCTTTGCAACTTGCATTGAACGATGTCTCTGCGTGCTCTGCCCGCCGAGCAGCAGCAACTTGGTGTTGGCGCCAGGACCCACTGCTGCCGCCGCATGCCTGCTGTCCAGTGGCAGCCAGGTGGCCAGGTCTTGAGCACTGCCCGAGCGGGACCCACTCGTCCCTAGGCGATGCAGGCGAAGGGAGGGCTTGGGTAACGCGGCTGGGAAGGTAAGAGGTCACGTGTCCAACCTGCACCTTGGCAACCGTGTACCCTACCTTCCTATGAAGGGTAGGTACCCCGCTCGGGCCCTCATAGCCTGGCCCGAAACCCTTTCGCGCGTCACATACAATTTCCTCTCACCCGTCTCTAAACTCCGTCTCCACCCGCAGCATGAGGCGCACCTCCGCCTTCGCACTGGGCCTGCTGGCCCTGCTGCTGTGCCACGCCGCCGCTGCCGACGCTGTGAGCCTGGGAGGCAGGTGGTCAGCAGGGCGGCACAGAGTGGGGTGGGGGCAGCATGCGTGCAGGTGCATACAGAGCAGCTGGTTTCCGGGAGAGTAGACCTGCCTAGCACGGTCAGCGAGATGCTCTGGATAACCAGACCACCCCGCGCCCTTTGAACTGCCACTTTCTTCTTCTTCCCCTGGCCGCCTCACTCCTGAAAAGAGCCCTGTCCATTGCGTGCGTGCTGCCTTCTGTGTGTTCCTCGCGCAACCTTGCCCCTCCTCTGCCCTGGTCTCCTGCAGCGCAGCTTGGCCGGCAACCGCAAGCTGCTGCAGCTGAGAGGGGCGCACGTCCACACTTTCTTTGCGTGAGCTGGTGGAGGGTGGGCAACAGTGTATGTGCGTGCAAGCCATGAGTGTGGAGTGGGATGCATGAGCATCAAACTCGTCACATTGGTGGGCACGGACCTTCTTGCCCACAGGGAGCCCCGGGGCCCCGTTACCCGGGCCATGCCACCTATACGCATCAAGTTGACGCCCGCTCCTAAACCTGTTGACACCCTCCTCCCGGCAACCCCCGCAGACCTCCCGATCCAGGGGCAGACAGTCAGCAGTGCTATACTCTGGCTCCCGAGACTGCCGGCTCATTTGACTACGAGCTCTCCGGCCCCGCCTACAGTGAGTGCTTGCAGAAAGCGACATGTTGCACCACGCCCTTGGGCTGTAATCTTCTTCTTCTTCTTCAGCGTGTCCCATACAGTCGAGGGATGATCACATGCCTGCCTGCATGCGTGCCTGTCCTCCTACGGAAGCCCCTGCCTGCCTTTCCTCCCTCGAGCGGGCGTCTCTGCACCCAACTGCCTGCCTGCCTGCCTGCAGCTGCCTATCTGACAAAGTACCTGCAGATGCTTATACCAACCTGTCCGGGGACCCACACCTCCGCTGGTTTCCTCAACCCAAGCCTAAGGGCGTATTCTTCTTCTTCTTCTTCCAACCTGCCCTATCCGCGGTCACCACCCCTGCCCGCAGAGGCCCAGGGCCAGAAGGTGCCGCCAGCCGAAGAGGTGAAGAGGATTTCAGAGCAGATGTGCTCCGAACCTGGCAAGGCCGCCGAGGCTCTGCGTGCCGCCATCTTCGCTGGTGGCGAGCAGGCGGAAGCCTATGTGTACTCCATGTTCCATGCGGTGAGTGGCTGGAGGGGTGCGCGCAGAAAGCTGCCAGGCAGTCCCAGCACTGGCGTTCTTGGTGTGGGGCAGATCGTGACCGTGTTTTGCTTGGAAACGGTATTTCCCGCCTGCGCTGCGTGCCAGCCAAACGCTGCTCAATGTTGTGTGGGTTGTTCTTGCTGCGCAGCACTGCCTGACAGGCAGTGCCTATGCACTTGAAGGACTGCGAAGGCACCTGCATGTGTGGCTGCGGGCAGCGCACCGCCAAGTACGCAAATGCCGACCCCGGACATGCAGGCAACCATAACACATTGAACACAGGCACGTGCCAGTGGCTGATGCAACTCAATCATTCTGGCACTATCTCTCTCCTGCTCCAGAATTGCGCCTCTGCCCAGACTGGCTACGTCGACGATGTGTACATGGCGGCAATCGATGCTGTGAACGACGGGGAACCTACTGACCTGGCAGACGCCATGAAGTGGATGGAGAACATGGCCGCGGCCGCCGATGCAGTGGGTGAGCAAACACTCACCTCCTCCTCGCTTTGTTGGATCACAGCCGGTGTGTCAGCCTGCTGTCGACCGCCACACGTTCATGCTGGCATGCAGCTAGCACAAGAGCACGATACGCTGCGGCGTGTCAGCCCCGACCTCCCAGCCCAGCGCAGCCTTGCCCAGCCCAGTCGCAGTGCTCTGCATCCCTGGGCCAACACCCTGCCATGCTCCCCACCTGCAGGCGTTCCAATGTGCGCCACTGTGACCCTGGTGGGCGACTCTGGCGAGATTGTTGAGCAGCACTACTACCACACCACCGGAGGCGCTGCGCCGGCGCCAGGTGGCGAGTGATGCGGCTGCACAGGCACGACCACAACCCACGATCAGCGGAGGTGCAGTCGTGTCAGCTGGGTCTGGCAGATTGATCCCAGTTGCACTGGCACCAACGACAGCACTTAGCTTAGCTCAACGTAGGCTGCTTGCTCGTAATTCTCTGCCATCCTGGCTGCCAGTGCACCTGGCTGGCGTTGCACAGCTTTCAACACACACGCTTTCTTCTCAGCCTTCTGTCACGCACAATGCACGTCATGCTCCGAATTGCTTGTGCCACCGACTGGGCCTTGCAGCTGTTAATGTGAGTCGTTTCACAACCTGAGGAACAGTCGTTATACACACGCATGTAACTAAACAGAACATAACAGAACAAAACAGAACCAAAGCAAAACAAAACAAGCGAGGCAGGTAAAGGGGCATCCAGCCAACAGAAACAAACAAATAAAAACAGGTGGGGTGTGTGGAGAGGGTGCCATAGAGAGCTGCCAAGGTGACAGGCGCTGCCCAGCAGTTGGCAGCGTCCTTGGCAGGGAAATGCACTTCGAGCATGCACAGCTCTGGGAAGGCTGCGGCGACCTGTGTGTGAGGACCTAGCACGCGCCTGCCCTGCCAACGGGGCATCCTGCCACGTGGCCTGCCTGCGCGGTGTGCTCCTCTTACAACCTGGCTATCCGCAGACGTGCTCATCAGGCTGGTGTGCACTCCCGCTTGTGCACAATCCAGTGCTGCCGCTGGCATTCGGTGCTGCACAGCAAGGGAGGCAGGGAAGGCTTCAGTCGTCTAAGACAATTGGCTCTACACACTTGTGTGGAATGCAGCGCAACACCGTAACATCTCGCACACTCACAACTAACTGATCACCTGCAGTACTGCGCCTTCATGCAGCGCCTGCAGCGGCGCAAGCCTACAGCGCTGCAGCCGCAGCCATCGCATTTGGTGCCGCGGTCGACATTGTCCACTGCCTGCTGGCGTGCCGCATTGGTCACATGTTCCGCAAAAGGCTGGCCCCTCAGGGCTTGTTGGACAGACTGGTAGATTTCGTTGCAAACTGTTGCAGTCGCCTCAACTGCGTCAACCCACGGCTGTGGAAGCACGTGCTTGCAGCGGCGCAGTGCCGGCTGTATTTGCTCGTATGCCACCACAGCCTCCCAAAGTTGCGAGAGCTGGCTCGTTGACCCCGCGCTGAGCAGCGCGCGAATGCTGGCTTCCGGCTGCGGCACACCCGCATACACCAAAGCGATGCGAGCGCTGTACACAAGCATCCAGCTGTCTCGCTGCTGCTGGGCAAGCTTGAAGGCTTGCAGTGCGGCACTCGCGGTGCGCTGCCTCGGGCCAGACTGCGATGCACATGCCGCAGCTGACATGTAGCCTTTCACGTTGCTCGGCTCCAGCTCGACCATCTTGTCCGCGCACACCATTCCTGCCTGGCCGGCACGCAGTTGCGCCGCAGCGGGCGAGGGCGAGGGCGCACACCCTGACGACGCGGCGCCTTTCGCAGTGGCAAACCTTCGTAAAGCCCTTGCTAAGGAGCTGCACGCCAGCTACAAAACGGGCAGCAGCAACGAAGGAGTGTACGTGCGGGCCAACAGAGCCATGTACGACGGGCAGGAAGGCG
>JTEE01000116.1:163709-185188 GCA_002896455.3 Chlorella sp. ArM0029B | reverse complement strand
CTGCCCTGCCCACACCCCCCGCCCTCACCTCCCCATACGCCTGCGCCAGCAGCGGCTGGAAGCAGTCTCCCAGGATGATCAGGTAGGCGGTGGCTGAGCCGTACGAGTAGATGATGAGGACAACAGACATGGCGGCAGACGCCTTGCGCCCCAGCATCTTGCGCACCTGTCCACAGGGGATGGCAATGGGGAGAGGGAAGGGTAAGAGAGTGTGACAAAAAGCACCAGAGGCGTGGTGGGTGGAGGGCTTGTGCCCAGCCAGGCTTGCAAGTGCCACAGTGAATGGCACGGGAAGAGGGAGAGGGAAAGAGAGTGTGAGAAACAGCACCAGAGGCGGATCTTGTAAGGGGCGGTGAGCAGGGATGCTCCTGGCACGTGCTTCCCCTCGTGCCACCCTTACTGCAGTACCCACGGGCATTCCCCCGCCTCACCCTAGACCCTGATTCGTTTCACCACGCCCCTCACCAAGTCGCTGTAGGTGACGCTGCCCGTGACCTCCGCATAGCGAGCCAGCACAAACAAAGTGAAGCCCTCGATTGCAGCCACTGCAAAAATGGCGATCAGGCAGCCAGCCCATCCGGCCGCGAAGAAGGCGTAGGGCAGGGACAGCACGCCGGCACCAACGGCTGCAGAGCGGTGGGGAGCAGGGAGCGGGCGGGGCGGGAAGGGGGCGGAAGGGCACTCGGAAGGGGGCGCGGGGTGAGGGTTCCGGTAGAACAGCATGCCTGAATAGCCAGCTGTTTTCAGTACAGCAGCACTCGATGGGGGTTATGTTTCCCACACAGGGTGAGCGTCTACAGACGGCGCGGCGGTGGCGGGGCGGAGCTGGGAGGAGCTGGCTCTAGGGCAGGCAGCCCGTGGGGCGCGTGGCCCCTTGCGACATCTGCAAGGCTTATGAGCATCGCCAACGGGGTCAACACCGCCGATCGTATCACCTGAGTTCAGCAGCGTGAAGACGCTAGACAGTGCAGACGCGCTGCCGGGCGCTCCATCGCTGGGCATTCCCATGGCTGAAGGGCGTCGAAACCGAAATGGAAGAAGTTCGATTGGAGCGATCGCCTCTGCTGTGCCAAGGGGCTGCAGCGGCAGGCTAGCGCGACCGGGAGAAGCCAGCGGCGAAATTGATGTGCAAAGTGCCAACAGTACCCTATAATCGTGCCACCATCCCAGTGCAAATTACGTGTGCACAGTGCCTGCACAGTTAGCCCACAGGAGCCTCTGCTAAGAAGGTGGCAAGGCAAGTGTGCCTGCCGAAGAAGCTGACCGCGGCGGCAGACGGCGAGGAGCGCACAGAGGGCGATGCAGTATTCCCAGACACGTGTTCAGAGGCACACAACCAGAAACGCAGGCTCTATTGAATGATGCGGTGTTGGGCTGGAACGCTGCCGCCTGCCTTGAGCACGCAAATGCCGCCAGCCGACCCGTAGGCATAGCGCGTCGCACGCAGCGGCGGCAGCTAACCAATAGGGCCGTGCCACAACAAGCCGGCGCTGCTGAACTGGTTCGATCAGCGGCTTCCTGCCCTACTCTGTACCAACTGCGATCCGCTCCCGGAAGTGTGAGTTTGCATTTTGGCTTGATCAATGTCAGTCAATTGTGGCGCCCCACCGCTGCAAGCTGCGTATGCAGTTGTGGCGATGTGGTGTCGACCGCGTGGGGAAGGGATGGTAGTTCGCGAATAAGGGTTCTTCAAAGTTCAGCCACCCACCGTGCTCTCCCGCGTCACGCAGGCCAATTCCCAGCACTCGCCCGTGCCCCAGCAGCAGTCTGAGGGGCCAGCAGGAGTGCGCGCTTCAACAGCCAGGTTTGTGGGGGGGGAGGGTGGCCGTTGCGCCGTTGCTGGGCCGCCAGCCGCCGCGAACAGCACGGCATGCCTGATCCTGTGCGAAGCTGTGGGGCGAGGGAGTCGCCAGTTAGCTAGGGAGTTCTAACTTTCGAAATAAATTGATAGTGGGCGTCCCATGCCACTCGCCGCTCGCTCTATGGGGGCCAACTGCCTGCCGCCGGCCGTGTGGGCCGCCTGCCAGCGGGCCGCAGCTGGTGGGGGAAGCCTGGAAATTCAAAACCATAGCATGCAACAAGAAAGTCGATTTGGTTTGCGTATCGGGCCGAGTTGCTCAGCTAGGAGGAAGGCAGTGCTGCTCTGCGTTGGGCTGCGCCTTGATTTCCCCTGGCTCCCAGGCTTGTCATGATGCCGAGCGCCTGAGTTCGTTACAACAACTTTTGACACAGGCACAGGGGAGCCTCAGGGTGTGCAAGAATTCCAATGTCATTCACCTCCACTTGCCCTCTCCTGCTTGCTCGTGCAGGACTGCGCGCAGGCACCAGCCATGATGTCTGCCAAATGCCGTGGGCTGGTGCATCGCCTGAGAAGCGGTGGAGATGCAGACAAGGAACAGGCTGCCAGGGATGTCGCAAGCTGGGCGGATCGTGGCGACGAGAGCCAGGAATCAATAGCGGCTGCAGGCGGCATCCCGCCGTTGGTTCAGCTCCTGGGAAGCGGCAGCAGCAGCGGGTGCCAGGAGCAGGCAGCAGGTGCGCTGGCCAACCTGCTCGACTATGCCCCCAATCAGGCAGCCGTTGCAGCTGCAGGCGGCATCACGCCCCTGGTTGAGCTGCTGGGCAGCGGTAGCAGCAGCGGGTGCCAGGAGCAGGCAGCCAGGGCATTGGCCAACCTGGCTGTGGGCCATGCCCCCAATCAGGGGGCAATTGCAGCTGCAGGCGGCATCCCGCCAGTGGTTCAGCTGCTGGGCAGCGGCAGCAGCGGGTGCCAGCGGCAGGCGGCCAGGGTGCTGAGCACTATGGCTTGGAGCAATGCCCCCATCCAGGCGGCAATTGCAGATGCAGGCGGCATCCTGCCGCTGGTTGAGCTGCTGGGCAGCGGCAGCAGCAACGGTTGCCAGGAGGTGGCAGCCGGTGCACTGGGCAATATGGCTACCTGCCATGACCCCAACAAGGTGGCAATTGCAGCTGCAGGCGGCATCCCGCCGCTGGTTGAGCTGCTGAGCAGCGGCAGCAACAGCGGGTGCCAGGAGCAGGCAGCCAGGGCATTGGCAAACATGGCCTGCTATGCGTCCATTCAGATGGCGATTGCAGCTGCTGGCGGCATCCCGCTGTTGGTTCAGCTGCTGGCCAGCAGCAGCAGTAGTTGCCAGCAGCAGGCCGCCAGTGCATTGGCCAACCTGGGCGCCCATGCCCGCTGCCAGGTGGCGATCACAGATGCAGGCGGCATCCCATCGTTGGTCCAGCTGCTGGGCAGCGGTAGCAGCAGCGGGTGCCAGCAGCAGGCAGCTCGTGCATTGGCCAGCCTGGCCGCCCATGCCCGCTGCCAGGCAGCCATTGCAGCTGCAGGAGGCATCACGCCACTGGTTCAGCTGCTTGGCAGCGGCAGCAGCAGCGGGTGCCAGCGGCAGGCAGCTCGGGCATGTGCCAACCTGGCCGCCCATGCCCCCAACCAGGCAGCTATTGCAGCTGCAGGCGGCATCACGCCACTGGTTCAGCTGCTGGGCAGCGGCAGCAGCAACGGGTGCCAGCGGGAGGCAGCCAGGGCATTGGCCAACCTTGCTGTGAGCCATGCGGCGGCGATTGCAGCTGCCGGCGGCATCCCGCCCCTCGTTGAGCTGTTGGGCAGCACGAGCGGCTGCCAGGAGGGAGCAGCCAGGGTGTTGGGCAACTTGGCCGCCCATGACCCCAGTCAGGCAGCAATAGCAGCTGCAGGCGGCATCCCGCCGCTGGTTCAGCTGCTGGGCAGCGGCAGCAGTGGTTGTCAGGAGCAGGCGGCCAGGGTGCTGGCCAATCTGGCATGGGGCCATGCCCCCAACCAGGCAGCCATTGCAGCTGCAGGCGGCATCCCGCTGTTGGTTCAGCTGATGGGCAGCGGCAGCACCGGGTGCCAGGAGATGGCAGCCAGGGCACTGGCCAATCTAGAACCATAAACTCAATTAGGTGCATCAACCCAACATTCTGCATATGGTTGTGTTTTGTGTTTGTGCATTCATGTGTACATGAATGTGCAATAATTTCACGGTTTTGTATCTAGTTGCGAGCAGTGCATGCAGTAACTGTTTGGAGTATGCTAAGGCGGTTTTCAAACAGTGTGCCACAGTTTGGCAGGCTAGCGGAAGGCAGACAGCGGGGAGAAGGTTGGAAGAGGACAGATCGTGAGCATATAGGGTGACTGAATAGTTGCTAGGGGTGCAGCAAGATGCCATGCAGCCGCCCGAGAAGGTGCAGCGACGGCAAGACGTGGGCGCGAGCGGCGTGAGGACTTCCGGGTTTTAGGGTTTATCAGCTGTTGGGGCATGAGGTGGGTAGCAATGGCGTGAGGCGGCGAAAGGGAGGAGACCCCGTGGCGGCACTGACGGCGAGGAGCGCACACATTGTGATGTGGTGTATTGCGTGGGATATCGCATATGCATGGGCAATCATCCAGAAGGCAAGCTGCTGCCTGATCACGTGCTGTCGCCTCTCATCTCGCAGGAGTAAGCATGCCGCCAGCCAGCGCAGCGAAGCGGCGCCAGCTAACCCTCAGCGGGCCGAAAGGACGACAAAGCCATCGCCCTCTGAATTGGTTCGGCTAGTGTCTTCCTGCCCTCGTGTGCCTCCCGCGAGCCGCTCCCGCAAGTGTGAGTTCTGGCTTTCGCTTGAGGTCAGCCTGCTGGCGCCCCACTGCTTCCGGCGAGCTGCGCCATGCACTTTCGTGACTGCGTGCCGTCCCTGTGGGAAAGGCAGGCAATTTCGCGAGCAAGGGTTCTGAACTTGTAGTTCCGCCATCGCGCGTGCTCCCCTCGTCTCGAGCGTGACGCAGGCTAGTTACAAGCAGCCATGTCCCAGCAGCAGTCCCAGGGCAAGCCAGAGTGCGGCTTCAACAGCCAGGTGCGCGCGGGGCGGGACGGTGGGTGCTGCGGCGTTGCTGGGCAGGCGGCGGCCGGCATGCGTGGGGCAGGCAGCGAGCTCTTGAAGCTCTTCCTTGCTTACTCCATTTCTTACTTCTCATCCTATTCTTGCTTCCATGGATCGCCACCATCAGCACAGTCCATTTGGGTGCTTGCACGAGTCCAGCATCTTGTGCCTGCCCCCGCCCTGCAGGGCAACTGGTTCCGCGACACCGGCAATGGCGCCGCTCAAGGCGGCAGCTACTACTACAACAACAGTGGAGGCAGCTATTACTACCAAAAGTGGGTGATACTAAGAGGGCGGATTTGTGGTTTGTGGGCGGCTGCGCAGCCTGAGTGGAAATTTGAGACCAGGCTGGCATGAATGAACCAAGCGCGGCAGGGAGGGAGGGAGCGGAGGGATCAAGGGAGGTCAGGCCGGCCTCCTGCGCGTGCATTGCACATACTATTATGTGTCAGGACATGAGCCGGGCACGTGTGACCTGCGCACTGCAAAGTTGGCTCATGCTTGACATGTGTGTGTGTGTCCTCAGCTGCGCTGGCCACCTTCACTCGTCATGAGAGGACCGCTTGCAAGCGGGAGGTGGTACCCCTAGCTAGGCCCTCAGGATGGGACAGCAAACACCTTTCATCACTGATTTGACACTACCACCCTGTTATGTGCAGCGAAGCGCGACCCCTGTGGCAACCTGTCAGCGCCAGCACAGCCGCCCCCTCAGTGCATGACATGCATCATGCACCAGTCCAGTCCCCTGCTGGTCTGCGGCGCTCCCTCCTGATCTGCGGCGCTGCCCTGTCCCAACTCCCTGCTTGCAGCCCCAACGGCAGCACGTACTACAAACCTGCCGACGGCCCGGCGCGGTACACCCCGCCGCAGGACAACTCGCGGACCCAGACCAAGTGAGGCGCATTGGCGGCTGGTACCATCTCAGGCACCTCCCTTTGCTGGCTCACCATGCTGCCGCTGGGCTTAAGAGGCATAACGCTGAGCGATGCTCGCTGGCAAGCGAGCAAGCGGGCTGGCGGGGTGTGCAGCCAAGGGCAGCTGCTCATCCCTGGGATTGCAGCTTGGGCGCCCAGGCCCCTGCATGAGTAACCTCAACGTGCCCTGCTTCACACTGGCCAGTCAGCACCTCCTTACCTCTGTACTTTGAAAGTTTTCTGCATGACACCGTTCCGAGGACAGAAAGCCTGTTTCCCTTGCTTCTTGCCCGCCAGTGGGCACAGGCCTGTATTGCCTGCGTTGAGTTATTCCGGCAGTTTTGCAGCTGCGCCGTTGTAAACAATTGATGTGAGCCCTACTGCCCACGTGCTGTTTTCCCACCTGTAATCAGACCGAAGTACGGCAGTCTGCTTGGTGCCATGTAATACTGTAAATGTAATACTGTAAATGTGCTGCCAATGTGAGTGGGGAAGAGGTGCATGTGGCACAAGGCCGGCCCATCCTAATTGAGTAGAACCCCTCTTAACCCCTCACATCTGACCCATCTCGAGATGAGCTCTGGAGGGTGTTCCAGCAAGCCGTCCAGATATGCTCACATCATACCGAGCAAGGCTGCATGGGTCCCCTGCTGGTACATCCGCCAGGTGTCGGTCAGACTGTTTGGTACAAGTGGCTGTGCCGTGAGGAAGGCCCGCCACAACCCCGAAAGTCAGGCTTGGGCATCTTTTGAAGGCAGGCTTACCGCTTTCCGGCCCACAATTCAGAGTACAGAGGTAAGGAGGGGCTGACCGCCACCCCACCCTCACTCACCCACCCAGCCCCCTGTCCCCCCCTCCACCCACCCCCTGCAGCCCCTACCAGGCCCGCAAGCTCACCAGCGCCAGACTCAGCGGCAGCGGACCCAAGCCCCAGTTCACCGTCCTGCGCAACAACTGCGACAAGGGCTTCAAGTGCACCAACCGCAGGGATGGGCCCTGGTGCTGCGCCGTGTGAGCGGCCCTCTGGGGCTCACTCACAGCCTCTGAGAGTGCCGGCTGGGCAGCCACAGGCGGGCACAGCTTGCCTAGTCCTTGGCCCTGGTGGCAGCATGCTCACCGCCGCTCTGCCCTGCAGCCAGCGAGCGAGGCTGTGCGCCCCTCTGGTGCGCTCATAAGCACATGTGTGCTACGCCACGTGGCACCAATGCTGTCCCCTGCTGCTGCTTGTAGACCCTCTTCCTTCTAATCTGCCCGCCCTTGCCCTGCCCATCTCTTGTCTCTGCCCAATCTCTGCCACCCCCATGCACACCACGACCCCTGATATTATGACGCCCACCCCACCCTCTGCATGTGACCCCTCACCCCCTCCCCTGATCTGTCCTCAGCATATTGCATCCTTCAAAGTTTGCTACGGTGCATGCCCTCCCCATGACATGCCTGTCAAGCTAGCTAACTGCCCAGCTGTGTGCACCAGCTGCCCATTCCTTCACCCCCATCCCTCTTCACGCCTCTCCCCCACCCCGCTCCTATCGGATGTGTTGCCTGCATGATGAAGACGCATGCCTAGCAGCCACCTGTTTTGGAAACCCATGGCGGCTCCCTCTGACTCCTTCTGACCCCCTCTGAACCCCTCTTGACCCTCCTTACTACTTTTGCTGCCCACCCGCTCCGGCTGGTTATGTCAGAAAGCACAGAATCTTCGTTTAGTTAGCGGGGATGTGGCTGCAGTTGGCTGGGGTGCAGCTGGCAGCCTCCGCAGGCAGCGGTGGGCAGGGAGCTGAGCAGGCACGTGGCAACTCTGCTGGCAACGGCAAGCTCGCCCTGCCTGCCCTGGCAAGCCCAGTAATACTGTTATTGCCGTTCCTCCCCAGTGCTCCGAGGCATGCAATGCTGAGCTGTGCTGTGCGTCCCGAGCAAACTGCGTCTTGCCAGCATTGAGGTGGCGAACCCCGCCAGTTGCCTGCTTACAATGGTGGTCTGTGGGAGCATTGAAGCACTGCAGCACTCAACCTCTGTTTCATCCACGTCGGGAGCGATCAGCGCCAGCCCTCCTCTGCTTCATCCACAGCATCCCAGGCCCACACGCTGCCTCTGCCACTCCCACCGCCGCCGCCAGCTGGGCCGCCCACGTCCCGCCCCAGCTGGCCAAACACGAGTGTCCTCTGCACTGAATGCCGCATCTGCTTCCGCCGCCTGGCTGATCGCCTGACCTGGCATTGCCCCCTCTGCCCATTCCTACATCCAATGCTAGCGTACTCGCAGAATACTCGCACGCGCACAGACACACACCCCCGTCTGTTGTGCAATTGTGTCGTCAATTACACTGCAAGCAGGACCGCCTGCACACATCACGTTTGAACTGGCTGCCTGATGTGTGTGTGCCAGCCGTGCACGCTGTTGCATGTGGGCCCGCGCAGTGGCAGGGGCATGCACATCAATGCGGGTGTGTGTTGGGGAAAGCAAAGAGGAGGCAGGGGACAGGTGGAGCAGGTAGCATGGGGTTTGGTTGGTTCTTCTTCTCGGGTGGTGGGGTGGTCAAGGGGGCGGCAGTCCTAGCTGGCAGTCCAGCTGGCACTTCGGTCCAGCTGGCGCCAGCTCATCAGCCGTGGGCCCGCGTCTTCACCAGCGTGACGACGCGCTTACTTGTTGTTGTTGGGAATGTTGACGTTGCTGGAGCACTTGCCGGCGCCCTTGCCCTGCAGACGAGGAGAGGGGGCGTGGGGGGGCGGGAGGGGCGCGTCAGTTCTGTGGCACGCCTGGCGGGAAGAACAAGAGGTGGGTCGTACGCCAGCTCACACCTTACAATGAGCCATCCCTGTGTCAAGACAGCAGGTGCAGTCAGCCCGGCAGCGAGGGCCCACGCCACGCGCACACAGGACATTCACCAGGCTGCCGCGAGCGCCATCCACCCCTCCAGCTTGCGCGCAGTGCCATGCCACCCATGCATCCACCAGCAAGCTGTGAGACAGTCCGATATGCATAGGCACGCGCAAGCACTTGGCGGCACTGTTGGGTCGACAACATACACTCCCAACGGCCCCGCCTCTCCTCCACTCCCTCTCCTCCACTCCCGCACACCGTCCCCACCCTTTGGGACAGTGTCGGCCTGGCGTGCTGTGATCTCCAAACACACACACACACACACACACCAACCTACTCCACACACACCCTCCTCCTGTAAACCACCCACCCCTAGTGTGGTGCCGGCCTCTGGGCACTCTAGCACCCGTCTTGGCCTGGACCGCTCTCCACGCATCCCTCTTGTCCTGTTCTTTGCACCGATCCCTGGTCCCGCACTCACCTGTCAGTCAGCAGCAATGCCGGCCTGGACCGCTCTCCACACACATACACACCTCCATCCTCCCCTGTGTAAAGCTGTTGCCCTCACCTGGCACTCGGCAGCAATGCCGGACTGGCGCACATACGCGCCTCCATCCTCCCCTGCACTGTGCACCTAACCTACCCCTTGTGTGCTGCCCTAGTGTGCCCCTAGTGTGCTGGTGCCCTAGTATGCCCCCAGTACGTTGCACCCACCTCGCACTCGGCAGCAATGTCGGCCTTGATCGGGTTCTCGGGTGCCACAAAGCCGACGTCGCAGCCAAACCAGTTGTTGGGGAAGGAGCAGGTGCCCGCGGACACGGAGCGGCTGCAGGCAGGCAGGTGGGGCAGGCAGTGCTGTTCAGAGAGGGCAGGAAAGAGGCAGAGAATGTTATGGCATGCTGTTGGAGAAGGAGCAGATGCCGACGGTGGCAGGGCGGCTGCAGGCGAGGGGTGGTGACAGAAGGAGAAGGAGCTTGTTGA
Source organism: Chlorella sp. ArM0029B (assembly GCA_002896455.3). Taxonomy (NCBI): domain Eukaryota; kingdom Viridiplantae; phylum Chlorophyta; class Trebouxiophyceae; order Chlorellales; family Chlorellaceae; genus Chlorella; species Chlorella sp. ArM0029B. Next base: position 175,571 of record JTEE01000116.1, on the reverse strand, counting down.
GGGAGTGTTGAACGTGAGGGATGTTCCGAGAGGGGCAGGTGTCGTGGGAAAGAGCAGGCTGCGGTAATGTGACATGCAATGAGCAGGTGGCGCGCAGAGCAAGTGCCGCCAGGGCGGGTGAGGCATATAGCAGGGCACAGTGTGTGCAGAGCAGCGAGCTGCTCCTGCGGCGGCACGTGCTCGTTCACCGCACGCTTGCCTTGGACCGGCACATCGGCCCATGCAGGCGAGGCTTGGCTACCGCAGCTGCTGCACGTGCGCTCCCTAGAGCAGTGGACCTGCAGTCACGCTGCTGCGCCTTGCAGCGCCTGCCTGCCCCGTGCAGCCAATGTCCCACCCCCCTGGTGTGAACAGAAATTGCCACAACATGTGCCCAACATGAATCGTGCGCGTCGTACCTGCGCTCGAAGTTCGAGTATGAGGACATGAGGCGCTTCTTGTCGTTGGAGCTCTTGTTCTCTGCGGTCTTGGCCAGCAGGTCGGAGGTCTGCAAAAGCACAAAGACACAGGCTCAAGATGTTGCCAACCCCGCGTTGAGGTCATCCCACCGTGCCCCGCTGGCGCAAGGTTGGTTCGAGCGATGCGGCCGCTGCCCGTGCCCCTGCTGTCCCTGTGCCTGCACATGTGCTGCTGAGCAGCAGAGTCTGCTCACCAGGTCAGCCTTGGCCATGGGGGCGTTGACCAGCATAGCGGCGGCAAGAGCAGCGGCGGTCAGGCCGGCGGCAAACCGGTTGTCAGCGGCGGCGACCACCACGGAGCGGGCGCGGCGCTGCTGGGGCTGGGCGCGGGCCTGGAGCTTGGCGCTGCAGTTGGGGAAGCGGACAGGGGGTCTGAGGGCTGCCGGGGGCGCCTGCAAGAAGGGGGGTCCCCGTTCCCACCCAAGCCCGGCACCCTCTCACCCGCAGAAGGCGCTGGACACGGCGGCGGCAACCATTGTGGAGGTTTCGGGTGTCCAGGCGATTCAAGCAGGCGTCAAAGCTGGCGGAGGGTCGGCGGGCTTCTGGTTGCGAGCGCGATCACGGCTCATCCTGGGTCGGTCTCGTCTAGCTGGCAAGCGCCAAAACGCCCCGTTTGGCTCGATTGAGCACAATGGCTCGCAGCGAGCTTTCGGAAGGCAGCGGGGGTCCGGCGGAGGGCACCTGCTCGCACGAGCTAGAGAGAGGGTTTCGTCTGTCGGCTTCTGCGCTTCGGCAGTGCTTCCAGGCCCTCCAGTGCCCGATAGCGGTGATGCGACACCGTGTTGCGTCGCGCATTGCGACGATGCCTGTGGCTAGGATTGGCCCACGCCGCCCGCCGCCTGCCCGCCACTCCTGCACACGCCGCGGCCGCCCCCGACTCGCTGGCAGGAAGGGCCTTTCTAGTTATTCCTCTTTGCGAAGGGGGCGCTGGGATTGACAGGGTGAGCAGCTGGCTCGGGTTGTTTGCATCAGTTAAAGAATAGCAGTGCAGCATGAGTACAAGGGGCTGGGAGTTGCACAGAGCGGAGTGCAGGGAACGGAGCAGAGCGGCCGCAATGCACGGGCGGGAGGGACGATGGCAGGGCAGCACCCAACAGGGCATCGGGCCGCAGAAGCCAGGCCAGAAAGATGACAAGTGGTATTCAGATGGCAGTTGGGTAACGCTGTAGTTCCGAGGAATTGCAGTGAAGGCAGGGGACTTGTGGGCACACAGTCGCAGTCGGGGGAGGCCAGAGCAGTAGTTCGACAGCCCCGCCGCGGACGGAAGAAGCGAGCCGATAAGGGGCAGGACAGGGACAGGGGGAGGTGTGCCACCGGGAGCTGGGTAAACGCAAGCTGAGGTTTGCAAGCAAGTGATGCAGCTGTCGCCAGAGGCCAAAGCAGGCATATCGTCGCTCCGCGGTGCCTGGCGTCCCCCGCACCACCTAGCCCTGCCGCCGTGCAAACTCGGCCAGACCCTTTTTCCACACATCCGCCGTCAGGCCGCGGGGAGCGTACACAGAGACCACTCCTAGGCTGGCACAGTCCTCTATGTTCCACTGCATGTCGTCCAAAAACTGCGGGGGCCAGGCATGAGCAGGGGCGGGGCGGGTGTGAGCCGGGGAATGGCGGGTGTAAGCCGGGGAGGGGGCCTGGCGGGGCAGGCTAGGGCCAGTCACGAATACAAGTGTGCACGAGCACAAGACTGTACTTGCATGAATCAGCTAGTCGCACCGATACATAAACATACCACACCCACGAGCCAGCAGAGAGGATTGGTGCGGCGCGCGGGGAGGGTGTGCGGGCACAGGGGAGAGGGCTGAGGGATGCAGATGATGTGAGCGGGGCCACCCACTGAGGGCATCCTCACACCAGTACCAGTACCAGCACCAGCACGGCCAGGCAAGGGGCGAGCAGCACCAACAGCTTTTCGACTCGACCACCTACCTATGCACAGCAGCAATACCCTGCCCCACCACACCACACCACGACATGCGCATCACATCATCTCATCTCAGAGCCGCCTGGCCTCACCATCTCGGGTGACCGCCAGCTCAGCCCTCCCCTGCCCCCTGCCAGCCTTGCCCTCCCCACCTGCTGGCATCGCCACGCCGCCATAGGCACCCCCCAGCCTCAGCCTAGGGGCTCCCCACCAATACACATGCACAGAGCACCTTCACAAGCGCAGCCCACCCCAGCACAAAGTTCGAGCAAGTCCGCCACAAGCTTTCCCCGGCTACAGGAATACACACACGGAATAAGATCTAGCATACTTCACATCAGCTGCCTCCCTCCCCACACCCACCAGCATATCCTCGTTTGCAATGCCGATGCGCTCCTGGGAAGGAAGCTGCACACGTGCGCCCCAGCATACACACACTTGTACAAAAGAGCTCAGCGCACCGTCCACGCCCACAGCAGCATGCCGCCATGTGCTTTGCCGGTGCGCATTTGAATGCACCGTCATACACTGAGCCCTTTGAAGCAGAACCACGTATCGCCTTTAGTGTCCCACCCACCAGCATGTCTTCGTACGCGATGCCGGTGCGCTCGTGAATGCGTCTGAAGTGGGTGCGCTTGCCGCCGGGGTAGATCTGCAAGGCAAACAGGGGGGTGCAATTTGGGAGGTAGACGTGTGTGAGACAGGGCCGCACACACGGAGGCCGGTGTGTTGGAAGCTGTCTGGTGCAGTGCGAAGTGTGCGTGGGGGCGGTGAAAGTGTGTGCGCTTGAGGCCGGAGTGGTCTGAGGCTGGTGGTTTGAGGGTGCGCGGGGTTGTGTGCGCAGGGCAGAAGCAAGGCAGAAGGCGCTTCCGTTAGTGGGAGGCGCTTCCATGCAGCGTTGAGTCGTGGGTTGAAGGAGCTCTGGTGTGGCCAGATCTTGCCCTGCACTTCAGCGCCTCAGCACGCTGGCCCTCCTACTCCCCATGCCGTGCTGCCCTTGCAAGCCCTGCCTGGAGCTGCTACCCAGACGCATCACCTTCGCCCTCATGGTGGTGATGCGCCCTGTGCCTGCCTGCTGCCCAGCCTGCCTGCGTTCCTGCCCCAGCCTCGCTGCTGCCCAGCCCACCTTCCTGCCCCAGCCACCGTCATGGTGGTTACGTGTGTGGGCCTGTTGCCCAGCCTGCCTGTGCTCCTGGCCTCTGCCTCACCGGCCCGCCTTCCTGCCGCAGGCGGCTATTAGGGGTGAGCGGGGAGGCTGGGCAGGCCTGGGAAAGACCCACGGATGCTGCCTCTGGGCCCTGCCTACCCGTCTGGGCCCTGCCTACCCGCAAAGCCTCACTTCCTACAGGTTTGCCGGCCCGCTCGCTTGCACCCCTGAATGCGTCTGCCGGCCACTCCCCTCCACTTCCCTGCCACTCTCCTCCGCTCCTATGCCTCTCCACTCCACTTCACTGCCGCTTCCCAAACACGCTTGTCCCCCCGCCGTTCCAACTCCCTTACCTGTCAGTCCAGAGTTATCTGTGATGATGCTGCCACCAAGATTCCACTCCCCACGCATGCTGGCCGCCCAGCCCTCGCCTCACCTCGTGGTGGTGTGCCAGGCTGTGCAGGCTCTGCCCGCTGTCCAGCTTCAGCATCTGCAGGCACTGGTTGGCCCACTCTGCAGGCAGGGGGTGGGGGCGCAGCAGGTTTGAGTGATACAGTCCGCTGAAAAAGTTGACAGCCCATCGCAGCAGGTTTGAGTGATACCGTTGAAAAAGTTGACAGTCCATAGGGCTGCCAACACCTGGTTGACCCACGTGGGGCAACCAGCAGGCACAACAAGGGTGCAGCTGAAGTAGAGAAAGCAGCGCTCTATGGGCCCTACAGGGTGCAGGCGTGCTCATCGCACGGTGGGAAGCAGCTGCAGGCACCTGCACCCCCTCTCTACTTCCCGGCACACCTCACCATCCCGCTGCTGGCACTGCTGGCCCACCACTCGCAGCACCTCCCGACAGCTCATTGGGCACGGGTCTGAGCCTGCCCTGCACCCGTCCCGCTCATCTGCACTCCCCACCACCTACCAGCACACAGACTGGCACCCGCTCCCAGAGCAATGCACGCACCCCATTGCCTCCCACCAGCACACTGCCAACACCCCCCTGCTAGCACACCCAGCCCGCTCACTGGGCATGTCAGTGCGGCTGACGTAGGCCAACTGCACGCCCTCCCACTTGTCGTCCGTGGCCAGTTCATGCAGGATGCGCCAGGCATCGCCAATCAGCCCAACCTGCATGGGCAGCACAGGATTGAGGAGAGGGCGTGATACGCTCGAGCTAGCGACCTTCAAGCAAATGGCGGGCCAGGCATCGCCGATCAGCCCCACCTGCGTGGCAAGCAAACCAAAAAGGCAGTGAAGGGGCAAAGCCCTCTGGACATGTGCCAGATGCGCCGGGCAGCGGCAATCAGCCCCATCGCCAATTATCCACTGACAGGCATGCTGCACTCCTTCCCACAGGCTGGCAGGGACAGGTCGTGTCGAGGCAGGCGGGTGAGGCAGGGCCGCCCCACGGAGCCCATTTGTGAAAGAAAACATCGCCAGATTGGGTCAGGCAGCCCCTCCCCCTGCATGCACCTACCCGCTTCCCCTCCCCAAATCTCCCCTCCCCTCCTCCCCTCACCTCCTCCCCAGACCGGTCCACAACCACCGGCCGCCCGCGGCTGCACTTGCCCAGCCGGAAGGGCGGCCCATCCAGCATGTACATCTGCACGTCAGCAGACACATCTGTACTTCAGCAAGCACACCTGTACTGCATCTACATCTGCACGTCAGCATGCACAGTGGTGCTTCAGCCCAGGCAACGCGGTGCGGTGACGTCGTTGCCCTTCTCCCCCTGTCCCAGCCTATTCCCCCGCTCTCCAAGCCCGCCAGCACCCGCGTCAGTCCGCCAGCCCTGACCTGGCTGGCTTTGCAGCACCCACCAGGGACCCTGCAACCTCACCTCTGGATACCTGCAGGGAGAGGGAGGGGCGGGGCGGGGTGGGAACCGTGTTTGGAAGCGAACACAAACCAAGGCGGAAGGTGGGTGCTGCCGGTCGTACATGGCGTAAGCACAGCGGACGGCTGGACATCCAGCTCACACAGCAGAAATTGCTGGAAGGCGGCACTGCCGACAGCTGAGCGCGCAGCAGGAACATGCAGCTGCTGCAGCAACGGCAATTCGGCGCCCAGCCAGCAGGCGGGGGAGGCGGAGAGGGCGCAGGCGCTCACCACAGCGTGGCATCTAGATCAAACGCCACCAGCTTGGGTAGCGCCATGCTGCCGCTGCCGTGCCGCTTGTGGTTGTCGACCCCTAACGCCGTGCCGGCGCTGCAGGGTAACGGGGAATGGGGCTGAGAGTCGGGGTGGGTGGTGCAGGCGGAGCGGCGTGGCCGCAGAAGTGGACCCACGGCCATGGTGTCAGGCTTCGAAATCCGCTTGCTGCTCGGGTTTCCCACCTGTTGCGCACAGCCTGAACCGCAGTTACGGATTGCTGTCTGCTGCCAACTTTGGCGGAGCGCGCAGAATGGCTTGTAGGAACGGGCGATGAAATAGGCCTGACACCCACAGTATGCATAGCCACACAAATATTGGACAGTGGGATCGCGGGTGCCAAAGCTTTGATGGCTTTTCTCGTGAGGAGGCGGCGGCTGGCACAGCACAGCACGCCGCGAAATCTCCTCTGTGTGCAATGCACCGAGCCTGCCAGGCCCTCTTTCCCCGCCCGTAGGCTACTTGCACCACTTTAGGCTCGCCTCTTGTGGTAACTCAGTCACCACGAGGGCCGCCAGCAAGTTCTTGCAGACCATGTTGGCCGCCAGCACGCGCTCTGCGCAAGCAGTAGTGCTTGGCAGCAGACATGCGTCTAGCCTGAACACACGCCCGCGGGCGGTGCGCCCTCTGGCGTCACTGGCCGGAGGTGCACAGCCGGCCAGCGGGAACACACACCTGGGCCAGTCCAGAGGCCTGCACAACCAGTCAACCCGTCAGGCGCAAGCCGCCGCGGTGAGCAGGTGGCGGCGGACTGGACATGCATGCAGTTGCGGCAGCGTCGCCGCCGTGTCGCCGCCGCCCCCACCTCCCTCTGCCTCGTTTTTTTCCTGCTGCCTGCCTGCTCACGCGCGCGCGCTCCTGCGATTCCCCCCGCAGGCCCTGGTCGACCTGGAGGCAGAGCTGCACGACGAGAAGGACAACGGGGCAGAGGGCACCGGCGTGCCGCTGGCCGCCGCCGCCGACCTGGAGGCCGCTTTCAGCGAGGAGGGCAAGGAGGAGGAGCTGATTGAGGAGGGGGAGAGCGATCTGGAGGGCTTCTCCCAGCAGCACCGCTCCTTTGCCAGCCTGTTCTCCGAGGAGGAGGAGGACGAGGTGGCTGAGGTGGACCCCTCCCTCCTGCTCGTCAACTGCGGCCTCTCTGCGCCCGTGGTGAGTGCCAGGCGGGCGACACAGGGAGCCAACCAGAGGGTGGGAGTGATTCCGGGGCGGGCTGGAGTGGTGGATTGCAAGCAGAGGGACAGGGCAGGACGGGCAAGGGGTGTGGTGGGGTGCGTGGCGGGGCACTTGTGTGTGCGGCGCGGGGGACGCTTCAGCACCGTCGTTGACTTGCCTGCCTGCTTGCCTTGCCTGCCCTCTGCCCACCCGCTTGCCCTCCACGCCTCGCCCCTGCACCACGCTCCCACCTCTGCCCTGCCCTTTACCTTCCTCCTTCCCTCCACCGCCACCGCCCTTCCTCCACACACCCTGCTCTCCCTCCTTCCCCTTCCCCTCCCTCCCCTCTCGACCCTCACCCTCCCTCCCTTTCCTCCTCCCCCGTTCCCCCCCTTTCTTTCTTGTTTGCAGGTGAAGGCCCTGGAGGACCGCGGCATCACCTCCCTGTTTGCCGTGCAGAAGACGGTGTTTGAGCCGGCCATGCGCGGCGCCGACATCATTGCCCGCGCCAAGACCGGCTCCGGCAAGACCCTCGCCTTTGCCATCCCCGTGATTGAGAAGATCCTGCAGGGGCGCCCCGAGGGCTACCGCCCCGGACCCAACGACCGCCTGCCCCAGTGCCTGGTGCTGGCCCCCACTCGGGAGCTTGCCAAGCAGGTTGAGCGCGAGATGGCCACCGCCGCACCCTCCCTCCGCCTGGGCTGCTACTACGGGGGCAACCCCATTGGGCCGCAGCTGGGGCAGCTGAGGCGGGGCGTGGACATTGTGGTGGGCACCCCCGGGCGCATCATCGACCTCATTGACCAGGACGCGCTGGACCTGTCCAAGGTGGGTGCTGGGTGCCCGTCTGTTTCCAATGCATGCCTGCTTCGGGAGCGGCGGTGTGCACGCCCCTGGGCTGCCTAACCAGGGCGCTGACAGTGTGCCTGTCAGCACACGACGGTGCCGTGTGTTGGGGAGTGTGGCTGGGCATCCTGACAACACCAACCACCGTCTCACTCATTCGCTCCCCCTACCCCGTTGTCCTGCGCAGATCCGCTTTGTGGTGCTGGACGAGGCTGACCAGATGCTCAACGTCGGGTTTGAGAAGGATGTGGAGACCATCCTGGAGAACGTGCCCACGGTGAGCGCACGCCCTGGTCACACAGACTCGTGGGGAGACGTTGTGTTGTCGAGTGCGAGGGTGTGGGGAACTGGCGGATGCATGGTTGGCGCATGCCTTTGGGAATGAAACACTTCTGCGCAGCATTGCGTGCCAGTGATTGCCACTGAAATAGGCCAGCCTTTGCAGTGCCCTCCTCGCCATCCCTGCCATCCCGCCTCACCCCTTGCACCGCCGCCTGCCTGCCTCTTTCACCCCTGCAGGAGCGCCAGACGATGCTCTTCTCCGCCACCGTCCCCAAGTGGGTGAAGAAGCTGGTCAAGTCATACCTGAACGACCCCATCGTGAGTACAGTCTGCAGCAGCTGCTGCGCGGCAGCTTTAGGGCAGGCTCTCACTCGAGCTGGCTGGCAGCCTGGCAGGCTGGCAAAGGGCAGGCTCTTGAGAGCCGGCGGCCTGCCACAGCTTGTGCCTTGTGCCTGAGCACGGCTGCGTCTGTGTACCTGCGCTGCTGGCTGATCAGCTTTGCTTGCCGCTGTGTGGCTGCCTACTGCCAGCCTGCACACACAGCCCTGTTCACCTGTCCGCCCACTCCCACACCCGCCCCGCTCACCCTCTTTGCCCCTCCCCTCCTCTGTCCACAGAACATTGACCTGGTGGGCGAGGGCCAGTCCGGCAAGATGGGAGACCAGATCACTGTCCTGGCTGTGCAGGTGTGTGCCGGGCGTGCATGCAGTGTAGAGTGTGTTCGCAGAATAAGAGCCGGTTGGTTGGGCAGGCCTGGGCCCAAGGGGACAACCACGCGCGACTGGAGGTCTGGTGCTGGGGGCAGACCGGTGGCGTTTTGTGCAGGCCACGCTCCGGTGCCGGTTAGCCGTGAAACAGGCCAGCTCTCGCCCCCTGCCACCTGCCTGCCCTCCCCGGCTTCCTGCTGCTCACCCCACCCCACCACACCCTTCCCTCCCTCCCTGTCCCCCCTCCCTGCCACAGGTGCCCGGCGAGGCGCGCCGCTCTGTGCTGGTCGACCTGTTGACTGTGTACGGCGAAGGCGGCAAGGCGATTGTGTTCACCCAGACCAAGCGCGAGGCGGATGAGGTGGCGGCGTCTGTGGGCGGCCACCTGCCCTGCGGCGCCCTGCATGGCGACATGAGCCAGAGGGAGCGCGAGAGCGTGCTCAACAAGTTCCGCGAGAACAAGGTGGGCCGCGCCCGGCACATTGCAGCCGTTGCAGCCATTGCATCACCAATCAAAGAGTGTGGAATGGGGGCAGGGGTGGGCGTGACAAACAGAGGGTGCAGTGGGGGGAGGCAGCTGTGTGACAGTTCTCCCCACACTCTCATTCCGCACCCTCTCCACCTCACCCGTCATCTCGCCCTCCGCCCTGTCCCGCGCCTTCACCCGCCTGCACCACGTCTCCCCTCTCCATACCCTCGCCCCACCCTCACTCTCTTCCCCCTCCGCCTCCTCACACTCCTCCCCTCCCCGCAGCTCAACGTGCTGGTGGCCACCGACGTGGCTGCCCGCGGCCTGGACATCCCCGATGTCGACGTTGTGGTTCACTACGAGCTGCCCCAGGACCCCGAGGGCTTCCTCCACCGCTCTGGACGCACCGGGCGCGCCGGCAAGACCGGCACGGCCATTGCCATGTTCCAGGTGGGTGCTGGGGGGTGTGAGGGGGCGCCAGCTGTATGCGGGGGCGCCTGCTGTCACCATCAGCCACTCTCCGCTGCCAGCCAGACGGCTGCCACGCTGGCTTCTTTTTGTCACACCCGATGGTCACCAGCCTGCAGTGCTAGCCACGACTCGTCAATTATGCTGCCCAGTAACACTGCTGGTGCCGCCCCTGCCTGAGCGCTGCGCCTGCCCAGCCTTGCGAGGGCCCTGCCACTCACACACCTGGCCCTGCAGTGCTTGTGCAGCTGCAGCGCTTCAACGTGAATGCATGGCTGACATACCTTGCTCTTGCCCACCCTCTCCCACCCCGCAGCCCAAGGAGATTGGCTACTTCAAGCGCATTCTGCGTGAGACGGAGACTGAGGGCGTGAAGCTCATCAGCGCCCCCTCACCCCGCCAGGTCATCGAGGCCGCTGCCAAGCAGGTGCGGCCCGGTGCCCGCTCAGCTTCCTAGCCCTGCTTTTGCTGGATGTGGGAGAGGAGGCAGGGACAGGGGGCGAGGGCAGGGCGTTGTGTGTGGGCCGCCGCCAGGCAGGCAGGTCGATGCCAGTGACCCCCAAAGCTTGCCTTGTTATCGGCTGGAGCGGGGGTGGAGGGAGGGAGGCTCGTTCTGTGTGTTGCCACGAGAGGCGCAAAGGGCCTGGGCTTGGAAGTCGGAAACGGTGCTGCCGGCTGTGCTGCTGTGGCGCCAGCCCTCACTCCTGTGTCGCGCTTGCTGTGACCACCCTTGCCCATCCACCACCACCCTGCACACTGCGCCCTGCTGCATCAACCTCCACCCCGCCCGCTCACCAGCTCCTCGCCTGTACTGCCCCGCCTGCAGGTCATGTACCGCCTTGACGGCGTGGAGTCTGATGTCAAGAAGTTCTTCACACCCGTGGCCAAGATGATCCTCTCCTCTCGCGACCCCCAGGATGCCATGGAGGTGAGGCGGGGAATTTGCTTGTACGGTTTTGAGCTAGGCGGGGCCAGGCAGAGGATGGATGCACACGCAGAGCACAGATTGATGCTGCTGGGCAGTGGGGCCAGGATGGTGGGCCTTGCACCGCCTTGCACCGCCTCCGCCTCCGCCTCCCGCGCAACTCCCATCATACTCTTCCGTCCGTTCACCCCTCCTCCCCTGCTTTCCCCTTCTGGCTTGCAGGCCGCGCTGGCTGCGCTGTCGGGCATCCAGGAAATCCCCGAGCCCCGCAGCCTGCTGACGATGGAGGAGGGCGTGCAGACGCTGGTGATGATGAGCGCGCCGGGACGCATCGTGCGCCCCTCGCACATCAGGTGTGTGGGTGGCTGTGTTGGCGGATGGGTCAGGTCAACAGGGATCATTGTACAAAAGGAACTACAACAGAACTAACTGCGCAATCCCACCTCGCATGCTCTCTCCTGGGCCCATGCCAAACCGCTGTTCCGCTGTTCCTCGCACACTCTACCTTCTCCCATGCCCTTGCCACTCTAACCGCTCCCCTCCCGGCCCCTCCTGCCTCCCCCTCCCTCCTCCACCCTGCAGCGCCATTGTTGCCAAGCTGTTGGAGGGCACCCCACACAGCGCAAACGCGGTGGGACGCATCCGCATGCTGGAGGAGGGAGAGACCTGCGGTGAGTGCGCTTTGAGGGGCCGTACTGTGTGCGGTGCAAACAGTTGGGCGCATGGCTGGGTGGATGGCTGGCATGCATGCGCTATGGGGGGTGCTGGGTGCCTGCTGGTTTGGTGCTGCCTTGTGCCAATGTGCGTCCCCTACACAACCATTCCCTCACTCCCTTCGCTGTCTTGCTCCCCGAGCCTCCCGCCTCACCCTCTCCCGCCCACCCTCGTCCTCCCGCTGCAGGTGCTGCCTTTGACGTGCCCCTTGCTGTGGGCACCGTGCTGATGGACCGTGTGGGCGAGCTGGAGAAGCGGGGCGTGAGCCTGACTGCACCCACAGAGCTGCCGGCGGAGGAGGACCTCTACAGCGTGGGACGCGGCGGGCGCGGCGGCGGCCGCAGGTGGGCTCTCGCACCGGCAGCAGGGGCCGATGGGCACGGATTTGGTGCATGGCCTGGCGGCATTTGTGTTGTCAGGCGTCAGCTGCAGGGCCTGCAGCTAGCCTGGGCATGCATAATGCATGCACACCTGCCTTTCCTCCTGCCGCATGTCTGCAGTCCGTTTAATCGCACACTGCAACAAGCACTCACACAAACCCCTCCTTGCGCCTCCTGACCCGCAGGGACGACGACTCGAGCTTCTTTGAGCGGCGGCGCATGCAGGGCGGCGGCGGCGGCGGCCGTGG
>JTEE01000116.1:129134-158711 GCA_002896455.3 Chlorella sp. ArM0029B | reverse complement strand
GCCCGTGGCCACCGCTCTGTTTGCCAACTCCCCCTTCAAGGAGGGCAAGCCCACGGGGTACCTCAGCTGGCGCAGCCACGTGTGGACAGACACAGACCCCGACCGGTAAGAGGAAAAGGGCGTGGCAGGGGCTGAGAGAGGGAGTAGGCTGACTGGCAGTGGCACGATACGTGGTAGCCCGGTGCAGCCTGGTGCCTTGAGGGGAGCATGGTGGGCAGGCAGGCAGGTACCAGCGGGAAGAGGAAGAGTGTGCAGCATGTATTGCGTTCCTGTCCAGTTAACGCACAAGCCTGCCAGGGTGTGCGCTTCACCACACCACTCCCGTCCCAACCTCCCGTCCTGTGCAGCTGCGGCACGCTGCCATTTGTGTTTGAGCCGGACTTTGGCTTTGAGCGGTAAGTGAGGCCGCATCCCGGTGCTGCAAAGTGAGCTCTGGCCTGCGCTGCTTGCTGCGCTGCATCCGGAGCTTTTGCATTGCCTCGCCTTGGCAGAGGGAAGCTCGGCACAAGGCCTCCTAATCCCCATCGTTCTACAGCTTTGTGGTTCTGTGTTGAGCATGGGCCCCTTGTTCTGTGTACCCCGCTGCAACCCACATCTCACCCACGGCGTAGACACACATGACACACATCCTTGACATGTGGAGTATGTGCTAGACATGCCCATGTACATTGTGTTCCACTCTTGTTCCACCCTTGTGTTCCACTGCTCCCACACCCTTGTGTTTCTCCCACACCCTTCCTTGTTGTCCCCCTTTGTTGCTGTTGCTGCAAGTATGTGGACTAATTGCTGGACGTGCCCATGTACTTTGTGCCACCCCCGTGTGGCACCCTTGTGTCCTCTTACAATCCTTCTTGTTGCCCCCTCTGTTGCTGTTGCCGCAGGTATGTGGATTACGTGCTGGACGTGCCCATGTACTTTGTGTACCGCAGCGGCACCTACCACAACGTGGCGGGACACTCCTTCCGGGACTTCATGCAGGGCAAGCTGCCAGGCCTGCCCGGTGAGCTTGCCGCCGGTGTGCCGTGCCTTAGTTGTTCAGCTGTTGTTGGAGCGCTTCAGGCTCAAGCTGCGTTTGGGTGTGAGCAGGGCAGTTTGCAGCTTGAAGAAGCTGCCTGGGTTGCCCAATGAGCTGGCGCCGGTGTGCCCATGCAAGCTGTGTTAAGCTGCTGGTGGGGGGATTGACTGGGCGTGAGTGGAAGCAGGACTGGCAGTCCCACCTGACCATCTTAAGTTCCTAGCAGCGTGACGCGGTCTGTGCGCCCACCAACCTCCTGTGCCTGCTGGTCTCCCCAGGGTTTGCCCCCCTCCAGGCGAGCTGCCTTATCAGACTGGGATGCCCCATCTGACCATCGCGCTCCCAACAGTGCCACATCCCTCTGCGTCCCTGCTCTCCCCATTGCTGCCCTCCAGGCATGCTGCCCTCCCTGTCCGACTTGGGGGCCGTCCCACCTGACCACCGTTCATGTTACAGTGCGGCGTAAAGCTTGGCAGACCCGCCCGCATCTTCTCAGTTTGTCTGCACTACCTCCCATGCTGTTGCAGGCGTGCTGCCCTCCCTGTCCGACTGGAATTCCCACATGACCTTTGCGCTGCTAACAGTGCAACTCGTCTCGTGTGTATGTTAACGTTGTTTCTGCCCTGCCCTCCCCGCTGTACCACCTCCAGGCGTGCTGCCCTCCCTGTCTGACTGGGAGTCCCACATGACCACCGTGTTCCCGGAAGTGCGCCTCAAACGCTTCCTGGAGATGCGGGGCGCCGACGCGGGGCCGTGGCGCCTCATCTGCGGCCTGCCAGCCCTCTGGGTGGGCCTGATGTACGACGCGCAGGCGCAGGTGCGCACCCATTGCTGGTACTGCTTGGTTCTTTCGAGGGTTGGGTGTGTGACTCGTTTTCCTTGCCAAGTCTGCACGTTCCCTGGCGGAATTAGTGGTGCGAGTGGTGCGTACCCAAGTGCGCATGTCAGTGGTGACATGCGCACTTGGGTGCCTGCCCGCCCTCAGGGTGGGCCTGCTGCGAAACGCAGGCCCAGGTGCGCACCCTCTTCCTGGCGCCTGTCTAATTGCGGGAGCCGTTTTTGTGTTAGTGATGAACACGTGACTGTTGCGTGTGGCTTGCTGTTCTCTGGGTGGGCCTGATGTACGACGCACAGGCGCAGGTGTGCTCCCACTGCGTGGTTCTTTCGAGGGTTGGCTGTGTGACTCGTTTTCCTTGCTATGTCTGCACGTTTCCTGGCTGAATTACTGGCTGAATCAGTGCCTGACATGCACACTTGAGTGCCTGCCCGCCCTCGGGGTGGCCCTGCTGCGCGATGCAGGCGCACGTGCGTCCCGCACCGCCTGGTTTGCAAGGGTTGCTTGGTTTCCTTGCTGAACCAGTGGCTGCGGCGCAGGTGTGGGCGGGCTCACCTGCCCTCTACGGCCTGTGCTTCCCGTCTTCCCTCTCCCGCCGTTCTACCACTTTCAGCCTCACACTGCTTCACGTTGCTTTCTGCCTGCCTGCCTCCCTCCCTCTCTCCTTCCCTCTCTCCACAGGCGGAGGCCCTGGCGCTGGTCAGCGACTGGAATCAGGACGAGCGGGAGTTTTTGAGAGACGAGGTGCCCCGCTACGGGCTGGCCACGCCCTTCCGGGGGGGCACGGTGCAGGACCTGGCCAAGCAGGTGGGTGTGGTGTGGGTGGGTGATTTCTGGGTGGGGCCACGTCGGTGTTTCTGAGGGCAGGTGTCTGGAGAGGCCGGGTGGGGTGTTGTTGGCTTCAGATCAGGAGGGCAGGCAGGCGAGGTGCTTGTGGCAGAAGCATGGCGTGAGTTTTGCGCCAAGCGCAGCAGACCTGTGCATGCCGGTGAGGATGAGTGTCAAGGGAGTCGTGCATGTGCAGAAGATGAACGGCCCTCTCGGAGGTGACTACGATGCCTGTATGTCAGCCCCCGCCCTCCAGTTGACCCCTCCCCTGCCCTCCCTCTTCGTCCCCCCGCCGCAGGTTGTGGCCATCAGCAAGGGCGGGCTGGAGCGGCGGGGCAAGCAGGAGACCAAGTACCTGCTGGAGCTGGAGGGCATTGCGGAGAGCGGGATCACGCAGGTGCGGGTGTGTGGTTTATACTCATGTCTATACTAGAAAGCCACAGTTGGGGTGGGCGTGAATGCGGAGAGCGGGGTCACGCAGTGTGGTTGTGGGGTCCCGGCTTGCTGGTTGCACAGCGTGGGGGGTGTCGGGAGAGCTCGGAGGTGGAGGGATTGGCGGAGAACAGGGTGATGCTGGTGGGGAAGAGTGGCAGGGGCGGGGGGCAGGGATTTTTTTTGTGCACGAGGTGGGTGGGATGCTGAGAGGCAGCATCAGCCCACCACCGGTTGCCCAGCGGTTGGACGCCTCTTTGCGCTCCCATACAGTCCTAGCTTTGCAGCCGGCCTGCTGTCACTGCATGGCCTGCTTTAGTTTGTGCATGCACCCCTTGCCTCTCCCGCCTGGCACCTCGTCAGAAGCCACTGTTGCAGTGCCTCCTTGCCTCCCTGCCCCTCACCCCTTCCCCCTGCTGCTGCGCTTCACCCCACCACCACCACAGGCGGACAACCTGCTGAGGCTGTACAATGAGGAGTGGGGGCAGAGCGTGGAGCCCATCTACTCGCCTGACTTCACATATTGAGGACGCTGAGCTGGCAGCATGACGCTGAGCTGGCGCTGACAGCAGGGCGCTGACCTGACGTACACCCAATCTGCTTGCCTGAGGTGCCCTGCTGAGCCGGCAGCAAGCATTCGTGCTGAGCTGGCGGCGTTGACACGACCTAACATCAATGGCACAGCTGGTGCTGTGCGGCTTGAGGTTGCGATGTCCCTTGAACTGCCCTGGTGGGGGACTGCTTGTTGAAGGCTCGCAGGCACGCCTCGCCTGCACCATGCAAATGCGCACGCAGCCGGCCGTGCCACCACCATAGCTCATCCCTGTTGACAACCTGTGACACCCGCATTGTCAGGAGCGATTGAGAGCTAGTGTAACTCAACACAGAATTCCCCGTAAGACCGTGTGTGGCCATATCTGAAGATGTCCCAGGCAGAGCAGACTGTGTCCCAGCCACACCCTAGCTCCTTCTGCACGTCTGCCTGCGTGCCAGCTCAGGCATGCTGGCGGTAGTTGGGGCCAGCGGGACTGCTTAGCCCACAGCGGAACTCTTCCGATGGACTACCTGTGGTGGTTAGTCACACCGACGGTCTAGCTGCAGTGGAAGCAGGCACTAAGGCAGCCCACAGTTGGGGCTTGTGCCGCCGCCGTAGCTGGGCGGCCACATGCCGCCAGCGCTCATAGCAGCACCGTGGTTCCTCCCACGGGCGCTTTCCGCTGGCACTCCATCCTCCTACCTCAACTTATCCGTGCTTGTGTTCTTCTTCCGCGCGTGGTTTAGCGTCGCCAAATCCGCCTCCTCCCAGGAGCCCAGAAGCTCGCGTGCGAAGCCTCGGTACGTCCAATTACGCGGCGTAGCTTGCGATTCACATGCGTTCCGACCACGCTGCCGCCGTGCCTGCCGCCGTCGCCAGCTCGCTGGCCCGCCCGCCTGCGCCGCTGCCCCACCTTCCTGCCGCCTGCTCACCTGGCATGAGACTGACACAACCGTTTTGACCCGCACATCCGGCTGCTGCAGCATGGCGGCAAGCGTGCAGGTGCCGGGCGCCGAGTACCTGCTGCGCAAGCTGGCACGCGCCACCAAGATCCCCGCCGCAGAACGGACGCCCGACGTGGCGGCGTTTGTGGAGTCGGTGCAGCTGCTGCGCGAGGCATGCGACCTGCTGCCGCTGACAGCCGAGGGCAAGGGTGAGTTGGCAGTAGACAGCCCAGCAGGCCGCCAGCAGGTGCTTCTGGCCTTCCTCAAGGTGGCTCGGGCCCGCTACGTCAGCCCCTGGTTCCCGGTGTGCGACAGGCCGCATCAAACCCACCTGCACACCTACAGCACAGCATGGACCGAGATCAGGCAGCACAGCCGGCACAGCTCGGATGCGGAGGTTAAAGTTTTGGAGAGCATGTTGCACCTGGCCGCAACAAGCGGGCTGCTCACAGCCGCAGCTATGGGGAGCGTTGCCAGCGCAGCAGCTGCTGGTTGGCGGAGGAGATGGTACAGCAGGCGGTCACCAGGGGCTTGCAGCAGCTGGCAGCATCGACGGGGCAGGGGCAGGATCAGCTGCTGCTCAGTGTGGAGCAGCTGCGCTACCTGTACTGCTATCAAGCAGCTCAGGCAGCCAACGGGCTGCAGTTCCGCCTGGAATTCCAACGCGCCGCTGCCAACCATGGGTGGGCCGTGCCAGCTGGCCTGACTGTAGATGTCCCGCCCCCAGCTCAACTGGCAGCGGCGCGGGAAGGCGGGCGGACCTGCGCTGCACAGCTATTGGAGCTTGAGCCGCACAACCCCAAGAGCTACCTCGTCGCGGCGTGGACAGCGGGGCAGGATGGGCAGTTTGAGCGTGCCACTCAGCTGAACCTGCAAGCCCGCCAGCTGGCGCGGCAGCAGCGCAACGACTGGGCGCTGGCGAAAAGCGTGCAGTGCGCCGTCCATTGGGCGGGCCAGCCACGTCGGACAAATTGGCCCATTCCTGGGCCCGTTCCTGGCACGTTCCGCCAGGAACCCCACTCGGAACGGGGGCCATTCCGCCAGGAACGGGCCCAGGAACGGGTCAGGAACGGGCCCGGCAAGCAGCGATTTCCTTGCGGCAGCACAGCTTCTGTAATTGTAATCGTTTACAAATCAATCGCATGGTTCGGCATGTAACTACAAGAGGCGCCCTGCCAGGCTGGCGGCGGGGGCGGGGGCGGCGGTTTTGCAGGCTGGCGGCGGGTCGCGGCAGCGGCAGCCCTTGGGGCAACAGACGTGTCAGAGACAAATAAACAACCGAGCCATTGATAAGAAAATTGGTAAGGAATAAAGGGGTTCTTGTTTATTCAAGCAGGTGCTGGGTTGGGTACCGGGCGGGCGGCATGGCGGGGCGGGGAGCGGGGCGCCAGCAACGTTGTGGTGGCCAGGCAAGCGGTGGAAGGCCATCCCGCCTTGGGAGCGGACAGTGTTAGGGAAGGCGACGAGAGCAGACAGGTGGGCACACTGAGAAGCGTGGGTTGGGAGAACAATAGATGTTGATCAACCAGTGCGGCGGAGCACCCGCCCAAGGCTGCCGCTCCCCAAGAGAGCCAGCTAGGTGGCTGGTGCAGACAGCTGGCGGACATAGTCTTCTGGGTGCTCTAGAGCTGACACGTCAGTGACCCGCAGGACGCCGAGGTTCTCCACACCGTACAGCTTCACCTCTGCCCAGACGTTCTTGATGGACTCGTAGAGGGCGGCCACCTCGCTGGTGCCCACGGCTGCCTTTGCCGGGAAGCACAAGGCCGTCAGGCGCTTGCTGACCTGCAGGGTACAGAGCAGAATGGGGGACTTCATCATAAGTACCAATGGCATGGCAGCGCAGGCACGCCATATGCTACGCCGGCCTTGGCAAGCCAGCCAGCTGGCGCCAGCTGTGACTGACCTCGGCGCCGTCTCAATAACCCTTTGCACGCATCGGCTGCAACCGCCAAGTGCTGGTTCACTTGCAGGGGCCGCAATGGCATGGTCCCCCCTCAATAAGCCCAACCCACCTTGTAAGCAAAGTGGCCGAAGTCTGAGGAGGAGCAGGCCACCTCCTGCACCGCATCGGCCAGCGCGTACGGGCGCAGGCCCACCTGCCGGACCACCAGAGCTGGGTTCAGCATCCACGCCAGCCCAATGAGGAAGCTCAGGCGACCGACAGGGCAGTTGTTGGAGCTGCGCAGGCGCTCTCCGCTGCCCAGGCGCTCTGCACATGAGCCAAGGGAAGGAGTGCTGGTAGGCGGGTGAGGTGGCGGGTAAGCACTGCTGGCAGGCGGGTGAGCTGGCGGGTAGGCACTGCTAGCAGGCGAGTGCATAGGCCTCACGCTGTCGTGTTTGTGGGTGTCATCCCACTGGGTGGTGCGTTAACCAGCCGCAGAGGTCCTCCACCCTCCCCCCCCCCCACCTTCACCACAGGTGCGGTTATGATAGCACAGGTGGATGTGTCACCACTTCCCGCAGTCCGGGCGCACTCACCATGCAGGTCCTTCATGTCGGTTGTGTAGAGCTCGTACGCCGTCACCTTGGCTGCATCCTCGCCGGCTTTGGGGGCCTTGAAGGAGGCGGGCACCGTCACACCCTCCATCTGGTAGAAGGCGCGGGTGGCGTCGGGGGTGCGAGCTGCAGCAGTGCGGGGAACACGGGTAGGGTGGGAACACAGGCTGGCTAAGAAAGTCACAATCAAGAGGGAAAGCACAGAGGCTGCCATTCAGTGGTCCGAAAGTGGCTGCTCCCACTATGTGATGACGCACATCACAGCGTCAGTGGACCCACTGGCGTGAGGCGGTGCGCACCCGACAGCTTCTTGGAGTGGGTGGTGAGGAACCAGGAGGCAGCCTGCCGCCCACCAGCGCCAGGCGCAGCACGATGGAGGCGGCAGCGGCGGCGGCGGCTCACCCAGAAGTGGAGCAGGCACTGGGCCTCTGCCAGCGTCTGCTGCCACGATCTTGGTTGGAGGAGTTGAACCTCAAAGACAGCAGTCTCCAATCGCTCCAGGCAGCTCTGAGTGGGCAGCCTCAGCAGCGGAGGATAGCGCCAGAGGAGCGGTGCAGCAAGAGCTGGACAACATTGTGCGTCACACCGACTGCAGCGGCTGCGGGCAACGCGCCGTGGGCCTGCGCAGCTGCTCGCGCTGCCTGAAGGCGCGCTACTGCAGGTGAGAGGAGCGTGTCAAAGAGGGTGGGATGCTGCTCGTGACGTGCGCGCCTGGTACATGCTTGAAGTTCAAGCTGTTGCTGCTGCTGCTGCTGCTGCTGTACATGCGTTTGTGATTAGGACCGTGTCATGCCAAGGTCGCTCGCAACTGGCCCTCTGACCCCCCATTCTTGCTGCAGTACCGCCTGCCAGCACGCACACTGGAAAGTGCATAAGCGGAAGTGCCAGCCAGCTTGAGTGCCCTCGCCTCAGTGACCCGCAGCCGAGCTGGTTTGTGTACCGTGTGAAGAAGGAAGCTGAGTCTCCCCACGTGGTGCAATATTTGACTTGGATCCGTAGTTGATGGCCTTATTTGCTTTGCTCACACCACACGCGTGCCGCCACTTTTCCATCACTCTTGTTGCCCTGTTATGCAAGAAACTGTGTGTCATGTGCATGTGTGTATTTCAGTGTGTAAGACTGTGTGTATTACTGTGTGTATTCCTCCTCAGTTTGTAGCAGCAGAATCCCTGATTCAAAGATGAAGCCGAAGTGCCTGCTGCACTCCCCTTGGCTGACAGCTGGCACACAGCGCCGCACTGTGTGGTCACATGTGCAATTTGAGTGGTGTTTGGGCCTGACACTGTTATTGTGGGTGGGTGGAAGCTGAGAAGGTGTGTGGAGGTGTTACAGAGGGGGCTGGAGAGCCAGCTGCCACGCTGGAAGGCCCAGAAACTCGCTCCCGCGTTTTACTTACCTACTTTGTTGGCCCTCCACTTTTTTGCGAAAATAAGTGAGGGGGGATTTATCCCAAACAGAAAGATCAAAGCGTGGCCGCCTAACACGAAGCCCTTGGGTTTGGAAACATGTAGTGCTTACAGGCACTGTGGCACACCTCTTAACAGATTCAGCACCGTGTCACGTGTCAAAGTTAATGCTTCCAGGGAATTTCTTGGGCTGGGCAAGCGGGGCATTCCCCAGTTGCAAGCGGGGCATTCCCCAGTTGCATTCCCCAGGGGCATGTGCCGGCGGGGTGCGGTCAGCAGGCTCAGCAGGCTTCACACCGCCCATTCCTGGTAACCCATTATATGTCCATGCAATTGCGTGCACAGTAAGACTTCCGAATGTGGAACCAAACAAGCGGCATGCCTTGACCAGTGGTCCGCCCATGGACAGCTCAGTGGTAGGGTTTGTGTGGTTGGGAGGTGACCGGGCAGCGCTGGCGGTGGAAGTGCAGGAGGCACCCTGTGGGTGCTGCCTGCCATCCAGCCAAAACAGATCTGCCAGCTCGCATGCGGGTTGAAGGCATTGCCATTGCCAAGTATCGCACATGTGTGTTGTTGGCAAGGCGCCTTTTGAGAGCGAGATGTCTTGCAGTGCCGTTCGGGTGGGCCCGCCTGCAACTGCGGGTGCCTGGCGAGCTTCCAAGTAAGAAGTGTGCATTTGTCCCTCTTGGAACACGATGTGTATCAGAGAGATCTGGTAGGCCTGCGTATGGGCCAGCCACAAGTGGCAGGTGCCAGGGGTGGCAGCGGGCTGCAGCTTGACAGTCAGGTGGGGGAGGGAGGCGGTGCGGTGACAGGCAGCGGCGGTCGGCATGCTGAGCCTTGGGCGTGCCGAGCGGTGTCAGTGAGCTCATACTCACGCTCCTTTAGGTGCCGGGCCTCTGAAAGCCTCTCCGAGCTTCTGATCTAGACGGCGCTGTTCTCCAGCTACTCAGTGCTGCGCCTCTGTTTGTCTACCACCTTCCTCGCGGCTCTCCTTGGCTCCCCCCGTGACTCGCGAGATCAGAACACGCAGGTGAGCGCAGCGCCCTCCACATCCCGGCAGCGCCCTCCACATCCCGGCCAGGCGCCGCGCGCCTTTCGTGCTCACTCCTTCGCCCCTCTCCCTCCCTAACCTTGCCGCACGCAGCTCGAGCATGGCCGCATCAGCAGCAGCTCGGGAGCAGGTGCCGGGCGCCGAGTTCCTGCTGCGCCGCCTTGAGCGCGCCACCGCCGTCCCCGCCGCCGAGCGGACGCCTGACGTGGCCGCGTTTGTCGAGTCGGTGCAGCTGCTGCGCGAGGCATGCGATCTACTGCCGCTGACAGCCGACGGCAAGGCATTGCTGGCAACAGACAGCCAGGCGGCTCGCCAGCAGGTGCTGGCCTTGCTAAAGGCGGCCCGGGCCCGCTTCGTGAGCCCCTGTCCCCCGGTGTGCGACAGGCCGCATCAAACCCACCTGCGCGCCTACAGCGCAGCATGGCCCGCGATCAGCGAGCACAGCCGAAACAGCTCGGATATGGACGCAGCAATCCTAAAAGGTGCGCTGCACACAGCCGCAACATGCTGGCAGCTCGCGCCCGCAGCTATGGGGTGCGTTGCCAGCGCAGCAGCTGCTGGGTTGGCGGAGGAGATGGTACAGCAGGCGGTCAGGGAGGCCCTGCAGCGGCTAGCATCGGCACTTCGGCAGGATCAGCTGCCGCTCAGTGTGGAGCAGCTGCGCTACCTGGTCTGCTGCGATGCAGCCGAGGCAGCCAGCAATTTGCAGCTCCAACTAGACTTCCAGGCTGTCACGGCACGCGGTCTCGTTACCATCCCCGCTGAAATGGCGGTAGAGGTCCCGCCCCCAGCTCAACTGGCAGCGCTGCTGGAAGTTGGGCGGACCTGCACAGCACAGCTGCTGGATCTTGAGCCGCACAACCCCAAGAGCTACCTCGTCGCGTCGTGGACAGCAGGGCAGGATGGGCAGTTTGACCGCGCCACTCAGCTGAGCCTTCAGGCCTTGCAGCTGGCGCGGCAGCAGCGCAACAACTGGGCACTGGCCAACAGTGTGCAGTACGCCGTCATGTGGGCAGGGAAGGCTGCCAAATTGGCGCCTGACAGCATTAGTCGCAGCACGCTAGAGGCGGCGGCGGCGGCGGTAGCGCACCCGGAAGTGGAGCAGGCACTGGGCCCCTGCCGGCGTCTGCTGCTGCAGCCCTGGGTGGATGCATTCAATTCGGACCAAAATGCCGTGTGTCACAGAGAGCTGCAGGCAGCTCTGGGCAGGCAGCCAGGGCTCTCTGGATCCAGGGTTCCGCCAGTAGGAAGGTTGCAGCAGCAGCTGGATGACATGGCGCGGCGCTCAGACTGCAGCTTCTGCGGGCAGCACAGCGTGGGCCTGCGCCGCTGCTCACGCTGCAAGCGCGCGCAGTACTGCAGGTGAAAGGGCTGTTTGCTGCCCGTTCGGGATGGGTGTTGATTTGGCGTTGGTGTCAAATTTGGCTGTTGGCGGGGTGTCTTGTGTAGTAGCGTGCCTTGTACCTCGGTTGTTCTTGCCGCGGCTGCTGTGTGTGCGCTGTTGTAGTTGGCATGATGAAAACATGATTTTAATGGCGTTTCAGTGACGGCAAAAGGCCCCTCTTCCCCCCACCTGCAGCACGGCCTGCCAGCGCACGCACTGGAGGGTGCACAAGCGGGACTGCCAACCGGTTTGAGTGCCCGTGTTTCAACAACACCCGCAACCTAGCTGGTTTGGATGCTGCGTCAGCACACAGCGAGGGGCGGCCACGCCTGCCGGAGTGCTTCTTCCATACGCCCACACCACCCTCTGAACAACAAGAGGCTCTTCTTATGCACAGACCTGTGTGCGCTGTGTGACATTTGTCCAAGTAGCCCGGGCATGCATTCCATTTGCACGGTTTTTTTGTTATCATAGACCAGCTGTGCATGCACACTCCGGTTGTAGACACACGTCTGCATGCATGTTGCTTCCTGCTTCGCAAACGCCTGCCTTTTTTCTTACGTAGCCCTTGGCCCTCAATTCACCAGCCGGGCACACCACTGTTTATCTGTCCATATAAGTGCACCCGTCGACGCTTTTGGTAAACCTTCGTGTAGAGTGAGATGTGAGATGAAGTAGTTGATGCGGGCTGCTGGCCAAGGCCTTGCCAAGCCTTGCCCTCAGGGACAAGTGCAAGCATGGGATTGCACCGGGTTGGCGGCGGGCGGGGACCGTATGCGACAGACTTGCAGCGGTGGAGCCTGGCCCCCTGTTCCACTGCCACCTTGACATCGCACAGCTGCCCCAGGCCGAAGCTTCGGTTATGCTGCTCGATCGGTGCACGAAGCGAAGTCCTGAGACAGGGGGCGCCCGAGGGCGAAGAGTCGCCTTCAGCCCTTTCCGGTCCGCTTGCCTTCTACCCATTTACTGCTCCAGTGGCATCAGCAGCCAGGTCAAGCTGTGTGCCAGAGGGAGCTGCCACCGCCGACCAGTGAAGGCCGAGTCTGGCCGAGCAGCGCCTCACTCTCTGTCCGCAGCTGAAAGGCTTACACTTACAGAGGTTGGCATGTGCTGCCCTGACGGGTTTGCCGTGTGCGCTCCTTCTGTCGGCCGCCTGCTGCTCGCCAGCAGCCGCCGCCGCCGCCGCTGCCGCTTGCCGCCGCTCGGAACCCACACGCCTGCGCAGAACCTGCCCATGGGTTGGTTGCATCTTCCCCTTGCAGGCCGTTGCCTCATGGCGTCTTCGGGCACAGAGAAAGTGCTCTGCGCTGCCAAGCATGGGCGAGTGGATGAACTGCGGGCGTTGCTCACCAAGCAGCCAGAGCTGGTCTGCGACTCCAACGGAGCCACCCCTCTGGTCGCCGCAACTGTGCATGGGCAGGCAGCCTGCGTGGAGGCACTTCTTGCGGCGGGGGCCACTGCCCTGCGGCAGGACAGTTTGGGCTGTACACCGCTCATGCTGGCGGCGGCAGCAGGGCACCCGGGCTGCCTGCGACTGCTGCTAGCTGCAGCACCAGCTTCTCTCCACCTCTCAGACAGCAGGCAGCGCAGCGCCCTGTTGTGGGCCGCCAGCAAGGGCAGCACGGCGTGCATAGAGGCGCTGCTCGATGCTGGGGCGGATGTCGAGGCTGCTGACAAGGACGGGCAGCGGCCCCTTATATGGGCAGCCGGCAACGGCCACCTGGCAGCGACCGAGCTCCTGCTGCAGCGCGGTGCAAGCATCGACGCCGTGAGCCAGATCGGGTCCACAGCCCTGCATACGGCAGCGGTAAATACCGGTGAATCAGACAGGCAGCTCTGCAAGGGGTGCACTGCATGCGTGGCGACCTTACTCAAGCATGGCGCAGATGTCAACACTGCCGCCTTCGTGGACGGCACCACCGCACTCATTTGGGCGGCAAGAAACGGCTGCCTGTCCAGCCTGCAAACGCTGCTTGGCGCGGGTGCTGACACAGAGGTTGCAGATCACAAAGGCGACACTGCTCTTACACTGGCAGCGAGCCTAGGGCACACAGAGTGCGTGAGGGCACTGCTGGCTGCAGGCGCCAACCCACGCGCATGTTCCGGCAACGGCCAGACTGCTCTCCAGCGGGCCGAAGCTGGGCAGCACCACCGGGTGGCATATCTGCTGAAAGCGACTGTCAAGCTGGCTCGGGGCAAGCAAGGTGGGGCGGGGCTGAGGGCGCAGCTAGTCTGACACACGGCTGAGAGATGGACAATGGGGTTAAACTGCTGCTGCGGTGCCAATGCGCCTAATGCGCCCAATGCGCCCAATTGATTGCTGCCTGCTGCTTCGGGCCAGCCAGGTATGAAACTCACGCTTCGACTGAAACGTATCCCGCCCTTCCTTGACAGGGCCCCACACCACTATCCCCGAAGCACCCAAGCCACGGCCTGAGGATAGCGCTGAGGCAGCGGCGGCTACTGATGCTGCAATGCAAGCGCTTCTGGCAGCGGAGGAGGAGGGGGCGCAGGAGCAGGCTGCCAAGGCATCAGCAGCCGCGGCCAAGCGGCAGCGCAAGAAGCAGCGGCAGCGTGAGCAGCAAACAGCGGAGGCTGCGCAGGCAGTGGTGGGAGATGAAGGGGTCACAGCAGGGGTTGCAGCTGAAGTGCAGGAGGCACCCAATGGCCCGGCCTCCGAGGCCTTCAGCGAGGCAGTACCCACACCTGAGCAGGCGGTGCCAGGGGAGGGTTCCCGCGGCGTCAAAAGGTGGGAGGATGCTGGTGCATCTGAGGCGGGCGACAGCGGTGGGGAGGACCTGGAGCGGCTGCTGCAGCTGCTGGGGGTGCAGGGTGGGGAGGAGGGCTGGTGAGCAGCCGCTGGCTGCTGCACAGCCCGTCCTCACGGGATCTACTTCAGTACTGTGTGCAACTGCTTGACTTTGTGTTTAGGGGTTGACAGTCCGATTCCGCAACTGCCAAACAAGTGTGTCAACCCCAGAGGAGAGGAGCCAAAAACCGCCTGGTGTGCCGGAGAGCCGCGCTGACTGACAGGATGGCACAACGCTTACTGGCCTTTGGAAGCAATAGCTCAAGCATCACAACGACTCAATCCGTCGCGCATGCAACCATATGCAGTTGTGCTTCTTGTGCCACCGGGTCGCTGAAGCGGGCAACTATGAGACTGTGCATACATTGCCACGGTGCGACTGGGAGCGCGCAAGCGCAGCGGGCAGGCTAGGGCAGGCACAGTTGGCAGTCACGTCAAGATGCAGGCGCGTCTTTTGCTCCTCAACCGTTCTGTGCCGTATACGAACCGAATTATGTGCTTGTGTACACCTTTTTACACTCATAGATTGGCACTGCCTGGAGCCACCGTGGCGCCCGGCAGGCCTTCTCGGATTATAAAATGCTTTGCAGTTGTGTGCAGTGCCATTTGGCGGCCCCGAGAGCTGTTGGCGGGCGAAGCAGAGCATTTTGAGACGCTTGGCCGGGGCGCGACGGACGGGCTGTCGCGCTTACGGGGCTGAATAACAACATAACAGTCATTTGAAAAGATGTAGGGCGACGCGGCATCGATTCGTGATGGTTCAGGGCCCTGCCTTCTGCTGCCGCCGCCCAGCATGCCTGCCGCACAGCAGGCGCAGCGCTACCGGGACCGCAGCAGGAGGACACTGGGCAACACTCTAAGGCATAGGGCCAACAGGTTGTCTTCCTGCCGGCAACTCAACACATGTTGAAGTGCTGCAAGTCAATGCAGCGATTGCCCTAACGTCCAGGCCAACGACGACTCCCACCGTTGGGCTGTTGGTGGCTGCCCGTCAGGGCTGGGGCATTGCTAACTAACGTTAAGATATCCACCCTGATTTTTCCGGATGACGAAGCGCCAGCACGCATCTAAAGAAGTGGGAGAGCAGGTTCGGGAGGTGGCTGGGCAGCGCTGGCGGTGGAAGTGCAGGAGGCACCCTGAGGGTGCAGCCTGCCAGCCAGCCATGTCACCTCGCAATTGTGTTGTGTAAGGCGGGTTAGGGTTTAGGGTGTAGTGTTGTGTAAGGCTCATGTTCAAGCAAGTACATGAGTGCTATAGCTGTTGGTGCCGAGCGGGCTGCACGAGCGAAATGTCATGGAGTGCTGTCTAGGCAGGGTCACCCGCAACTCCATCAAACATCAACACATTTGTGGAACCAGTTGCTGCGGGCAGGGTCTGCTGAGTTCTGACGTTCGCATGTACTGGCAGGAGGCATGTCCATTGGAGAGCCGACAAAGTACATGCAGGGTGGGGGACGGCAGCGCACCCCCCAATTGTGTTGTTTGTAGGTTCACTTGCAAGCCATCTTTCTCCCCCAATCTTTCTCCTTTGTTTGTCTTGCGGCTCTTATTCATTCCTGGTTGTGTGCCGCACCGGGAACCGTCGCCTCTGTTGAGACGTACACTGTGTAACAGGAAGGAAGGAAGCGCGCGGCAGCAGGGAGGCAGAGGAGGGACAGTGGAAGCAGGCAACGGCGCTCTGCACGCTGTGCAGCGCCAACTAAATTCACCAGGTGTCGCATGCCTGACAACTCTCTACGCTTGTACGGTGCTCCAGCCACCTGTAGAGCTACATCAGAAGTGCAGGACGCAGCTTCTGGCCGGGCCTGTTGCCAGCAAGCCGGTCGAAACAGCGGAGTATGCGATGCAGGGTACTACCTGCATAGTATGTGCGCATGCAGTGCCCGCATGCTAGACAGCTACGAGGAAGTAGGTGCAATGGAGGCAGGCGGCAGCAATCTGGAGGACCTGGACCGGCTGTGCAGCTGCTGGGTTTGCAGGATGAGGGGGGTGGCTGGTCAGTGGACGGCATGTGAGGAAGCTGGTGCATCTGAACAATGTGACAAGGATGGGGCGGACCTGGAGCAGCTGCTTAGTGGTAGTGAGCAGCCGCTGACACCCCCACTGCTTGACTGTGCAATTCACATGTCCAGCAGTGTAAAGGTTCATCTTGGCCATGCACACGCGGCGCTCGTAAACCAGAGGATTTTGACAGGGATGGCTCAGCGAATGGCTAGCACTGTTTTGAGGCAACATAAAATCAGCCACCGCCAGCTGGACAGTCATCTGCAGGCTCGTCTTCTGCCTCCTCCGTGTGCTCGCCTTCCCCCTCCATCCGAATCACGTCAAACAGAAACTGCGCTGCTAGGTCCAGCAGCGTCGCAATCAAGAACGCTGTGGGGCCGAGGAGGTAGAGGATGACGGGGGCCGTGGCGAAGATGAGCTTAAGGCCTGCGGGCAGGGGCGTGGGGAGCGGGAAAGGGGAGGGGGTGGGAAGGCCATGGTATCCGGGAACCGTCATCTCCGTTGGGACGCACACGGTGCATCAGGTAGGAAGGACGAAAGGAGTATGGGGCCCAAGCCCAATCAGCGTGAGCCGGCGTGCAGAAGCATGCTGTGCACGGCCCTGCCAACGGGCCCTGCCCTCGGCCGCAGCCATTGCGTGCCCACCCATGCTCACCAATAGCAAAGTAGAGCGAGGAGCGGCGGAGGAATGTGAAGCATTGACGCAACAGCGTCGCGTGCTTTGTTGGGTTGGAAGCAACCACTCGCACCGAGAATCCTGCGCAGGAGGGGCGCCAGGACAGAGGAACGGTGCCATTTAATTGAGAAAGGTGGCGGCAGGCATGCACAACTGGCAGGCATGCAGGGCTCTTTGTTCGGGGATGCTCACGCGGCTATGCTTGTCCCGGTCCAACGGGGCCTACAAAATCAAAAATCAAATTACATTTAACGTCTATGGAGCCGATTAGGTCTCACGCGACAGGAGATTTGTTGGGGTGATTGAGGCAAGCAGGTGCGGGTCGGGCAGTGTCAGCGGTTATTCGTCTAAAGCCCCCATTCTTCGGACGTCCAAGCCGCCAAACGCCAGCCGGCCTTCCTTGCCGCGAGCGAGAATCGATCAACAGCAACACGCACTATGCTTGTACAGGGAACTCCGGCACCTTGCAAGGCTGCCTCGCCGATGCTGGGCAAACATTGCCCCGCCTGCGTGGCTGTCGCTCTCAACCGCTGCAATCCCTTAAGGGGAACCCAAATTACAAGCCACAACAGACTGCCAACCACAGACACAGCCGCGGCAGCGGCAGCAGCAGCGGCAGCAGCCAGGTGCAGCTAGCTGCCCCAGGTGGCTCACCCACGTGCACCGCCAGGCGGATGGACTGGGCAAAAGCCATGATAGCCAGAAAGAGGATGCCCAGGGCAATGCCCAGCTTGGTGCCCCCTGACAGCAGCTGGCCGTCTGAGATGGGATCCACACGCGCGTAGTTGGCCAGCTGCTCCTGCCGGCCGGGGTCTGTCAGCACCTGTTTGGGGGTGGTAAGGAACGGCAGCGAGGGCAAGGAGGCAGGTCAGAGCGTGGGGACGAAGGCGTGGAGGCATGCTGTCAACACCTGCTGGGGGTGGCAGAAGGGCGAGAGAACTCTCATGTGCGTGGCATAACGTAGATGCAGTTACACTCAATTGGCGAGAGCTGGCACCGTGAAAAGCTGGCGGAAGCGGCAGCACGAGTCTGTGTGCCGGATTCCATTGGGGGAAGCACACAGCACTCCCGAACAAGCAGGCAAGCAGAGCCATGTGCAGTGCCTGGCAGGACAAGGATATGGCAGCACAGAGCGCATCAAACCCTGGGTGCGGGCAAGACGGGGGCTTGCCTGGATGAGTGTTGAGGCAAGGCTCGCTGTGGCTGCTGCCAAGATGGACACTGCCAGGATCAGGTTACGCAATGTCTGCAGGAGCATGCCCCACAAGATGTACAGTCAACAATGGGCACTTGTTAAAGCCCTAAACCCCATGTCAAGGGCAGGGCGCGGCGCAACAGGGCGGGGCGGGGCGGGCAAGGGACCAAGGCAGGGCATGCAAGCAATGCACAGGGGGGCAGGAGATCTTGCCTGCACAGCATTGATGCCCTCTTTCGTGTCTGCAAACAGGGGGCGCGGGGCTGTCGATGGGATGGGCTACATGCAGGTGGACCATTGCGCTGGCAGCTACCTGCATTGCGGTTGCCCCGCCCGCCGTCAGTGCCAGCATGGCTCCGGGAGTGCCGCTCCCAGCGGGCGTGCATTGCACCCCTGCATCACTTGCCTTGCGACAGTAGCAGCACCCACTCCCTGCGCGTCTGCTTGTTGAGGGAGTACAGGTTGGCATAGCGCCTCCCAAACAGGGAGAAGGTGCCCACACGGAAGTAGAGGAGCGAGTAAGTCAGGAGGCCCAGGAAGCAGCAGATGAGGATGGCGAGCTCGGCGGCATCACCGCCCTCCATTCCCCCGCCTGCGGCTGCGGCAGCGGCTGGGCCTGGGTTGCGGCTGCGGTAGCAGAAGAAAATAAATGATATGAAGCAACAGGTTAGGCAGTCAGCAGGGGTCGGCCACAGCAGCAGCCGTAGCAGTGCGCAGCAAAGGCAGAGGCGCAGCGGAGGCGGCGGGGCGGGCCGCCGCTGTGCTGCGACCTCGGGTAGTTGCGAGCACAGGGCGGTGCGATTCAATGGCATCGTATTCAGCGCTCACAGCTAGTTCCGGCGCTCCAGGCGGCACGTCTGGGAAGCGTCCGCACTTTCTGAGCTGATTTCGCGCCCTGCCTTGAGGGCAGCTATTTCAAACACACGCGGCAGTGCTGTGCACACTCTGAGAGAGCCAAGAAATTTTGCTGCTCCGCCATGCTGCGCCACGGATGCAGCAAACTGTTAGACTGGGGCCCAGACTGCATTGTTTAGCGTCTTTCCACCACACAGTTGACGAGGGTGCCTGAAAACCTGTAAGGCGTCGTGCGCCGCCGTGACGAGGCGCTTACATTGTGGCCCAGCTCCCTGGCCCAGTGGGCAGCTCTCTCCTCCGCCTGAGCTGAGCAGGTGCACCCTTGGAACACAAACTGACACTCTTAGAATAGTGGCCTGGCCCTCCCACTGCAGACCTGTGTGAGCAAGATGAAAGCAGGGCTCTTCGCGTTCTTCATGTGCCTCGCAGTCCTGCGCCCCTGCGCCACCGCAGGTGAGAAGTCGCCACGCCGGGTATATACGTTGCGGGCATATATGTTGCGGCACCCACCCGCCTGCCCCCGCTCCACCCCCAACTCTGCACTCACCTTTTTAATGTACTTCTTTCCCAGACCTGCCGCCCTCATGCGGCACTTTGGAGGAGGGCGTTGACTTGGTTGGCGCTGACCTGCACAACTGCGGGCCCTCCAACGACTCCGTCTGCCAGCCGCGCGCCCAGGACACCGCTGCCTGCTGCGAGCTGTGCCGCCAGAACTCCCTCTGCGGATCCTTCATCTTCCGCTCATCGGACAGCGTGTGTGCGCTGAAGGACAGGCTAGGGTTCACCCGCGAGAAGAAGAGCAGCTACTGTGCCGCTGTGATGGGCAGGCCTGCACCCGGAACACACAGTGCGTGGCCCCCCAGCGGAAACGCTAACCTGAGCAGCTAACCTGAGCAGCTAACCTGAGCAGCTAACCTGAGCAGCTAACCTGCTTGCCTGGGGTGGTGTCTACATGCCCATCCGTATGCAGTGTGCATGTGCTGTGGGCTGTACCCCTGCATGCACGTCTTTCTTGCGCCTCGAATGCATTCTCAGCCAGCCTCAACTGCAGTGGCCTTGGTGCTCTGCTGTCTCCCTCCCCCCAGGCATGGCTGCTCATGAGTGTGGCAGCATCCTGGACGGCGTCATCCTGGCCGGCAGCACCCTGGGCACGTGCGGCCCCTCTGGCAACTCCTGCTGCGAGTCACGTGTCGCAGACGTCTCAGCCTGCTGCGACTTGTGCCTCGAGAACCCCAGTTGCGGCGCCTTTACTTTCCACTCCACCGAGAACGCCTGCCGCCTGCTGGAGGCACAAGGGCTGGCGCGCCACGACTACGCTGGACCGTTCTACTGTGCCCTGATGGCCAAAAAGTGAATGCACAGCCCACGCCCCCCACATTCTTAATGTGTATACATGCAGCGAAATTGAGCAACTCTTGATGTGTGCCTTCAGCCCTTCATCTGCGTGTTGTGTTCATCAACTGCCTGCCTGCATGTGGGCTCGGAGCGACTCTCTCATCCCACACGTCTCTCCTGAACGACCTCAACCATGTGTGTGCCCTGCCGCTGCTGTCGGTATGGGGCTGCCCCGACTGTCCATTCGTCAGCTCAATGTGTGTAGATAAAGCGATTGAACTGAACAGAGAATGCTAGCAAATGAGGGCCAGTCTGCTGAAAGTTGCACCAGGTGGGTAGGTTCGATATAGCTTGCTGCTTAGCCATCTACAAGACAGGCTCACAGGTGGGGAGGGTGAAATATGGTTCCAGCGCAATATGGTCCCAGCGCAATATGGTTCCAGCGCATGACGAGCTCGGATGAGAGGTTAAAGGTTCAACAGATGACAGGTGCATGGAGTCAGCTTAGCTGGCATGTCACGAAACGGCCACCCAGCTAGCCTCATGAGGCGTTTCTTGCGCCCCGGACGGGCTGGCACTCCTGCTGGTGCACCCTCCAGTGCGTGCGCTGGCGGGCGATGCTGCAGCAAAGGTGGTGGGTAGCGATTGGATGAGCTCGAGCCCAAGGTACGGTGCCACGCCGGCAATGACATCACATCAACCGGTGAACCCTGACAAATTGGTTTGCAGCAGCATCTTTCTGGCAACTGCACGGCACACAGCTCACGGTGCGAGCATCCCACCATCTTGACAAGCTCCTCTTTCCTGCAGTAGCGCCGGTGCACATTGGCCTGGACCATTGTTGTTTGAAGCTTGTGCCCTCCCGGCACGCCGGCCTGTCTTAGGCTGGTTATTGATTGTGTTTGGAACACACATGGTTGTGCAATTCGGGTTCATGTGGACACAAAAGCAAGCAGTTGCAGGCACGCAGTGGAAAACGGTATTCAGGAGGACTGGCTTTGCTGCCAGTGCACTGGCTGTGCAGCAGCCAGTGGCTGCTCACCAGCACTCCTCCCCGCCCTGCACCCCCAGCAGCCGCAGCAGCCGCTCCAGGTCCTCCCCACCGCCGTCACCTGCCTCAATTGCCCCAGCATCCTCCCACCTTCTGACGCCGGGAGCATCTGCCCCTGGCACCGCCTGCTCAGGTGTGGGTACTGCCTCGCTGATGGCCTCAGAGGCCGGGCCATTGGGTGCCTCCTGCACTTCAGCTGCCACCCAGGCTGAGACCCCTTCATCTCCCACCACTGCCTGTGCAACCTCCGCTGTTTGCTGCTCACGCTGCCGCTGCTTCTTGCGCTGCCGCTTGGCCGCGGCTGCTGAGGCCTTGGCAGCCTGCTCCTGCGCCCCCTCCTCCTCCGCTGCCAGAAGCGCTTGCATTGCCGCATCAGCAGCCGCCGCTGCCTCGGCAGTATCCTCCGGCCGCGGCTTGGGCGCTTCGGCGATGGCGATGTGGGGACCTGTCAAGGAAAAGACGGGATGCCTCTCAGTTGAAGCGTGCGTTTAACACCTGGCTGGACTTGGGCAGCAGGCAGCAATCAATTGGGCGCATCGACAGCAGTTCAATCCCCAACGCCCATCACTCAGCCTGCAGTGTTCAGGCCAGTTATGCCCTCAGCCCCACCCCACCTTGCTTGCCCCGAGCGAGCATGGCAGCCGCTCTCAGTACGTATGCAGCCCGGTGGTGCTGCTCAGCTTCGGCCCGCTGGAGAGCAGTCTGGCCGTTGCCGCAGCATGCGAGCGGGTTGGCGCCTGCAGCCAGCAGTGCCCTCACACATTCGGTGTGCCCTTGGCTGGCTGCCTTTGTGAGAGCAGTGTCGCCTCTGTGATCCGCATGCTCTGTGTCAGCACCCGCGCCAAGCAGCGCTTGCAGGCTGGACAGGCAGCCGTTATTTGCCGCCCAAGTGTGTGCGGTGGTGCCGTCGTCGAAGACGGCAATGTTGACGTCTGCGCCATGCTTGACTAAGGTCGCCACGCATGCGGTGCACCCGTTGCGGCGCTGCCTGTCTGAGTTGCCGGTGTGTGACGCTGCTGATATCAGGGCTGTGGACCCATTAATGCTGCTGCGGGCATTGATACTTGCACCCCGCTGCAGCAGGAGCTCAGTCGCTGCCAGGTGGCCGTTGCTGGCTGCCCACGACAGGGGCTGCTGCCCGTCCTTGTCAGCAACCTCAGCATCCGCCCCAGCATCGAGCAGCGCCTCTATGCACGCCGTGTTGCCCTTGCTGGCGGCCCACGCCAGGGCGCTGCGCCGCTTGTTATCCACGAGATGGACAGCAGTTGGTTCGGCAGCTAGCAGCAGCCGCAGGCAATCTGCGTGCCCCCAAGATGCCGCCAGCAGGAGCGGTGCGTTCCCATAACTGTCCAGCAGCAGAGCAGCGGCCCCTGCTGCAAGAAGTGCCTCCACGCAGGCTGCCTGCCCATGCATAGCTGCGGTGGCCAGAGCGGCGAGTCCTTCAAAGCCGCGTGCGTCAACCAGCTCCGGCTGCTTGGTGAGCAACGCCCGCAGTTCCTCCACTCGCCCATGCTTGGCAGCGCAGTGCACTTTCTCTGTGCTTGAAGACGCCATGAGGCAACAGCCTGCAGGGAGAAGATGCAACCATCCCGTGAGCAGGTAAGGGTCGAAGGCAGGCGGGCTGGAAAGGCCGGCACACAACTCTGGTCCTTCGCCCCTGTCCTCCGTTTCGTGCATGGCTCGGCCCCTGCCCTGTCCTCCATTTCGTGCACCGCTCGGGGCAGAGTCTGGCCTCAAACTGAAGCTGCGGCGGCAGCGGTGCTTGGGCAGAGTGGCGGCTGCAAGGCACCGCCGTAAGCCTGCCGCCCGCAGTGCCTGCCTGTCGCCAGCTCTATTGGCTCACTTCCTCGCCCACTCGGTCCTTGCCAGCAGCCCGCAGACCTCCAGGCATAGGTGATGCCGACAATAAAACGAAAAGGCCTCCCTGCACTTCTGCTACCAGGGCCGCCCCGTCCCCGCCTCAGAAGCCCCGGGCCTGCCAACCTGGGTCCCCAGCTGTGTACTGTCCTGGGTAAACACCTGCTTCTGCCATTGGAAACTCAAAGCCAGGAAATCGTCCCTGGGCTTAGTTACCCGCAAAAGCGCGACCAGCAACCTCGGGAAATGGCAGCACGTTCAGGAGTCCCGGCTGAACCATAGGTGGCACCCCATGGTCCTCCTCTGTTTCGTGAACTGGTACAATATGTTTACAGTCGTGTGCAAGTCAACAGTGGTGAAATCAATCAGTGGCAGCTAAATTGCTAATGTGCAGTGGTGACTCACTGAGTTTGGCAAGGAGCAGGAAAAACTTGCTATACAAAGGATGAGTGAAAAGAAAAGGGCGCAATCGAAGCACATCATATTGGGTGGTGGATGAGGAGTTGGGTTGTCTCAGCAGTGGTATGTTCAGCAACCGTGCCCTAACCTGCCAGCGGCTACACGCTGGGGAGCCTTGGGGCTGGGATTGCGCCTGCACGTGTGCCTGCGCCTGCTGCGGCCGCCCGACGGCGGTCCAGCTGCGCCTGGTATAAATTGGCTGGCTGCGTGACCGCCGGCTCTTTGTACCAATCCTTGCACACATTGCCCTCAACTTGGGTGCCCACAAACGTCACATCCGGGCCCCACTTGCATGAACCGGGCACGCCGCCCGTCTCGGCGGTGTGCACAGGGGCCGGGATGGAGCGCCTGGCAATGCCGCGCACGTTCCAGAAGGTGGTGAAGGACTGGCTGCAGGGGCCGCTGCCGCGGGGGCCGCCGCAGCCGATGGTGCGGTCGCGGTCCCCGACAACGATGTCTGTGAACAGCACCTGGCCCGCCACAGCACTGCAATGGGGAAAAGGCATGGGACGGGATGGTTAGCTAGTTGGTTGGGCGGATGGGGGGTGATTCGGCGTGGGGGAAGGGGGAGGAGGCGCCAAGCGGGCTCAGGGAGGGGAGCGGGCACCCCAAGGTAAAGATCTGCTGCATGCGTTGCAGCAAGAAAGATCTGGTCCAGGCGCTGGCAGTGGCAGCAGGTGGCAGCTCCCAGCAACCACATAGGACCCCAGAAGACATATCTGCATGCCACCATCTACACAACCGCCAGGTGGTCACCAGCACACCAGCTTGTGCTCCCTAGCCTGCAGTTCCCCCGCCCACCCTACTCACTGCCGCTGCTTCAGGAGGGCATCCAGCCGGCGGCGCTGCTGAGGACAGAGCGCACCCCCAGCCCAATTCAAGCCATTCAGAACTCAGCACAGCTCGAAGTTTGCATCAGCGGGCGGCTGCCCATAACACAGCACCCAGCCCAGCCCAACCGCACCCACCCCACCCCACCTACACAGTCGCCACCCCACAGCAGCGCTCATTCTGCCCACCCTTAGTGCACACACCGGTGCAGCTTCAATTTCGGGGCCAGCAGGCGGCCCCGTGTGAAACAGCAATCAACCAAACCCACCACAAACCCACCACAGCCCTCCTCCCGCCCGTCCCTCACCGCCCAACCCCGTCCCTCACTGCCCAACCCAGCGCACACCTACCACAACTATGATATCCCCTCACCGGTGCAGCTCCAAGTTTGAGTCCAGCAGGCGACCCCGCGTGAAGACCGCATACATGGACATGGCATCAGCCCCCGCCCCGTGGATGTACTGCGGCCTGATGTCAAACCCGTCGACCAGCAGGTCGGCTGAGGAGCCGCTGTGCACGCCCCAGTGGGCGTCGCCCACGTCGTCGTCCTCCCCGGCCCGCCGCTTCACGCGCGGCTTGTCCTGGGTCAGCGTCAGGTTGTTGATTTGCACGCCAATGGACTCTGCGGCACAAGGGAAGCAAGGGAAGCAACACGAAGGGGACAAGGGCTGAGGACAGGCGCAGCACTAGAGCCAGGGCTCATCAGACTGCATTGTGGGCCACGTGCCTGCCTGCCTGCCTGCCTAACCTCACAGCCCCTAAGCCTGCCCCCCACCCTCCACTTACTGTGCACAAACACTCCGTTGTCTGCGTTGTTGGCCCTCACGTCTCGCACCCAACAGTCGTACACCTCCACAAACTCAACGGCGTTGTAGCCGTCCTCCTGCAGCAAAAAGCATTTGAGGGGGAGGTGAAAGAAAAGGTGTAGTTGTGCAGCAACCGGCAGTCGTACATCTTCACAAACTCAACGGCGTGGTAGCCATCTTCCTGCAGGGAGAGAAGTTGGGGGAGGGAAGGGGTGAGAGGAAGAGTGTGTGAGTGTGCTAAACAGAACAATTGTGCGCTTCCACAGACTCAACGGCGCAGTAGCCGTCCCCCTGCCGGTGAAGTAAGTCGTAGGAAGGGGCCAGGCGAGCAGGCGGGCAGGCAGAGGTAAAGAGGTCTCGAGGTGTTGAGCGGGGGCGGGGGGAGGCAAGCGCGACTGGGCGGGCAGAGAGTGATGAGGTTGCACACAACCACGCAGTTGAGCTTCCGCACACTGACCCACCAAAAACTAACGTGTCGTGTAGAAGTGCAAAGCTGAATGCCCCCCTCTAGGGCAGCGCTGCCCCCTGTCCTGACACACCCTGATCACCACCCCCCGGCAATATAACTACATGTGACTCCCGTAGTCCCCTGCAATAACAACAAGTGACTCACGTAGTGGTGGCCGCCGTAGTAGGCCCAAGGGAAGCTGAAGGTCAGCCCCTCCACGCCGCTCTCGTACACAGAGCCCTTGGAAAGGTAGAGCTTGGGCAAGAAGGAGGAGCGCACGTCAAAGGGGAAGGGGCGCTCAAAGGTGACGAGCTGCATCAAAGGGGGACAAGGGGGAGGCAGGGGAGGGTGAGGGGAGGGGAGGCGTGGCGGTGAGTAGGAGGAGCGCACGTGGAAGAGGGAAGGGGAAACAAACAGTTACAGATTGGTGGAGGGCGGGGAGGGGGCAAGATGGTGAACAGGAGGGGGGCAAGTGTGGCAGGTAGGCGCTAGGCCAACAGGCCTTCAGGCGGTTTTAGGCTTCCAGCCGCCCTGCCGCCTGGCTGTCTTTACAGGCTGGACCAGGGCGGCTGGGGGGCTCCAGCTGCGTGTGCGCTGCCGGGCCCCGCTGCCCCATAAAAAACAACACCTGCACCTGCATTGAATGTGGCAACGGCCTCCATTGCTGCACATGCTTACGCCTGTCGCCCTGGCCTCCCCCCGCATTTCCATAACCCTGCCTTCACCTCACCTTCACCATTCAACCGCATCCCCACCTTGCCCACCTATCCTACCCCCGCCGTCTACCCGCTTTCAACCGCCCACAACCCAACAACTACACCTTCCCATCGTGCAGTTCACATGTGGGCAGAAGCCACCCACCCGCCCACACCTGCGCACATTCAAGCATCCCTTCCCTGCACCCACCCCTTCCTCACCCCTCTGCACACCTTGTGTTAATCTCACGGTTCCACACACATACAACACCCCCCGCACACCTTGCACACATCCCACCGTCCTCTCTGGCCCAACTCAACCTCACCTATCTGCAGCACTCCCGGCCGCCAAAGAGCACCACCAGCCAAGCTCACAGCTTCAAGCACACCACCTTCCCCACACAACCTCACCTTTCCATTGATGGCCAGCACCTTGGAGCGGAAGCGCACCAGCGGGGCGCGGTTGAGGATGCGCTTGCCGGGCGGGTTGGCGGGGCTGTTGCTGTGCAGGTAGCGGGCCAGCGCAAAGTCTTTGTCGCTCAACGTGAGCGTGTAATAGGTGCCAACCTTCAAGCTGCCGGGCTTGTCGACCTGCAACCGATAGGGCAGAAGGGAGAGGGAGATGGGCAGGCGGGCTGGTCAGCATCAGGGTGAAGCAGCTGCTAAACAGAAGCTTCAGGCGAAATTCAGCCCTTGCAAGTGCTGTAAATAGAATTCATTGTAGGATATAGGCATCGGTGCAAGGTGTGTGTATCTGCCGCGTGCCGCCCAGCGCCGAGGGCACCGTGTGGATGCCAGGGTTGCACACAAGGCGCTGCTGCCATTCCCTGCATCTCCCCACCCCACCCGCTGACATGCAGTGCAGAGGGTGCAACCACACCCCAGCGGGTGGCAGTCACACCACCTGCCCCTGCTGCGTGGGCCCTTACCCAGCCGTGGGCTGCCACATGCAGCACAACTGATTTGTGTGTGCGAGGCGGGCTCCCCTTTTCATCAGGGCGGCGAGGGGCCCAAGCCCGCGCCCTGCTCCCATGTACGTGCACGTGCACGTGCACTCATCCCAAATCATGCTGTGTGACATGGCGCAACATCTGGCCGGCCTTCTCACACGCCCCACACACCTGCAGCTGTGTGGTGCCACGCTGTGCTGCGCCTGTCACCTTGGCAAGCGGGTTGCCGCTGATCCCCATCTTGCCCCGGAAGGTTATAAACGCCTCTGCATGGGGTGGCAGTGGGGCGGGCAGCAGCAGCAGTTGAAAGATGGTAGGAGGGTTGTGCATTAGCA
Source organism: Chlorella sp. ArM0029B (assembly GCA_002896455.3). Lineage (NCBI taxonomy): Eukaryota > Viridiplantae > Chlorophyta > Trebouxiophyceae > Chlorellales > Chlorellaceae > Chlorella > Chlorella sp. ArM0029B. The sequence goes on along the minus strand of JTEE01000116.1, from coordinate 131,474 downwards.
GGGAGGGGTGCACCAGCTTCTGAACGGGTTGGGCAGGTAGTGGGCAGGTAGATGGCGGGAGGGCAAAGCGTGCGCTCAGCGGGGGGCAGCGTTCGCAGCACTACGTACATGTGCCCGCTCGACTGCCACCCGCCTGCCTCCTGCCTTCCAGCTGCCGCCACCAACCACCCTGCCTGCCCATGCGTATAGTCCGCCCGCCCGCCACATCACTCAACCCGCCTCTGCCCCGCCCCTGACTCCCACACCCTCTGCTTCCCCTTCCCCTACAGCCTACCAGCCTTCCGCACCCTGGCTCCGGCCCCCGCCACCCTACCACTACCCCCAACACACGCCGCCCCCACTTGCACCCCGGCCCACCCACCAGTGGCAAAGTATCCGTATCCGCCCCGGTTGGGCCCAATCACGTCCTTCAGCGGCTTGGGCATCCAGAGGGAGGTCCTGCCTGATCCGGCACCCCTCAGCACCAGGCGGGGACGCGTGATGACCAGCTGCTTAGTCAGGGTGATCCTCCGGGCCGGCAGCTCGATCACAACCCACTGGCTGTCCGGCTGGTTGTGCGCCCAGTTGACTGCGGCCAAGAGGGCTTCGGTGTCGCTGCGCCCGCTGCGCAAAAAGGCGTCGAGGCGGCGGGAGACGGGCGGGCGGGGCGGCTCCTCGTTGCCCTGGTGGTACCCTGCAGCAGCGAGTGCGAGAGAGGGGTGGGGCGGAGGCAATCGTTGAATGAAGCAAAGCAAGATACTTGTGGGTGCAGGCATGGAGGACGCGGGCAGGGAAGGGAAGGGCTGGAACGGGGAGGTACGGGGCAACGTGCTCAGCCGGCGCAGCCCGCGGGAACAGCAAAGCTCACCCGCAAAGCTCCAGTCCATGAGCCTCCCCTTGGGAGACCATAGTTCGCCAGATTTGCCCCATAGCTTGCTGTTGGTGGCTGCCTCAAGGGGGGCTAGAGTGGCCGCAGCCAGCAGGGCCAGCAGCAGGCGCGGCAGCGGCGGCGGCGCCTGCAGCAGGGGCGGCGGCGGCGGCGGCGGGAGGAGTGAACATGTGGAACCGTGCCGGCGTACCGGTCGCGCGGTACCGAGCACCGTGCGCTCACCATAATTGCTAGGTCGGGCAGGCCCGACGGACTAGCGCAGAATGGGTGCTCAAATGGGTCGATGTCGGCTTGGCGGGGAGCAGTACTCTGGTTTATAGCTTCTTCGCTATGTTTCGGGTGAAGCTATGATGGAGCAGCGGCGGCAAGGTGCGCCCCGCGGGGCTAAAGTCGTGTGGTCGACCGACCCAATCCCGCAGGTGGCGAGCCACAAGTCAAGTCACTGGGGTGATCAGGGCATATTACAAGTGTAGAAGGCAGCCGTGTTCGGCGCTGGTCAGCATGTGCTTTACAGGCTCAGCACTCGCAGCACGGCGCAGGCGCCAGCGGCACATGTTGACAAAGCACAGGAACATCGGCAGTCTACATCCATGCTGCCTCTGACTGTCAGGTTCTACTTTTTGTCAAGAAGGTCAGCAGTGAGCTAGGCAGGCATGTGTATACACAACAGGCACTGCTTCTCATATACTTGATGTTGACATCATTGTCGTGCTCCCAGCTGATTTCGGCTAATCTGTTGCATACTGGCCATTTGTACAGCTTGTGAAAGGGCCAAATGTAGCAAACAGGGAGCTAAATGCAGACGAAGGAGGGCAGGCCGAGGTACGCATGCTGCCACCTCAGCGTGATGATGTCAACAACGATGTGCGATCTGGCTAAAGCGAGGAAAATAGAAGTAGTGCAAGTGGATAGGGCAGGCGTTTGCCAACCAGGAAGCATCGGTGTGTTCACAGGACCGGCGTGTGGGGAACAAGGCTGGTTTGAGGTTTGAGCGGTCCTGGCCGCCCGTGGATAGCGCCGGAGGCATGGCGACTTGAGGTACAGGCGTGTCCGCTGCTGCGCCTCCGGTGCAGCCTAGCAGCTGGAGGTGCGCCTTCAACTTCAGGCTGGCTGGCACTCCTGCTTGTGCACCCGCCAGTGCGTGCGCTGGCAGCCGGTGCTGCACCATAGGTGAGGGAAAGAGGGGCATTTTGCAGTCACCTTGACATAACGGCACGCCCGTCACGTTGCCGATCATACAAAAGGAGCAGAAGCAGCACATCAGCAGCAGCAGCTCTTGTACTTTGTCTCTTCAGAGCAGCTACCGTAAGGTACCCTTACTAACCGCATGCATCTCTCACCTGCAGTAGCACGCCTTCTTGCAGCGCGAGCAGAGGCGTAGACCCACAGCTCGCTGCCCGCAGCCGGTGCATTCAGTCTAGTCTAGTCTTTACAGCTAGTCTAGTCTTTACAGCTAGTCTAGTCTTTACAGC
>JTEE01000116.1:67650-113243 GCA_002896455.3 Chlorella sp. ArM0029B | reverse complement strand
CTGCCGCGGCCGCGGCCGCGACCTGCGCCGCCGCCGCCCCTGCCTCTGCCGCCAGACTGTCGCCGCTGTGCTTGCTGCTGAGCCTGCTGCCCCTGCACAGGCTCGAACCCCATCTCCTTAAAGAGCAGGTCAAACCTTGGGTGGTTCCTGCAGGCAGCAGGCACAGCATGCAAAGCAGGCGTGGCACATTGTGTGAGAGAGTGATTCGAGTCCGCTGCATGTACACCGGCGGAGTTGTGGTCTTGACATGCCAGCGCAGACCACCCAGCCACGCAGCCCAGGCCAGGGGACACCGCGCCGGGGAGGGTTGGGAGACTGCCCATCCATGATACTAGGCACCATCCCTTGTTCGCTTCCTCCCACCCCACTCTTCATCACCCCCCTCCCAGTCAGTAGATAGATAATTGACGCTCCTTTACCTAGTCTGTTGCCGAATATCAGACAGCCTCTCAGTCAACAGACCCTGCGGGGGCCGTCCAGCTAGAAGTTGTGAAACTCTAGAAGGTGTGAAACTCTCAACCCTAAAACCCTAAAACCCTAAAACCCTAAAACCCTAAAACCCTAAAACCCTAGCACCACCCCGCCACCACCCACCTGCACGCCGCCCCCAGCAGCGTGAAGGGCGCTGAGGTGAGGGCTGCCCCTGGCTGAGCCGCCAGCCAAGAGATGGGGGTGCCAGTGGTGGACCAGGTGCGGTGGCGGGTAGGGAACTGGGAGGCGTGGTTGGACAGCAGGCGGCGGTAGAAGGACAGGTTGCCTGGCGTGCCCTGGGCCTCTCCCGTTGCCACCCAGCTGCAGGGCAGGCAGGCAGGCAGGGACAGGGAGTGGGGAGGTCACCGCAGGTGTGGGCAGGGCAGGCAGAAAAGGCTCTGGGGCTGGGGAAGAGAGGCAGGCCGTGGAGCAGGAGGGTGATGCGTGTGAGCAGAGACTCGGGCCGCAAATACTGAGCGAGGCATCTCCTGGCAACCTCAGCTCTGGCGCCCATGTCAAAATCAAGCTTCCGGGGCCTACTCGAACGACCATAAGCCATCCTCCCTTACCACGCTTCTGTTGGCAACATCACATAGCTCTGCAGCAGCCACAGACAGGTGCCTGCCACATCAGCACACGGCCACATCAGCACACGGTCACATCAGCACACTCACCCGGGGTGAAAATGCACAAAGGCCTCCTGGGGTGCGTCGCAGCCCTGCCAGCTGAAGTCCTTGTCCGGGCTGTTTGAGCACACAAAGTCGCCGCTGGGGGGCTGCACCGGGGGGGTGGAGCAGCAAGTGTGTGGTTTCACAGAAAGGATAAGGACACGTGAGAGATAGGACAGCTGGGGCACATGGGAAAAGGCAAATGGGTGGGGCTTTGGTGGGCGTTGGTGAGGCATCCACAGGCTGCACTGCAACACACACACTCAAAAACCCATGCCTGCTTGACAGCAAGGAGGGGTGGTGAGATGGTGGCAGAGGCAGGTGGCAACACACACTGGCAGGCATGACTGCCTGAACTGTGTGTTTGGGCTGCCCTCCCCACACACACAAGTGAGAATGGCCGATTGTGAGGTGTTTGGGATGCCTTCCCCAAACAAGTGGGCCCGGGTCGGTTTGTTTGGGCAACACTTCCCAAGCACGCCGTTGCCGCCGCTCACTGTGTGTTTGGGCTGCCCTCCCCACACACACAAGTGAGTATGGCCGATTGTGAAGTGTTTGGGATGCCCTCCCCAAACAAGCGGCCCGGGTCGGTTTGTTTGGGCAACACTTCCCAAGCACGCCGTTGCTGCCGCTCGGAGGCGTGTACTATGCACACGGGCACATGGCACTGCATCACACATGGACAGGACAGACAGGCCTGCCTGCCCGACAACAAAGAGGGGGCTGGTGACTTTGTGGGGCCAGCAGCTGGACCCACCTTGAGGCCTGGCCGCAGGTAGCGGAACTTATGGCACAGGTCACACTCTGACCAGGTGCCCCGGCAGTCGGCAGCAGGCTCGCCTTCGGCCGCCTGCACGGCACTAGCGCCCGCAGCAGCAGCCTCTGGTCCAGGCATGACGGTATCCTGCTGCTGCTGCTGCTGCTGCTGCTGCTGCTGCTCGGCGGCACCGCCGCTGTGACGCATCTGCTTGCTGGGCGGAGACGCATGCCCCGCCTCCTCCCCCTCCCGCGCCTCCTCTCCCTCCTCCCCCGCCGCCGCCGCCGCATCCCGCCGGCTTCCCACACCCACGCCCACGCCCAGCCCTGCCGGCGCGGCGCTGCTGCTGCTGCTGCGCGTGCGCGGCATGCCACCCTGGCGGCTGCTCTGGCTGGCCTGGCGCAGCAGCTGTGCTGCCGAGGCCGCAGCTTCTCTGGGAAGTTTGTAGTAACCGCAGCGCCCACGCTCTGTGGTCACCCAGGTGACGATGGCCGCACAAGGGGCGGCGGGGAGCACGCCAAGGAAGCGCAGGATCAGGGCCAGCTGCGCATGGGAGGCAGAGGGCGTGGGTGAGACGGGCAGCGTGCTGAGCACGGGGGCAGTGATGGGCACTGCGGCAGGCAGGCAGTGTGTGCACTGGCATGCACAGGGAGAAATGGGAAGGGTGACTAGCAGCGTAGCAACAGCAGACGGAAGCTAGTATGCACTTGGCCCATTCCACAGGCGGGGCAGGACAGGGCGCAACATGCTGTGCTCTCCCCCACGCTGTGCTCCCCCACGCTGTGCCCCCCACGCTGTGCCCCCCACGCTGCCCTCCCCCAACATGACGTGTAACCCACACTCAGTCAGTCAGTGCCCTCCCCCACCTCCACCGCCAGAAGGGCCAGGAAGGGCGGAGGGCGACGCGGCAACAGCAGAAGCAGAGGCAGCATGGCCCTTCTGTGCAAGGCAGAACAGGGCACAACACGCTGTGCTGCCACACGCTGTGCTCCCCCACCGCCAGCACCAGCACCATGTGCACCTGCTGCCCACCATGCCCTCAACACACACAACCGTATTTAGTGACCAACAAACAAATGTCTAATAGTTGACAAGTGTGTGCCGCCCGCTCACCGCTGTGATTGTCTTCCCCAGGCCCGGCTCGTCGCAAAACAGGCCGCCTGGGCTGTCCAGCACCTGCTGCGGATCCTCTGTCATCAGCCTGCCAGTGGAAGTGTCTACCCAAAAGGGGAGGCCCGGCTGGAACACCCGGTCTGCATGGCTGGCTGCGCCGCCGCCGCCCTTGCCCCCGCTGCCAGAACCCGGAGAAGCGGCAGCGGCAGGGAAGCAGGCGGCAGCGCCAGGTGCCACCTCTGCACAGTGGAAGGCTTGCATGGCGGGGTGCGGCAGCGGGCCGTTGGCACGCTCCCGGTCCTGCATCCATGCCACGGCGCCGCGCTGCAGGCAAAAGCACAGGGAGAGGAGGGGCAGGTGGAGGGTGTTGCTTGCACAAGCGGCGGACAGAATGGAGCCTAAATCGAGGAGCACAGCCACCTCACAGGAGCGGCGCATTCGTGCAGAGAGGTGCACAAGCTCACCGCCATGGCACAGACACGCAAAGGGCACACGCACCATGGCACCATGCTCACACATGCCCCATCCGGTGCAGCCCTCCAGCACATCCTTCCTTACGCCCTTCCTTCCTTCCTTCCCTCCTGCCTTCCTTCCTTCCCTCCCTCCTCCCTGCCTTCCTCCCTGCCTTCTCCCTTCCTGTCTCCCTCCTCCCTTCCTTCCTGCCTTCCTGCCTTCCTGCCTTCCTCCTGCCTTCCTCCTTCCTCCCTCCTCCCTTCCTTCCTTCCTGCCTTCCCTTGTATTCCTTCCCAACCATGCCAAGCTCCCCCTGCCCACGCTGCCCACCTGGTGTGGGTAGAGCTTGAGCCTGAGGCCGGGCGCCACGTCCCGCGACAGCTCCCTGAGGTGTCGACAGCTGGCAGACGCTGCACGCAGCGAGGCGCCTGGCAGGTGGGACAGCACCTGCTGCAAAACGGCCTCTGGCAGCTGCAGAGGCAGGGGCGGGTGGCAAGCGGGGGGGCCGGTGTGACAGGCCGGGAATGGCGGTGGCGGATAGAGCAGAAGAGGCAGAACAAAGGCCCCTGCAGTCGCCTCATGCCACCTCCGCCCTTCCATGTAAGCAGGGCCCAGTCACTGGAACAGCTGATGTGCTCGCTACCGCTCTTGAGATCTCACCAAATCTAGCGGGCACGGCTCGGAGGCGTCTTGTGGCACCAGCGGCGGCGCTGCCGGCTGCGAGGCCTTAACGGGCAGAGCTTCAAAGAGCGATGCCAGGCTGCAGGGCGGGAGCAGGAGTGCCTGAAAACAAGCGCGGCCAGCTAGCACTGCAGAGCTGCATGTCTTCCCAGAGCTAGCGATGCAGCTGCAGCCGATGGGCAGGCAGCTGGAGCCGATAGCCAGGCAGCTGGAAAGTGCATGCAGCACGCTGGCATTTGCAGCGGCGGGACACGACAGAAACCCTCAACATGAAACACTACAACTGACCTGAACGTATCCGCGCCGCTGCTTGGCTGCCGCAGGCCCGCAAGCCTGCGCATCAGCACTTGCAGGTAGCTGCCTAGCACCTGCCCTGCTGCCGCACGCTGTGCCTGCTCATCGCCGCCCCCTGCGCCTGCAGCGGCCGCCGCCGCTGATGCTGCCGCCACGGCTGCCCCGACTGCCGCAGCGCTGGCATCCTGCCCCCCGCTGGCTCCCGCCTGCCCACCCTCCTTCTGAAGCCGTGGCGGCACCAGATGCTGGAACAGCAGAGCCTCTGACGCTTTGCTAGCCCTGCCGCTGCGGGGGCCCCATACACAGTTGGGCAGTACAAGTGCCAGCCTGGCGGTTGCTGCATCGCCCGCCACTGACGTGACCTCGGCATAGCAGCTGCCCCCGTGGCGCTGCGCCTGCGACACACAGCAATCAGAGGCAGCACGGTGAGACAAAGGGAATCAGTGCACAGCAGCGTGCCGCCCTCAAGTGCAGGAATCGTGCACGTTGCTGCCCCGGAGGGTAGGGCAATGAACAGGGCCGCTGCCGCATGCGTTGCAATATCAGTGCCAGCAGAGCCACACGGCAAAACCGGCGTGGTGTGCTACACTAAGAGCCGGCCCCCGCCGAGGTGTGTCAAAGGACTGCACGGGTGCCTGCACTGCATGCTCGGGCTGGTCCTGGGCGGAACGCACCACTTGCAGCGCAGCTTGGAGCAGAGTTGGGGGTGGCTGCTTCGCCCCGGGCGGCGGCGGCAGCGGCGGCAGGTCGGCTAGGCAGGGCGCCCTGCACATAGTGGCGGGCAGCAGTGCGCCTGGATTGAGCCCTAGTCGCACCGTAAAACACTGTCAAAGCCGGCACGGCTCGCTGGAGCGCACCGGCAGGGGCTGTCGGCAAAGCGCACCCAGAGTCGTCCTGAAGCACGGCGAATTTGCTGTCTCCAACTCCCAGCTGCAGCAGCTGTCCCGTTTGAGCCCGAGCTCCCGGCAGCACGGTGAGGGACAGGCCCTCGACAAGGCCCGCGAGCTGCGGCATAGTGCTCTCCAGCAAAGCAAAATTTAAGGCGATCGGCGCCTGATGCACAGCCGCGAGGAGGTCCTTAAGTTGCTGCCACCGCCGCCGCCGCCGCCGCCGCCACCGCCAGCAGCTGTGCCACCGCCAGCAGGCACAGCGGGGACGCATGCGTTAGCTGCAGTACGCATCCCCACATGTGAGGATGCATGCCCAGGGGCCCACAGCACAGACTGGCCACTTGGCGGCACTGCATCGAGCAGCAAAGGTGAATGCATGGAGGCCAGGCTTGCAGTTCCCCGGCTGCATGTCCCAACACCGTGCTAGGTGGCGGGGCTGCCTGGCGGCACCGGCACCTGCAGTGTGTTTTGCGCAGGGCACCCTACGATGCCCGCACTGACATGCTGAAAACATCACGCGGAAGCTCTGCAGAAGGAGCCACGCTCAGGTGGTGCCCAGTTTTCAAATGCTGGGCCTGCCGCTGCTTGCTCGCCGCCGCGCACTGCCAGCTTGCCGCACAAAACCCGCAATACAGATGACGGACTGGGAGGCACCTTGCAGTGGCCTAGGAACCCTTGATGTTGGTACTCAAACCGTGTTGGAAGGTCTGGTTGCTAGTAGGGCCGCTGTGCTACCAGACTTGAGCCAAGCCTAAAGGCAGTCGCCCGCCTTGCGGGCGCCAGCCACACACTCTCTTTTCCATATACCGCGGCGCTCCCACCCGCTCCCATTCTGCTGCCACCAATGTAAAAAACAACTGAGGGCTGCTCAAAGCGGGACAAGGGGGCTGCAGCGCCCAATTCACGATGACCCAGGAGGGGCATGCTGTGCCCTGTCACCAGCCTATATGGCCGTCGGGAAGCGCTCCCCCAACCCTGCAGCCGTGTAACCACTTCAATTGACACTGCCCACATCTCTTCCGCGCAGCGTCAGGTCCAGCAAGCAGCGCCCCGCTCTTCCCCCTTGCCGCTGGTGAGCAACCGAGATCTCCGCCTGTGGGCCGCCATGGGGCCGAGCCCCGCCCTCTGATGGCCATGTGTGGCATGTCTGGGATGTGAGAAGGGCTGCAAGTGGCGATGGCGCGCCGGGGGGCTCGCCGCGTTTTTGGAGGTCAAGGCAGTGGCTCCGCCCGCCTCCCACCTAACGCCAGGCGCCCCCAGGCCCTCCTGGAGCCTCCACATGCTCACATGAGCGACCGGGACGCGGTGTCCAGCTCGTTGGCGCTCCGTCCCAGCACCGTCCCTCGCTGCTCGGACCTGCTGCGCTCACAGACCCGCCTCATGCCTTGCTTGCAGGCCCCCATTCCTCTTTCAACACACCGGGCAGCCGCCTATCTGGTCTTTTCAGCGCGCAGCCTTTGGAAGCCGGCGTGCGTCAGCGCTTTAAAGCCGGCAGCCATGTCGCGCATGTGTTCACGCGGCAGCAGCTCGGCCCTCCGGCGACCGGTAAGCGCACCACCAAGGGCAGGGGAACACAGGGGTGTCCCGCAGCGGCGGGCTTGAAATCGCAACACGCTTGGCGACTTCCATTGCGCGGCGGCGGACGCTTCGAAAGCTGCCCCAGCCCCAAGGCAGCTTTGCGGGAGGGCTCTACACCCAGTATGCCATCGACGAGCTGCTGGGCAGCCGGGACACTTTGCCTGCCGCCGCCGCTCGCTGCACGTGTGCCGCCGCTTACTTCCTCGCCCGCCTCTGCTGCTGCCACACCTGCCGCAGCTCGCGGTCCTGGCATGCCTGGCGCTGCTGTGTGGCGCGGCAGTCGCAGCGGGATGCGACACTGAGCAGCTTGCGAAGGTGCAGGCAGCATCCAGCCTGCCCTTCACGGTGGACTATCAGCGTTCGGGCAAGGTGGACACCACCACATTTTACTTCAAGGTGCGATGCCACCCTTGGTCTTTTACGACACCTACCAGCGGTTAGCCCGCCGTAGGGTGCGGGCACAGCCGGCACAGCACGGCAGGTGCAAGGCGGCGGCTGGGCGTACAGGGCGCTGCACGGCGCGCATGTGCGTACTGCAGCCGCGCCTTCTATACGTCGCACGTGTCGTACGCGGTGCGCCCATGTCTCACGCGCCGCCTTGCCCCGCCACCCCACCGCAGGTCTGCTCGGCCTGCCCCGCTGGCGGCGCTGCGTGCCAGCCCCTGAAGGCCTTCCGCGTGCGCCTGGCAGACGCTGTGCTGGCGGCCCCCAAGCAGTTTGTCCAATCTGCCAGCCCCGCGGGGACTGTGTCGGCAACCTGCGCTGCTGGCCCCGGGTGGTGGCTCAAGGATGTCGAGCTTGGCGTGCTCAGCGAGGCACCCACGGTGAGGCTTGGCAGCAGCAGCAGCAGGGGCACGGCAGCGGGACAGCTGTCGTGAGGCGGGGCGGCCAGCGGGAAGCTGCGCGCCACGCCAGCTGCCTGCTCGTGCCGCGTTGCGTGGTATCCCACGCCACTCCGCCTCTGGCTCTCACCCCTCTGCCCCTGCTCGCTTTCACCTGTGCAGGACGACGAGTGTGAGCTGTTTGAGGTGACTGTGTTCAACCAGGGCGGGAAGACCACCCCCCTGTCGGCCATCTGCCAGCAGCATGTGGTGGTGCAGGACGCCGCCACGGGCGCCACTGTTTTCGACCAAGCCACCGCCGGCGCATCATGCATGTATGCTCTGGAGCTCGCCGACGGCAGCGTGGGCGTGGGTGCCCTGCACGATGCCGAGCAGGACGCGGTCACGGCGCCACCCCCCCACCGCCCCACCCCCNAGCCACCCCACCACGGTGAGCCAGCCTGCCAGCCTGCGGGTGGTGCCGGGAAGAGGGCAGCCGTGGGGAGCTAGCTGCAGCTAGCTGGGCCAGAGCAGGCGTATGCACCAGTTGCAGCATCGTGTATGAATGCACCTGGGCATGATGCGGAGCGCCCGACCCCCATGCCCCCTCTCAACGCTCCCTCCCCTGCCCTCCCCCCTCCTAACCCTGCAGCCCGGCTATTACTACGGCGCCTCGGTCCATGCGCGCCGCCTGCAGCAGGCACCCTTCACCGTTCGCTCCCTCCTCACCGCCTACTATGGCGGCTACTCTGCCCACCGCCGCCTGGCTTCTGTGGAGGTCGAGGCCGACGCTGACTCGCCCGTCGTGTTTGCCACCCGCCGGCTCATGGAGGCCTCGATTGTGCCCCTGCCACGTCACCTCAAGGAGGCCGCCCGCGTGCCAAGCCACCTGACCGGCGGACGCCAGCTCAGCTCCTACTACTACCAGGGCGCGGCCACGCAGCACCGCAGGAGCCTGATGGGCCTGCAGCCGGGCTCCCTGTTTGGGCGCACGCTGACGGTAAGCACGCTGTGCTGTGTTCTGCTCTGCTCTGCGGGTCGTGCCAGCCTGCTTTCGTGTGCTGCTGTTGTGGCAAGTGTTTCTGAAGGCGAGGGTGGAGTCGAAGCCTGGGACGCCTCCTCGGCTGGTGGCAAGCGCGTGTGCGTGCCTCCCGCCATCTGCCGCCTTCTCACCTGTCATGTGTCCCTTCCCCTTCTCCCCCTTGCCCTTTGCCAGACCTACTACTACGGCGCTGGCCACCGTCGTTCCCTCATGAATGTTGGGCAGGACGCGGCTCTCGGCACCTCTGGACGCACCCTCTCGGTGAGTTGTGCATCTGTACCTCCGCCCCCGCCTACCGCCCACCACCTGCCATCCCCATCTGCCTGCCCGGAATGCCCGACATGGTTGTCCTGTTGACCATCTGAGTTGCTCTGCACCGTGATGTGGGACTCCTGCCGCCAGCTTGTGTCAAACGAGGGGCAGAGGGCGAAGCCCCGCGCACCTGCACTGCCGCTCATCCCTGCCCCCCTCCTCCTTCTCCCCCTTCCCCTTTGTCAGACCTACTACTACGGTGCCGGCCACCGTCGTTCCCTCATGTCTGCCGGAGCCCGCACCCTCAACACGGTGGGTCAGCGCCACCTCAGCGTGCTTGGTGCCCCCCAGGGCCAGCCGCTGCGGCTTGCACTGCATGGCCGTTGCCTTCCTCCCGCCCCCTGTCCTCCCCTGCCCTCCTCTGCATTGCTGCCTGTCCTGATGTCTTCATTCCTGCTCTTCCCTGTCACCCTGTGCAGTACTACTACGGCTCCCACCGCCGCATGCTGAGCGTGGGCCAGGAGGCGACTCTGGGCAGCGCCCGCTCCCTGCAGACCTATGGCGGCTACTATGCCGGCGCCGGGCACAGGCGCTCTCTCATGTCATCCAACACCGGACGCACCCTCACTGTGAGTGCCTAGCTGCCCGCACCACTGGTGCCCCCACGTTTCTCTATCCAGACCACACCTGCCGCCCCCCTCCCATGTCCCGCGCGCACGCTGACATTGCCGCGTGCCAGCACCGCCCCTTTTTAGACTGCCACATCGCTGGCCCGGCTGGGCAGCTTGAGAGTGCATGGCCCCAGTTGCTTCGCAACAAAGCGCCATGGTCTTTGCACGAGTTTCGGCCCCACGCACTCGCCTTCCATTCCATCTGTTCCCACCTTTTGACTCAGCCCCTCCTTCCTCCTCCCCCCTTCCCCACCCTGCAGTCTTACTACTACTCTGGCAACTCTCACCGCCGCAGCCTGATGTCGCTCAGTGGCACCGCTGGCCGGACACTGACGGTAAGCCAGCACCACCACACTTGAAATGCTTTGCCCAGGCAGCGCGCACTCTTGTGTGACATGCTCTAGGCCCAGCCCAGCCCAGCCTTACTTCCCTCTGCCTTTTCATCTACTGACTCACCCCTCTCATTTTTTTCTCCTTTCACCTGCTGCAGTCTTACTACGGCTACACCGGCAGCGCGCACCGCAGGAGCCTGATGTCCGCCAACGGAGCTGGCCGCACCCTGACGGTGAGTGCATTGCAGGTGCTGTTGCAACACTGGCCCACTGCCCTCGCCAGGCCTGCACCCTCCCTTGCTGCCCCACGCTGTTCTGGCTGTGTGCTTTTGGGGTACCGCGCTTGGCATTGCCCCTCCTTCTCCTTGTTGGTGCACACTGCTTCTTATTGATGTTGCCTTTTGGGTGGGTCATGCAACAATACATGGACAAGTGCTCGTGCTGTAGCTCTCGGACTCAACAGGTGGGCTGCCCGCCCTGCCCCCTCCCACCTCCCTAGCTTATCCCTCATCGCCATTCTTCTCCCCCCATGTATGCAGACCTACTACTATGGTGGTGCCAGCACAGCGCACCGCCGGTCCCTCCTCTCCTCCGGCGCCGCCTCCCGCCACCTCAGCACATATTACTACGGTGGTGCCAGCACAGCGCACCGCCGGTCCCTCCTCGCCTCCGGCGCCGCCTCCCGCCACCTCATCACATATTACTACGGTGGTGCCAGCACAGCGCACCGCCGGTCCCTGCTGTCGCCCGTGGGCCGCCAGCTAAGCACCTACTACTATGGTGGTGCTAGCGCGGCACACCGCCGGTCTCTCCTCTCCTCCGGCGCCGCCTCCCGCCACCTCAGCACCTACTACTATGGTGGCGCCAGCACGGCGCACCGCCGGTTGATGAGCGTGGGCCAGGAGGCTGGGCTGGGCCGCAGCCTGCTCCACTCGGGCTATGGATACTACGGTAACCACCACTAGGAGCTTGACACTAGGGTGGACTGTTCTGTGTTGAGCTGTGGCGGGGTCCGGGGCGCGCTTGCGACGCCTCTCGGAATCAAGTAGACTCCCCCTCCCCACCGCCAAATCTTTTTCTTGTTGCTGCTGAAGACGACTGCACGGCGCTCCATCCTGCGAGCCCACTCCATTCAAGCTAGCTTCACATGTTGCTGTTGTTGTGTGCGCATACATTTGCACGGCCACCCCGGACCCTCTCAGAACCCAACCATTCCTCAGCTGCAGCACCGCTCCGTTGGACACACTGCCACTCCTGTATAGGGGGAGGGGCTGCTGAGCCCCGCCACCTCCCCCTCTGGCACCCGCAGCCCTTGCCTTCACACCTCAATTTGGGTCCCCTCTCTCTTTCCTTTTCATGCCCTGAAGCTTTGCTTGCCCCTCCTCCCGCTGTCACCTGTCTTCACTGTGCTGGGGTTTTCTGCCGTGGCGGGCCCCACGCCCGCCCACGCGCCAACGTTTCGCACCTTGCCACCCACTCTGCAAACGTCTCGCCGTCTGCCGCAGGCCGGGTGACGCCAACCCTGCTCCCCGTCTGCCTCCCGGCACCCGCCCCAAATGTCTGCCCACCCCTCGACGCGTGTGTGCTCCCCACTTGTCTCTCTCCACCCATCTTGCTCCCATCCCTCCTTGCTACGAAATGCTGATTTGTCGTGCCGACGGCCCGCCAACGCCCCGTTCTGGGGGGCACAAATTGGTGCCCCACGGCGACGGCGGTGCCCCGGAAACCAACTCACTCACCCACTTGTGCGTCCCTGTCTCTCCCAACCCTCCATCCGCCCGCCGGGCCCGTGCACCGTGCTCACATCACACGGCCGCAGCGCCCCCATGCCCCCCACTCCCATCCGCTCCTCTGCATTCTGACTGATTGGTCCCCTTTCTTTGATTGGTTCCGCAAGCCCCCAGGCAAGCGTAGATTACTCCCCTTAGGCCCCAGGCTCTCTCTTTCCCCAAGTCCCCGTCCCCGCCTGTGCACAGGTAGCCAGCCTCCGCCGATACCACCCCCGCTCACCGCCACCCTCCCTTTTATTCGCGCCCTGTTTGAGCACGAGCTGAGCACGCGCTGAGCAAGGCACGATTTGCCTGCTGGCTGCCAGCAGCTGCCAGACAGGCGCGGGCCACCTTCCCGCCCCTGCTGCCCTCTTTAATGCACAGCCCAACTCCTCTGTCCCACACCATCCCTCACCCAGTCTTATAAAAGATCAGGCATACATGCGTACAGAACAGGATGACAACGGGGGCAGGATACCTGCTTACAAGAGGAAGGGCCATGACCCTGCACAGCACGCAGTTCACGTGAGGCTGCGTGCCCGCCCTGACAACGCCCGGCGGCTCATCGACTCCCATCATCTACTACCGCTTGCTCGCATACAATCATCAAACCACCATGTCGCTGTCCTTCGCCGTCAAGAACGTTGCCGGCATTGCTGTCGGAGCTGTGCTAGGTCAGTTTAGGGTGCTCCGTCCGCCAGACGCCAGCGAGCGGGGGCGTCGTTGCGGAAGCCTTGGGTGCTCGCAAGTGGGCGCTCTGTCTAAGCGCGAACCGTGCATGGCCGCTGGCGGCAGGTGACGCAGGCGCCGCCGCCTGGCCCCCGGCGCCACCAGGTGCCTCCTTCCACGGGTCACACCTCCCCCTCCCTTTCCGCTCCCTCTTTGTGCAGGCACTGCCGTCTACTTCTTTCACCACCCAGAGGAGATGCACCTGCTGGGCGGAGAAAACATGAGGGTGCAGTGGCGGAGCGCGCACTGGGATGTTGCCCAGGTGGCACAGGTGACCCCTTGTTTGCACGCTTCTGCTGCATTTTGCGGTGACCGGGGTGCACACGCGTAACTTGTACCAGTGCGCACACTGTGCACTTCCTGGCGCGAGTGGGTAGGCAGCTTTCGGGCGCTGCTCTGACAGTTTTCAGCATTTCAGCTTGGAAGCATGTGTGCCCATTGGGTGTGTGCGGCATGCAACTCACCGTCCCCAGGCAGTGCATGTGTGCTTGTTTTGCTGGCCGCTACTGTCCTTGAGCCATGGTGCACTGCCCCACCCAACTCTGAACAGCCAATCCTCCCCTCCCCCCTGCCTGCAGGTACACCAAGCGGCGGCGGACCAAGTGCCGCAGCCCAAGCGGTGGAGCGACCCGGGCCAGTCGGCATGACGTGCCACAGCTGCTGCACACGTCATCTCTATATGTTTCATGACGGCAGGCAGGCGGCCAGTGCTGCTGGCACACGCTGCGCTGTGCAGGGTCTTGTTCCCGCCACTTCACGTGCCAGCCCCAAGCTGTGCGCCCGCCTGTCTTGCCTGTCCCAACACTCCTCTTCCCCAACTCAACTGAACCCCGCACTGCAATTTTTGAAACCCCACCACCATCCTCAGCTGTCACCCTTGCTTCTCCTCCTTCACTCCCCTTCCCTTCTCCTTGCCGGTGAGCTCATGTGAGCAGCCCTCATCCTGTGTTCCTCCCGCCCCACACCCGACTTGATCTCCCCGCCCGGCTGGTGCTGTCTTCTCCCCGCCCCGACTGGCTTCACCTTCCCGCCCGACTGGCTTGTTGCTGTTGAGGCATCTGCAGACTGTACGAAACCGTAGACCTATGCTTTCCCTATGAGTACATGTGCATAAAGCCCACTTGCGAAGTCCCGCCTGTATATAATACATTATAAACACAGATCGAGGTGAAGCGCAGCGGGTAAAGCAGGCAGGCAGGACACAGGCCAGCTGCAGCTGACAGTGAAAGCCGGGGGGCACTGTGGGTGTTACACAGTGCAGCGTCGTCAAAGCATGTTGCAGTGGTTTCTTAGCCCTGCCGAGGCAGAGAGAGAGCTTGATGTGCATTCTGTGCAGCCCCCTGAGGCTCCCAGGGCCGACGTGTGGAGGAGAAACATCTCTGCGCGTGAGGAACGTTCCTTCCTACGGGTTAACCCGTACCACAATATGCTGCCTTGTCTCCCCCATGTCGTGCTGTTACATGTTATATAGAACTCTCAACCCCACGCAAGATTTACATCGCTATTTGAAATGTAGCCAGCCCAAGGGAACACGCAGCGGGCTGTGTGCAGCCCGCCCAGCGGGCCGTGCATCACCCTCATGCCAAGCCCCGCAGTTTTGCTGCCAGCTGTGCCGCCTGCGCCTTGAGGGCAGGCAGCTTCTCTCGCCCCTCCGCTTCGCCCAGGCGACCCAGCACGGCAGAACGCTCCTCCAGTGGCAGGGCACCCCACAGCTGCTCCAAAAGCAGGCCACTGCAGGGGGGAGGGAGGAGAGGAGGGGAGAGCAGGCAGGGTTGGCACCAGCCGTGGCAGGCGGCAGGCGGCAGGCAGCGGCTGGGATGCAGGAGTGACACACCGCTTGGGCAGCTGTTGGAAAGGATAGGGTGCGTGAAACAGGGGGAGTCCACACTGCCTACAATGCATGCCGCGGCAGCAGGCGCCAACCATTCCAGAGCCCAAAGCTGCAGGGCAAGCAGGGGTGAGAGCATGTGCCACACAAACACAGACACACACACACCCTCACAAACCTCACACAAGCCACAGCCACCACGGTCACTCCACACACACTCACACTCAAAAGCCACACACACTCTGTCAGCCACACCCACACACCACACCCACCTGAGGCGCAGGCACTGCTCCCGCAGCTGCGACAGCTTTCCGTCTTCTGCCAACGTCAAGCCGCCCTGCAGCAGAGCCGCCACACCCACCTGCCCCGGCGACAGCACAGGCCCTCCTGCTTCACCCGAGGCAGAGGCTGCAGAGGCACGGGCAGCGTGCTCTGCCACGCGGCATCCCGCCTCCACGGCTGCCAGCTGGTCGCCCGGTTTGCCTGCTGCGCCCAGCAGGGACGCCAGCGCAGCGCACACAGCGTCTGCGTGCTGGCGGGCCGTGCCGGGAGCTGCAGTGGCAAATGCTGCACCCAGGCAGGCCGCCACCTGTGCAGCAGGTACCGCCTTGCCAGGGTGTGCCTCCTCCTCTCCCCCCTGCTGCTGGGCTCCTGCTGCGGCCGCCTGCTGCCCCTGCTGTGGTTGGTCAGTCTCCATGGCTGCCCCGCCCTGAGCTGCCTCCACAAAGCTCCCTGCCAGCTCCAGAAGCAGCGGCGACACCGTGGCATAAAAGTCACCGCCGTCGCCGCCGCCGCTGCTGACAGCACCGCTACTCTTCCCGCCGCTGCTGTTCCCCCCGCTGCCAGCAAATGCCAGCAGGGAGGCCTCCAGCTGGGCAAGCCCCTCCTTGCGATAGGCCGCCCGCTTCTTGCCGGCAGCGTCCAGGAGCGCAGGCACCAGGCGGCGCCGCTGCTCGGGCGCCAGTGCGGCGGTGCAGCCCGCTGCCAGCGACCCCAGCGCTGCCAGAACCACCTCCTTGCCCTCCCAGATGCGCCCAGGCACCTCCTGCAGGCGGCAGGAAGGGAGGTTGGGTTGGAGAGTGGGCAGGATGCAAAGTGGGCAGAGGGGGCAGGGACGCTTTGCCGTTCCGCCCCAGACACCTGCACCTGCTTGCAGGCTGGCGTGCCAGCACGGGTGCGGGTGCCCGCTGCCGTGCATCCCACGTGGCGCAATGCCTTCCCCAAATACTACATAGTATATATATATATTTATAAAATATATCTACATAGTCTCACCATGAACCCCACCCCACCCCACCCCACCCCCGCCGGCCAGCTTACTTTGAGAGGAGCGCGTCCAGCACAGCGGCCGCGTGTGACACCGGCACAACGCTCAGGCCTTTCAAAAGCCAGACGCCCACCGACATGCCCCACCCCCTTCAGCTTACCTTGAGGAGCGCGTCCAGCACAGCGGCAGCGTGTGGCGCCGGCACAATGCTCAGGCCTTGAAACACAATTGCCAGACGCCCACCGATATGCCCCACCCTTACCTTGAGGAGCGCGTCCAACACAGCGGCCGTGTGTGGTGCCAGCGCATCGCCCGAGGCCTTGCAGATCTGTGAGATGGCGGAGGCAGCCGTCTTTTTGCGGCCCCACTGCCCCGATTGCAGGCCTGCCACAATCAGCTGCGGCAGGGCGGCGGTGCATGGGGGGCAGGGGGCAGAGGGATCAGGAGGGGCAAAAGGTAGTGTAGCGGGTGCAGCGGGCAGAGCGGCGCCATGGCAGCGGGGCAGGGACTCCTAGACTGCCCCCACGCTGGCACCTGTGGCATGTAACTTTTGCAACACGTGCCAGGGGACGTAGGGTGCTGCTTTACTGAGGCTGCTGCACCCTGCTTTGGGCTCTATGCTCCCTGCTTACCTTCCTGGCTCCCTTGGTCCCCTGCCTCCCTATCCTTGACAAACTGTGCCCGTGTGCACCTTGCCTGCCCCCTTCCTCTTCTACCTTACCTCTCATCCCTTGCCGTGTCACTCACACACATACCCATCTTCATGCCCTCCTCTCCCTGTTGCCAGCCTGGCGACTGTCCCATCCTTTTTGAGTCGCCCCCACTTTGACAAATTCCTCTACTTCTTGTCACCCGCCCAGCTGTCCCATCCCTTGTTACCGTGTCGCCCCCACCCACCCACCCACCTTCACGACCTCCCCCATGTGCAGGCGCAGGCCTGACCCCGAGGAGGCCGTTGCCTCCTCCCACACCTCGCGCCACATGGCAGCCACGTCAGCATCCTCGTCAAACTGCAGTCAGGGGGGACACAAATAACATGTAAAGATCTTTGAAGTGCTTGGGCCAGACGCTCTGCCACACCGCCGCCACGCCAGCATCCTCGTAAAACTTCAACGACACACAGAAGAGGGCACGGAAAAGCATGTGAACATCTGTCGAGTGCATGGGTCAGAACCATTAGCCCTGCCCACACACTCAGCACGCCCCAGGGCACAGCATGCCTTTCCTGCACATCCCCCACCTGATCATGCCTGCATCACACCACGCAGCAAGCCCACCCCGTCACTTTGACATGCCCTCGTGACACCACCACACAGAGCGATACCATCCAGTGCCATGTAGGCAGGGGGTGCCACCTTTTGTCCACGTCCAAGGGCACACACTGCCTGGCCACGCAGCAAACTCCCGAACCGCAAATGCTGGCAAACCCTGCCTCACCACCCATCCCGCTACCGACCTGTGCCATGTAGGCCGGGGGCGCCACCTCGCCGGCATGGTCGGTCAGCACATCTGACGACTCACGCCCCAGCTCACGCAGCAGCAGGCCTGCACAGTACAAACACATGTACCTCAGGCACACGGTCAGCACTACATGTAGCTCAGGCACACGGTCAGCACTACATGTAGCTCAGGTACACAGTCAGCACTACATGTACCTCAGGCACACGGTCAGCACTACATGTACCTCAGGCACACGGTCAGCACTACATGTACCTCAGGCACACGGTCAGCACNTACATGTACCTCAGGCACACGGTCAGCACTACATGTACCTCAGGCACACGGTCAGCACTACATGTACCTCAGGCACACGGTCAGCACTACATGTAGCTCAGGTACACAGTCAGCACTACGCGTACCTCAGGTACACGGTCAGCACTACATGCTGTGCCCGGCGCAGCGTGCAGACACTGTCAACAAACGTCCTGGGGCTAGAGGATGAGGCATTGGACACGTCATGTGAACAAGGGCACAAGTACTGGTGCAAGCAGAGCCAGTGGTACTGCAGCAGTGGTACCGCACCTGCCACGTAGCGGTCGTCCCTGTCAGCATCGTCTGCCGCCAGGCTGGCAATCGCGTCCGACACGAAGCGATCCACCCGAGCCTGGGGAGCGTGGCGGCACAGCAGCGCGGCAGCTGCGGCGTATGCACGGCGCACGGCCGGGCTGCGGTCGGCACGGCAGGCCTCCACGAGAGCCTGTGTGCGGGAAGAGGGTGGGCGCAACAAAGGGGAGCGGCGTTTGGAGGAGAATAAAGGGAGGTGGCTGGCAGGCAGGCAGATGGGCAGGCAGGCAGGCAGATGGTCAGGCAGGCAGGCTTGGCAGGCAGATGGGCAGGCAGGCAGGCTTGGCAGGCAGGCGTGCAGGCTGGCACAGCAGCGAGCCAAGCAGGCGAGCAAGGGGCTGCGGGAAGAAAGGTGAGCAGCCCAGCTACCCACCCGGATGAGCTGAGAGGCCAGTGGCTGCATGCCGCTGCCCAGCCGGCGGGCGACCTGCGCAATGGGGGGAGGGGCCGGGGGGAGGAGAGGGCGCCAGCAGCAGCCGGGGTCAGAGGTGAGGGCATTCCCGTGTTCTCGTCCTGCTTCTAGTTGAGTCCTGCAGGAGAGCCGGTTCTTGTTCGACACACCAGCCCGCCCCCAGTAAAATTGTTCGTTTGGCGCCGTTTGCGGATGGGGCAAATGTGGAGACCAACCTGAGTGATGAAGCGCCCAGCGCCGGCGCGCGTGTTGAGCCCCACCCCGCGCCGCACCAGGCCAGCCAGTTTGGGGGCCAGCTCGGTCAGGGTGGGGACGTCCATAAACCTGGGAGGGAAAAGAAATAGGCGAGGCAAGGCAGCCGGCAAAGAGGTTACACAGGTGTGAGACGGGTAGGGCAGCTTGGGAGAGCCAGTTCGGTTGGAGTGGGGACGTCCATAAACCTGGGGATACAGAGGGTGAGTATAACCAATGTAAGGCAGGCAAGGCAGCAGGGCAGCTGGGGTGCTCCAGCGCAGTCTCGGTTCACAAACAAAAAATCAAGGTCCTCTGGAGGGAGCATGAGGTATGAATAAGGCACGGGAGCCAGTGCCTTGTCCAAATCAACCGACAAGGAAACCGCCGCGCCGCCCCACCTCGTCCCACCCCACCGGCCGCACAGGAGACCACAACAACAGCAAAACAAAGCTCCGGCCCGCACCGTCTTGGCCCACCTGGCGCACAGGTCGAGCGTTTCTCCGGCGGGGCCTCCCTGGGCCGCCGCCACGCGTGCCCCCTCCAGCCGCCCCGCGTCCAGGCCTAGCCGCTCGGCGTGCAGCTCAACATAGTTCAGGCGGGAGTCCTCCAGGGCACTGTGGGCAGGGCAGGGATTGGAAGGGAATTGGCCACTTCAAACGCGTTTCCTAGAATATACTATGTGAGTTTGCTGATGGCATGGGTGTCGCTTGCTCTTAGTTGAGGCGGGAGTTCCGGGGCACTGCAGGGAGGGAGGATGTGATACAATAAAGAAGCGAGTCTGCTGTTTGGCTGGAGGGAGCTTGCTCCAGATAGCTCGGGCGGGGCTCCTCCAGGGCACTGCAGGCAGGCAGGCAGGCAGTATGCTACAATAGAATGAGCAAGTCCGCTGTTTGGCTGGTTGGAGGATGTGATTGGGGCTAGGGATGTTGTGTTGGGTGAACTTTCCAGCACCGTCCCAGCATATACCCCGCACCATCTCCCCTCCAATCGCATCAGGCTCGCCACCATTTGTATGCTCCGCTCCTCTCCCCATTCCCGTCCTCCCGGCCACCCACGAATCCTCCTCCCAAGCACCTGAGGCTCTCCAGCATGGCGGGCACCAGCAGCACCATGTGCGGGCGCAGCACGTCCGCGCCCGCCGCAGCCGCCAGCTTGCATGTGGTGTCCAGGGCAAGGCCCCGCACCTCGGGCACCTGGGAGGCCAGGCCTGTAGGGGAGGAAAGAGGCAGAGGGAGTCAGGGCTGGCTGGACATTATGCTTAATCATGTCAGAGCCAGTTTGCAGGTGGTGTCCAGGGGCAGCCTGCAGGGCAAGCAGAAGCGGAAGCAGGGCTGCGATGTTGAGCAGAGGTTGATAGTTGGTCGCTACTCAGGGGTGTGGTGTGTGTGCAAGGCTCGGCCTCACCCTCGGGAGCACGAGAGGCCACAAGCTTGCCAGCAACTACCGAACACAGGCAGCAGGGGAAGGGGCGCAGAATGCTGCCCACCCCGCTCTGTTCCCGCGCCCTGCGGCCTCACCATCCTCTAGGGGCAGCCCGTGGGGCAAGTGCAACCAAGCCAAAGCAGTGGCAAGGCACCAATCACCAGCCCCCAGCTCCCAATTCGCAGCCCCTGCCCCTGCCTTACCCTTTTCCAGTAGCAGCGGCAGCGTGACGCCCACCGCCTGCCGCCCCTGGCTGGCTGGGGTGAGTTCCACATCTACCAGACGCAGCGTCAGGCCGCGCACACTCCTGCAGGGCGGGGGAGGGACAGGCGAGCACAAACAGGCATGTTGAGGGGCAAGGAGGTGGGGGTAGTGAGGTCAGCATCAGGCCGGGCAACGGCAGGCCTTGCACAAACCTGCAGGGGGAAGGGACAGGTGCAGACAAGCAGGGGCAAGCAAGTGGGGCAGTGAGTTCAGGAGCAGGCGAGCGCAGCGGCAGGCCACGCACGCTCCTGCACGGGAGGGAAGGAGAGGTGGTGATAAACCACACTCACAGAAACGTCAGGCATGCTGCCAGCATAGCATGAAATTCACATCAATTCACAGGACGGCACAGCATGGCACGGCACAGAATGGCATGGCACAGCATGCCACAGCATAGCACAGCACAGCACAGCAGCGCACCTTGCCAGTGCGATGCCTGCCACACGCACGCTTTCCTTGATGTCATCCATCACACTGCAGCCACAAGTGGGTGAATATATGAGTGGGCGAAATTGGTTGACTGCAGCCCTGACTGCAGCCCCACCAGGCCCACCTGCCTGCCCCAAAGCAAGGGGGGGCAGCAAGGGTGGGGTTGGTGGGGCCAAAGCACGCGCCCCCCTCACCGCAGCGTCACGTCCCACAGTCTGCACCACCGGACCGTCAAACCCAGCCACACAGATACATGCAACTGCACACGTCAACAAGGGCACACTCTGGACTGCAGCCGCGCCAGCCGCTGCCCCAACTGCCTGCTCATGAGCAAATAAAACTGCGTGTCACGCCCACCCCCGCCTCACCGCAGAGTCATGTCCCACAGCGACCCAAAGTGCGTCGCCAGCTCCTCCCAGCGCCGCCCCTGCAGGAAGGGCAACAAGGAAGAAGGAGCCAATAAGAAGATTAGCATAATGAAGACCCAAGGGTCAGCTGCTTCCCCCTGTGGGGAAAGTGGCCTCACAAGTGCCAACTGCGGTGAGCTGTGCCCGCCGCCCACAAACCAACAACGTGGTGCACGTTGCATGCCTATCACTATGCACTCCAAAAACAAAGGCCCCAACGAAGCAGGGCTGTGGGGCAAATGGTGATTGAGGGCAAGTGCATCGGCGCACCTGCAGCGCGCACACACGTGCGTCGCCAGAGCAATGTGGTGAAAAAACAGGCAAGCTTTTGCTTTTTCAGGCTTACAGTCTGTTTATCCGCAAAGACACTCGCAACTCAGACCCTTGAAAGAAAGAACGAAAGAAAGAAAGACAGGCTAGAAAGAAAGGCAGACTGACCTGGAGGAGGTCGCCGGTGGCCAGCGCCGCTGACTCACGCACACGCCACTGGGCGGCGCCCAGGTCGGCCAGCAGGGCGCGCATGATGGCTGCAGTCACAGGGGCACACACAAAGAGACACATAGGGAAGGGATATCAGGTGGGTGGGTAGTGTTGAAGGGGAGGGCCTAGCGCTGTGCAGCGCCCGGGTCTTGCCAGCGGGGCGCGCATGACGGCTGCAGCAGTGGCGCGCACAGAAGGGGGAGCCCCGGTGAGGCAAACTCAAGTGGGAGGGTAGTGGTGCACAGGGAAGGGCCTCAATCTGTGCCCCAAGGTCGGGCAGGGTGGCAGGGTCGGTCACCTCCCACCAAAACGGCAAGGGACAGCCCAGCCCAGCCCAGCCCAGCACAGCCCAGCACCGGCAACAGCCCAGCACAGCCCACCACCGCCCAACCAAGCCGGCAAGCAATTTCAGCCACCACCCACCGTCAAAGTTCTGGGTGACGGCCGCCTTGGGGTCGTCCAGCAAAGCGTGCCAGATGTGAGCCATGGCGTCGCGCACCTATGTGGGCAGAGCCGAAACAATCGGGGGCACTTAAGGAGACAACAAGAAGTGGGTGCTTGCCTTGTAGTTGTTTGTGAAACCTTTCGGGCAGGAGAGCACGCGCATGTGTGACAGCTGGCAGCTGCAAGGGGGCCAAGCACCCTGCCACAGCCAGCAGCATACCCAACCTTGCCCCCCTTTGCCTGCCCCACCCCTTCCCCACCCAAAATCACTGCCACACACATGCGTTCACCCTCACCTTTCCGTTGGGGTCGTAGAGGTATCGGTACAGGCGGGGCAGCATGCGCACGATGTGGGGCCCCAGCTGCTCGCCTGCCAGCTTGGCGATGGAGGCAAACCTGCAGAGTAAAGGTAGGTGATGTTTCCTTGGCGAAGATCTGGACAGGTGTGGACAGTGATTCAGGTTGGCAATACCAGGGTGGAGCAGAAGGGAAGTTGGTGGGTTGCGGACGCTCAGTTTCGACTGTGGCAACGGGCGGTCGAAACTGGTGCAGGTCAGGCCAAAGGCAGCTAAAAAGCGCATGCCATGCACAACTGGCGTTTGGCTGACCGAAACAGCAAACCGTGGTGGCCGTGAGAGGGGCACTCACCCAAATGCGGCGCCACGGCTGCTGTTCACTGCCGCCTGGTGGTTGGCCAGCTGCATGAAGCGGTACACTGCAGGGCACGGGGGCAGTACAGGTGTTTAGCATTGGCACAGAAATACCAAGAGATGTGCATAACAACTCGGCTTGTTGAGTAAATTGCACTCAGCGTGTAAATTGGCACTCAGCGTGGCGGCTTGCCAGGTGCACGCAGCGGTAAACATCACGGCAGGAGGGAGCACCAGGCGGAGGCATACAGCGGGTGGGTGGGGTGAGGCATACGTGGTGCAAGGGCAAAGCGGGCAGTGAGGTGGGGGCGGGGGGCGCAGGCAGGGGACTGTGCACATCATGTGATAAATTGATTGATTTGAAATGATTTGTGGTTGTGCACACTTGATTGCACGGTGCCCCCTCCTCTCCCTGCCCCTCCTGCCCACCCTCCCTCAGGCCGGGCTGTGCCAGAGGCAAGCGCGCAGCTCCTTGCGCAAACTTCCCCCCCCGCCCCCGGTTCAGGCCCCCTAACGCCCGACGAAGACACACATTCCATACAGAAGATTACCCAGGTTGGGGTGACCTAGTGAGCACAGATCCTTTTCTGGTCTCTCACTACCCCCCCACTACCAAAGACACAAATGCAGTCGACAAGCTCACCCAGGTCGGGCTGCCCCAGCTCAGTGGCCAGCCAGCATGCACACCACACTCTACGAGCTCCCAGCACGCCCCATCAACCCAACATACACCGCCATAAACAAAAGAAATGTGAAAAGGGCAGCAAGCTCACCCAGGTCGGGCTGCCCCAGCTCTGTTGCCAGCGAGCACAGCTCCTTGTACGTGCTCAGGCTGCCCCCTCCGGGCACCGACCCCAGCTGCCCAGACTCAAACAGCTTGCTGTCGCCGCTCAGCTTGACGGCACGCCGCTTCTGGGGGGCACCTGCAAAGGGAGAAGGCCAGGAAGCGGGGGGAGGAAGAGGGTGAGGTAACAGCTGGTGGACGATGCAAACAGCCGCCTTTCCTCACCACACGCACACGGACAGAGCCGCCGCCTCTCCTCACCACACAAACCACACTCATGAAACCAGCCGCCCCTCTCCCCACCACACACCACACACACACAACCCATCCACCCATCAGCTCACCACTCAGGGTACCCACCAGTGAGGTGAGCAGCGCCTTGCCTGTCGCCTCGTCAGCCCTCCCTGCAACCTATACTTCATCAGTAAATAAACACACGCTCTCACCGCTCAGGGTGCCCACGAGCGAGTCCAGCAGCGCCTTGCGTGTCGCCTCGTCAGCCATGTCGTACACAGCAGCCAGGCCACGGCTCGACATCTCCTGCAGTGCATTCCAAGGTAGTGGTGGCCCGTGGGGAAGTGAGGATGGCAGTGCACAAGCTTCTTCGGCGCTGCTGAGCGTTGGGAAGCCCCCATCACACGGACCCATGCTTACAAGCACTTTCATAGCACACAAATCCTCGCACGTGTGTCAGCTTGTTCAGGTCTCCCAGCGGCCACATTGAGCCTTCCCTAGGGCACCCCCATCCCACCGATCCAAACCCTCACACACACCAACACCAGCCACTCCACCTGCCTCAGCTCATTCTTGTCCCCCAGGAGCTGCTCAGCGCCCCCTGGGGCGTAGCACCCTCGCACCACACAAACATACACCAACACCAACTCCCGCACCTGCGTCGGCTCGTTCTGGTCCCCCAGCCGCCACATTGTGCCTTCCCTAGGGCCCCCCCTATCCCACCGATCCCAACCCTCAAAAACACCAATATTGGTGCTAATACCAACCACCGCACCTGCGTCAGCTCGTTCTGGTCCCCCAGCAGCTGGCTCAGCGCCTCCTGGATGTCTGGCAGCAGCGGCGTCAGGCGGGGGTGGCGCCCGCAGTGCAGCAGGAGGGAGACGAGCCACACGGCGCCCGCGCAGCGCACCTGCAGGCGAGCAACCGTGGGTGTGGGTGTGTCAGAGAGGGAGAGAGAGGAGCGTTCGGGAGAGGGCAAGGGTTGGACAGCAACAGCAGAAGGGGGACGAGACGGCATCCGGCGCAGCGCACCTGCAGCGGGCACGCATTGTTTTTTGTACATCAGAAATCCTCACCTCCACTCGTGAGCTGACCATGCACTCCTCCACCACCGCCCCCAGGATCTGCTGCTGTGCTGCCGCCAGTGCCGGGCTGCTGCTGAAGACAGCCGTGGCCGCAGCAGCAGCAGGAGAAGATGCAGCAGCAACAGGTGCCGCCCCGCCTGCCTCAACTTCCATCGGCGCTGCCTCCTCGCCCCCCTGCTGCGGCGGCTGCTGGGCTGCTGAAGGTGCCGATGGGCCCGCCGCCGCCTGCCGCCGCTCCTGCTGCTGCTTCCAGGCAGCCAGCGAGGCAAAGGGGGTGCTCAGGATCTCTTCTGGGGTCGGCTTCACACCTACGGGAGAAACATAAAAGACAGGGGGAATAGGCGGGTCAGGGGTGGTCGGCGAGGCAAAAGACGGTGATGCGTATAGGGGTCGGCTGTATGCCTGCAATGCACGTGCAGCAGGCAGACGAGCAGGGCGGGCATCGAGTTGGGAGCAAGCCACAGTCCCACGCTGCAGCACTTGCAGCTGCCCACAGCATGGCACACCCGCTGCCAACAGGCACATATGGGAGGCATTGATTGCATAAGGCCGCCGCTCGACCTGCCAGCCGCCGCTCGGAGCACCAGCAATCCACCATCCCACCCCCGGAAGGCGTGGCGTGCATGAACATCCTGCTCAACCTGCCAGCGCTCGCTCAGTTCGGCAACCCCACCCCGCCCCCGGCGGCTCGCTCACCTCCAAAGCAGAAGCACAGGGCTTCACCCACAGCAAACAGCACCTCCTCATTCTTGCTGGCCCTCTGCTCCAACAGGGCAGTCACCGCTGTCTCCAGCAGGCCCGCCCCGCTGGCAGCGGTACCGCTTCCTGCAGCCACGGCCGCATCAGCAGGCGTGGGTACTGCTGGTACTGCAGCAGTCGCGCCGTCATCCGCTGCAGTTGGAGGGGCCTCCGGAGCTGCTGCTGCTGCTGCTAGTGCCGCCACGGCTTCTGCCGGCGCGGCGGCGTGGCCCCAGCACAGGTATCCCAGAGCCGTGGCCGCTTTCTTGGCCACCTTTGGATCCTTATCCGCCAGAAGCTCCGCGGTGGCCTTCACCACGCCAGCCGCCCCCGGCAGTGCCTGAAGCACGGGCTGACGCTGCCCATCCGGGGAAGCGACTGCCAGAGGCAGGCAGGCATGGCCCAATGCCAGCGCAGCAGCTGCCCGCAGGCTGCTGGCGCCGGCGGTGGCGTTGGCTGCCGCTGGGGCCGCGGTTCCAGGGGACTCCAGGAGTTGGCTCAGCTGGCCCAGCAGGGAGAGCAGGAGGGACTGGGGGCCGGGCGGCGTGCCTGCATGCCGGTAAGGGAAGGAAGGAAGGCGGGCCAGGTTGAGCTTCTATGTCAATGCGCCAGGCCCGGGCTGTCCAGAAATGCGGAGGCGGGCGACAGAGCAGGCGTGCTTTGTAGGAAAGGCAGGCAGGGGAGACGGCTGGGCAGGCCGGCAGACAGGCAGGCAGGTAAGCGGGTGGGTATTTAGTCATGGCGGCAGGCAGGCAGGCAATGATACAGGCAGACAGGCAATGATGCATGCAGGCAGGCAAGCGCTGTGGCACTTGCCTCCAATGAGCTGCACACGGCAGGCAGGCAGGCATGCCGGCAGGCAGGCAAGCGCTGTGGCACTTGCCTTCTATAACATGCACACAGCAGGCAGGCAGGTGGGCGGATGCGCAGGCAGATGGGCCCCGCCAAGCATGCCAAGCATGCCAGCAAGCAGGCAGGCAAGCAGGCCAGCAAGCAGGCAGGCGGGCAGAGACACAGGTAGCCAGGCAGCTCGCCTTGGATGAGCTGCGCCGCCACGTAGCCTGCCGCCGCCGCCGCGCCCTCCAGCTGCTCCTGCTTTGCATGCTTTGCCCCGTCAGCGCCGCCCACGCGCAGCGTGCTCAGCAGAGCGTCGCACAGCCCCTGCACCCGCTGCTGTGCTGGCGGTGCATCAGAGCCTGCTGTGCCTGCTGTGCCTGGCCCCGAGGGGTGGTCCCCCAGGTGGGACACCAGCAGCCCCAGCAGCTGTGCCGCTGCCTGCCTGGCGCCCGCATCCACATGCCCCAAAAGGTGCAGCAGCAGCTGCTGCCGGGAGTTGTCAGAGGCAAACGCCGCCGCAAATGTGTCCTGCCGCACCGCTGCCACCGCCAGCATAGCACCCAGTGCGGCCCCATGCAGCTCGCTGGGTGCGGCCGGCAGCAGAGCATTCTCCAACAGCAGCAAGTAGTGGCTGGCGGCAGCGGCACCCATGCCACCGGTGCGCACGCTGCTGCTGCCGGGCGCAGGCGCCGCGGCCGCGGTCGCCGCCTCCTGCTGCTCCTCCTGACGACGGCACGCCTCCAGAAAGTGAATGGCTGCCAGAAAGGCCTGCACAGGCGGCGAGGGAGGGGCCAGGTGAGAGGCAGCCCGCAGCAGGGGAATCAGGCACAGCCAGGTCGGCAGCAGTGCGGAGGGCAGGCATCTTTGAGCAACCAGCGGAAGGCGCAGCCGCCTGCCCTTACCTCATCCTCAACCTCAACAACTGCCAACAACAGCAGCAACCCCTACCTGGGTTCAACATCCCAGCCACCCCTCTCCCACCTTGGCAGGCAGCGCCAGGCTGGTGCCCTCGGCGGGCCGCCGCCCCAGGGCGGGCATCTGTCGCTGCAGGTACTGCAGCACTTCATCGAACGAAGGGTAGGCCGGCAGGCTGGCTAGCTTGCTGCTTGCGGCAGCCTTGGCAGCGGCGCCGCTGCCGCCTGCGACCACATTCGCGCTGTCGCCCCCGGGTGTGCCGTTGCTCCCGCCAGCAGCACTGCTGCTCTTGGTACTGCTGGTGGTACCGCTAGGGGTACTGGTGGCAAATTTGCTGGGCTGCAGGCCCTCCAAGGCGGCCTCTGCAATCTGGAAGCGTGGGTCCCCGGCGGCCAGCAGGCAGAGGTAGCGGGCGGGGACGTGGCTGAAGGGGAACAGCTTGATGGCCCACTGCAGTGCAGAAACAAAGAAGGAGGGGCGGGATGGAGGGGGCTGATGAGAGGCGGTGAGGAGGCAGGAGGAGCACCCGGGGACGTGGCTGAAGGGAAAGAGCCAGATGGCCCACTGCAGCGCAGGAACAAAGAAGGAGGGGTGGGGTGGCATGGGCTGATGAGGGGCGGCCAGGAGGCAGGAGTGACAACTGGAGACATGTCTGAAAGGGAAGAGCTTGATAGCCCACTGCAGGGCCGGGGCAAGAAGGAGGGGTGGGGTGGCATGGACTGATAAGAGGCAGCCAGGAGGCAGGGGCACTTGCGACTGGTACTGACGCCTGTGCGCATTACAATCACCGCACGAACCACGCACTTGCACACCCACACAACAACATAACTTCAGAGACTCGTACCTGCAGGGCCGCCGTGCGCACCGCCTCGGGCTGCTGCTGGCTGATCGACTGCAGCAGCAGCTGCTGCAGCGCCTCTGCCGTCTCGCCCTCGGCACCCCTGCAGAAAGCCAGGAACAAGAGGGCAAAAGGTGCCACGATTGGTGTCCATGACCAGCAGTCACGCTCTATGACGGTGCAGCACGGGCCAGAGAAACCATGCCAGGCTGGCAGCATGAGGCAGGATGTGTTGCATGCCTGCACGGCTGCCTCTAGCGCAGGAACCACCGCACAGCAGCCAATGCCACAGTTATGACAAGAAGCCAGGGCAGGCCAGCCCCACTCTCAAACACACTTGAACGCAGCCGACAAGCTGGCTGTCGCCTCCTGTACCGCCGCCCGCACTCCCGCTGGCTCGGTGGACAGAGCGCCAAAGAACCTGCCGCCCGGAGCATGGATGGATGCATGGGTGTGCTTAGCGAAGCAAGCAAGGGGACTGTGGAGCACAAGCCAGGGCTGGTAAAACGCAACACAAGAACCTGTTTTGGGGGACAGGCGGGGAGGTGGGTGAGCGTGTCTGTCAAACAAGAGCTCCTGCAGTGCCAGGCGGCAGCAGCAGGAGGAGCTGCATCGCACAGAGCACAGCCCTCTCTGGAGTGGGCCAAGCAGCGGGGCCTTCCTCTGCAGTGCGAGATGGCAGCAGCAGCAGGAGCTGCACCACACACGGCACGCCCTCTCTGGATCAGGCAAGGCAGCAGGGCCTCCCTCTACCTCGCCAGCCAGGGGCAGCCGCCCAACCACACTCGCCCAGCAGGACAGGCACGCAACATGCACGCACACACACGTGCCCCTCTGCCAGCTAAGCAGGAGACCCATAACACAAAGGCATCTGCACCGAGCCTCCCCTCGCTACCCCACCCCACCCCACATTGCCTGCCCCACCTGGCGGCGATGTCGGTCCTGCCGGCAAAGGCGTGGGGTTGGCGCTGCGCCAGGTGTCCAACAGCCTGGTAGGTGAAGCCGCGCAGGGTGAGGCTGGTCACGTCGGTGCCGCGGGTGGAGGCTGCAGGCGCAGGGTGGGGCGAAACAGGGACTGTGAGCTGCCACAACTTGCTGAAATGAGAACTACTACAACCCGACAGGGTGAGGCTGGTCGTATCGGTGCCTCGGGTGGACGCTGCAGGGGCGGGTGCAGGAACCGTGGAACAGTGAGCCTAGCAGGTGTTTCTGCCCTAAGATTGCATAGAAACCGCGGTCGGGTGAGGCTGGTCACGTCAGTACCTTGCGTAGAGGCTGCAGGCGCGGGGTGGAGGCTGCAGGGGCGGGTTGGACAAACAGTGAGGATGTCAGCTGCCCCAGCGGCATGGAATGCAAAGCATTGTCCGGTGAGGCTGGTCGTGTCGGTGCCTTTGAGGCTGCAGGGGCAGGGTGGGGCAGGGATTATGAAGTGCCGCGGCTCCTAAAATGTGAACCACACTCCTTGCGATGTGAGGCTGGTCACTTTGGTGCCCCCGATGGAAGCTGCAGATTCAAGAAAGGTTGAGGGCAGGTGCCATGTCAGCATGGAATGCAAAGCACAGTTGAGTGATGCTGGTTAACTCCGTGCCTCGGGTGGAGGGAACAGGTGCAGGGCGGGACAGCATGCTGGGGTGCAGGGGCTGTGCAGCCGCAGCAGAAAGGTTGTTGTGTGAAGCAGGCAGGCAGGCAGGCAGGCATGCATGCAGGCAGGCAGGCAAAGCTGCGGCTGTATCACAGTGTCCCTCCTGCCACTGTAGCACAGCAAGCAGCAGCGCACAACGTTTGCCGGCGCCGCTGCTCTGCTACGTAGCCACGCCCGCCCATGCCACACACCACCAGTGCCTACCGTCGTCCAGCAGAGAGAGCAGGCTGTCCAGGATGGAGGCAGCTGCCGGCGCCAGCTGTGCGGGGGCTGCGTGCTTGAGCATCCACACGGTGAACTCCATGCCACCCTGGCGCAGGCGGGGCGTGGTGTGGGAGCCGTACAGGCACGCCGTAACGGTCTGCCGAGGGGAGGAGACAGGGAGTGCAAGGCGGAAAGTAAGGACGGGGTTGGGCAGTGGGCGGTGGCGTTGGGCAAGTCTGCCGAGGAGAAGGAGACAGGGAGTGCATGGCAACATGCAACGGGTTTACAGGATTAAGCAGTGGGAGGGGACACAAAGACGGCCTGCTGTTGAGATGACAGCTGGGTAAGAACGCATGTGGAGCAAACAAGAGTTTTACGCATGATCACGCCTGTCCACTTGTAGAGCTGACGCCACACCAGGCTCAGCCCTGGGCAGGCAGCGTGCACTTTCTGCACCAACAAGAGCCCTGCTGCCGCTCCTCCTCTGGGAGGGAGTGTGTGAAGCAAGTGCAGCCCAACCCCAATTGCAAACCAGTGCTGTCAGAAGGGCACTTACCGTGAGGGAGTGTGGAAAGCAGTTGGCTGCCGCCATGCTCTTGCAGAAGAGGGAGAGCAGGCGGGCGCGCAGGGCGACGCCTGCGGGGGCACGCCGCTCCTGCGGGGGTGAGCAGGTGGCAATGAGCGGGTGGGAGCAGCGTGTGGTAGCCGGCAGGCACCAGGTGGTGTGTTGTGTATTCGTGCAGTCCACACGTCTACATGCGGTCATGCCCAATGTAACAAGCTGAAAGCCAATCAGCCAGGGTTGGAAGCCCTGGCTTAGATTGCAAGTCCCAGGCAGGCATGCTTGCGACCCGCCCCTGCTGCACCTGTTCTGGCAGGCTCTCGTCGTCTGCTGTGCCGTGGAACAGGGTGTACAGTGTCTCCACAACTTCCGGGCTCTCCAGGTCGGCTGCAGGGGTGGGCAGCAGGCAGGGGTAGACAGCAGGCAGGGGGAAGATAGAGCAGGGGGCAGGGTTGTAGCAAGCCGCAGCGAGGGGGACGAACAGGAGGTTGGGCTGTCCACGCCGACTGCAGGGTTAAGCAGCGGGCAGAGGGGAGATAGGAAAGGGGGTAGATTCGAAACAAGCCCCAGCAAGGCGGGTCTGCCGTAGCAGGACGCAGCAGGCCGATTGCCAGGGTGGGCAGCTGGCAGGGACTGTGGGTTAGACATCGGGGCAAGGGGCAGGGGCAAGGCAGGGGCCGCAGGGCAGGGCAGGCTACAGCCAGGCACAGCAGGGCGCAGCAGGGCAAAACATGAGCAGGCCGCTCCCGGCATCTGCCCATGGGCAAGGGCATACCTGGCGGGCGCTGCGAGTCGATGCCGCACCGCTTCTTCAAAAGCTCCTCGCCCCGCCGGGATACCTGTTGCGGCAAAAGATAACAACAGAAACAGCGCAGGAATGGCGGTGTTGTAGGTGCGGTGCAAAGGGCAGGCACGGAGCTACCGGTGCGCTCACGCACGGCACGGTTGGGCACCATCTGAGAGTGCAAACGGCCTTGGCCCCTCTCCCTGCAGCAAAGGCAGCTGCACACACACTCCGAGCAGGCCCTGCATGCCGCACACGCAACATGCAGTACATCCCTAAGCAGTACGCATGGCTCACCTGGTCGGTGGGGTCGCAGGCGGCTGCCAGGTAGACCTGCAGTACCTCGGTGGGGTCCCACCCGGCAGCTGCCGAGAAGTTGAGGAAGCCCAGCTTGCGGCGCAGCAGCACATCGCCTGCAGAAAGAAAGGGCCCATTCTGAGGTATGTGACTTCAGCAACCAGGCAGTAGAAGCAAGGGCATCCTCTTCGTTTTTTTTTTTTTTTTAACGGCGGGTTATGTTGAAGTTTGTTATGACGATTACCAAGCAGCAGCATGCCAAGGCCCCCCACATGTAATCAAGCAGCAGGCGCTCAGCAGCAGGTGCGCAGCATGCAGGGCGTGGCCAGAACCCTCAAATTCACCTGTCGGTGGCTCCTTCCCCTCCACCGCCGCCACATCCAGCCGGCTCATGCCCCCAGGCACCCCCGCCAGCGCCGCAGCAGCATCAATGTCCATTGCCTGCGGCCCCGCTGCCCCGCCACCGCCAGCTGCCGCCGCCGCTTGCGCTGCCGCCAGCGGGTTGGAGGGGCCCTTGGAGGAGGGAGGCTGGTAGAGCATGACGGACAGGGCAAAGTGGGTAATGAGCTTGCGATTGGCTGCCGCTGTTGGGCTGGCAGTTGTGGCTTCGGCGCCCGCTGTGCTGCGCTCTGCTGCACCGTCTGTAGAGGCTGGCGACTGCAGGAAAGAGAAGCGGGCTGCCAGCTCGCGCTCGCCGCCGTAGGCAGCGGTGAGGTTGCCTGGAGCCGACAGATGCTCCCAGCACTGCGCAGAGCGTGGGGGGAAGAACGTAACGACTTGAGTGAAGCGAGGGAAGCATGGTCAGGATGTATGCGGCATGAAGCCCGCCTGCTCAGCATGAAGCAGGGCATGCAACACATGGCGGCGTGCCAGGCATTAAGCAGGAGCGGCAGCAGATGGGAGCAACAAGAGCACTGGCAGCAGCCCGGCACCTGCGCCGCCATACGCAGCAGCATGTCTCGGTGCTGGGCAGGGCGTGTGCTGAGGCCCGCCAGCAGCGTGGGCAGCTGCAAGGGGAGACGGGCGGGAGGGGATGCGCAGGGGAGAGCCAGGATCAGTGGTGGTGAAAGCTTTGCTGCAAACACCTCGATGCTAGTATTCACGCTTGGGCGGTCCTTGGCAGCCCTCACACACTGCAAACACCAGGCATTCTCTACCCCCTCATCAGGCCACCCTAATTCACGCTTGGCAGTCGATCCCAGCCCACACGCACGGCGGACACCAGGCCATCTGTATGCTTCCACACCCACCGCTCAACCGCAAATCACACACCACACACCTCTTCAAAGCGGTCAGCTGGCGGCGCTCGCGCCACTGCCTGCTCCAAATAGACCACTGCAAAGTTGCGGGCCATGGCGCCAGTGCCGGGTTCTGCAGGGGGCAGCACAGCGCAGCACAGCATGGCACAGCACAGCGCAGGGAAGCAGAGGAGGTTATAGGTTGCTCGCCGAATCAGTGCCGGGGGCTGAACGGGACAGCAAAGCGCAGCAGCGGCGGGGCTTTTTGGAGGCCTAGTACAAGCGCTTGAGGTGCTTTGGCAAAGCCGCGAGCCATGAGCTAGTGCCCCGCCTGCAGGGAGCAACGCAGAATGGACCACCTGCCTCCACCCGTCGCACCCACCCGCTCTTTGCCCCAAACCTCACGATGGGTCTGCTTTCCACCCTGTCCCCTTGCCCCTGCCCACCCCTGCCCGCCCTTCTCCAACTGGAACACTTTTCCCCCGCCCCACCTGCGTATATTGTGGCCAGTTCGTGCAGCGGCAGGCGCAGCGCGGGCAGCGCGCGTGTGCGCTTGTTGGCGTGCGACAGGATTTCCAGCACCTTCTTCTGCACCACAGGGCTGGCTCCCGGGCCCAGCTTGCCAATGGCGATAGGCAGGAGGCGGGAGAGAACCTGCGGGATACGTTTGCCAGGGACAGGTTGTGCAAAGAGGGGTAGCATGAAGACAAAAAGTAATGCAGGAGCAGGCTGCCGAGCAGCGGCGGGKGGGGCAGCGGCGGCGGCGGCGGTCAGCTGCGGGTGTGCCGGCAGCTCTCGCCTGCTCCAGCTTGTCATCCTCCGTCATTGCCAGGCGCGTCAGCACTCTCCCCAGGCCCTCCACTTCCTCCTGCTCCGTGGCCGCCATGATCGAAACGATCGCTGCGCGTGGAAACTCCGGCGGCGGGCAGCAAGAATATCGTTGTCACGCAAATGGTCTGAAACGGGTCTGAAAGGCGCCGCTTGGCTTTGTCAGGTATTTTCTTGGGCGGCCGCCCGCCAGCTGGGCACAGCGCCCAACAGCGGCGGCGACGGGAGCAGCTCTGCAACAGGTTATTGATGGCTGCCCATTTAGAACCTGCGCTCCACATCTTTCACACGTTCAGTGAAACACCGCATGACAGAAATTGGATCTGCTTCGGCGTTCTTTGCTGGCTGGGAGAAACAGCTGGGCGTGCCCACCCTGCCGCTGGTGATGACGGTACTCTCAAAACTCGTCTGTTGTGCACAGGCCGCTGTCGGGAATTGCACCACTTTCTTGCATCTCTATATCATGTTGAGCCACGGATTAGTCCTGGGTAAGACATGGGTGCGTGTGATTGCTGGTCCATTAAAACTGCATCGCCGGGCTTATGGTTGGCTCACTTCAAGTTGATTTATATGTATCACAGGTGCAGGCCACACAGGCGGGTTGTCAAAAGGGCGTCCTACAGGCTCCTCAAATCATCTCTGTGACCTACACAGTGATGCCCTGACGAGGCACATGAGAACAAAGTGGAAGAGCTATGCAAAAACAGGCACATAACAACAATGTGCAAGCGCTCGACAAAGACAGCTCTGCGAGGCGAGGGCGACAGCTGGCAGCCTCGTGCAGGCAGCCTCGTGTAAAAGGTAAAACTGTGGTAGGTTGATGGGTTGCTGGGAAGTTTAAGAGGCACCGACATGGTTCCAATAGGGCATTTGTACTGATTCGGACAGGATGCGCTCCACAATCGGGCTGGGCAGCAAGAAACCAAGCACCCGCTGGGCACGGGCCAGGCAGAGGGCAGCCATGCAAAGGCGCTGCCGCTCAGCAAGCGGCAGGCGCCTCACCAGCAGCCCTGCCTCACCAGCTGAGCGCTCTAGCACCCAGGGCAGGGCTATGCCCAGGAAGCAGCAGGAACACGGCACCATCGCCCATTCCTCGGCTGTCAGTGGCTGGAGGCCAACCAGTAAGGCATAGAGGTGGTGCCACTCCCGTGCGGGTTTGCCAGCCAGAGCAGCCAGTACGTCCCTGGCTGGTGGCCGTGGGCCCTGCACCAGCAGGCATTGGGCTGTGTCGTCATGGCCGTACCGAATCGCTGTAGTAAGGGGAGTGTCGTGGTAATCATCATCCCTAGCCAGGGCTGCCGCCGGCTCTGCTTGAAGGAGCAGCGATAGCACCTTGTCGCTGCCGGCCTCAGCAGCGCAATGAAGGGGCGTCTGCTGTCGTGCCGTGGCTGCCAGCGGGTCTGCGCCTGCTGCCAGCAGCTGCCGCACGCAACCAACGTGGTTGCCCAAGGCTGCAGAATGCAGAGGCGAGGCACCAAAATCGGCGCAAATGTTTGCTTGGGCGCCCCCAGCAATGAGTGCCGCCACACACTCGGTACACCCGCTATAGGCAGCGGCAAAGCTGTCACGCCGTCGCCGTCTTGGACGTTGACGTCCCCTCCTGCAGCCAGACACGCCCGCACGCTATCCACATCCCCAGCGCGTGCCGCGGTCCACAGCTGTTTCTCCAGGAAAGACATCATCTTCAGGCTGCATGGGAGCCAGCAGGCGAGATGGGCGGTGAGGGCGCAGTCGCGACTGCGGCTCGGGGTGAGCGGCGGAGGCTGGCGGGGGTGGGGCGATGGTGTATCGGGCTGCGTGCGTAGGCCCGGCTCCTGAGCCTGGCGCCTAGCTCTCAATGGATGAAGCTGCTTCGCGGCTCTCACCTGCTCTCGGGGCCAAGCGAACCCGCCTTCTCTGCTCTTCAGCCCCGGGGTGCAGCCGTCACGGTGCCGATGTTCTTGGAAAGCTCGCTGGTGTGCAACAAACTGACTGAGTAGCAGCCCTTCCGCCTCTAGCGAGCTTGGCTGCCATGGCGGCGGCGGGACGCGTGCGGCAGTACACCAGCAGTAGCGGCGGCAGTGGCACTAGGGTGTTTCACACCCAAGCCTGCTCTCGTAGTGGGCCTGCCGCACCCCTTTGATTTTAGTGTATTCACCTGGTACATCCAAGCACACAGTCCCTGCCCATGGTGGGGTGAGCGGTGCGCAACAAACTTCTGACAGCAACTTTGAGCTCGGGGGGGATGAGCATGTTGGGGAGGCACAAGCACGAGCTTTGGGCTGTTTACCACCCGGCATTGAGGGGAATAAGAATCGAACAGGCACTGCTGAGTGAGCAAGGATGCGCCACATGCCACTTCTCGCCAGCTTCCTCCCTGATGCCTGCTACTACCCAGCTTCCCTTCCCTCTTGCAGCTCCGTCCTCCACGCTTTACCCTGTTTCAGCGTTGTATTACACAGCAAGGCACACAGAGCCGATTTTGAAAAAGGGTGCCTTTCACCGGCACACAAATGTGGCCGCTGGTTGCTGGGGGTCGGTCAAAGGCAGCGGCAGGGTGTGCTGCAGCCGGGCCCGGCACTGCTGCCTCTCAGGGGGTGCAGGTGGCTGACGGTCAGCGTCAGCTGCACAGCTTGCCAGCCCCACAGCGCATGCTGAACAAGCCAGCAGTTAATAGTATGGCTCACTGGCGCGATTGCATTAGTTGACATCTTCGTCAGCAAGCGCTGCTTGTCCCAGAGTCCCTGCAGCCGCTTGTCAGCAGGCATCATGCGGCTCAGGAACCAGGGCGTGCAGCGGAGCTTCTCCTGCACCAGCCCAGAAACACACTCCAGGCTACTGCCGCTCTGTACCAGAAACAGGAACTGCGGGGGAGTGCAGGGTGCAGGACAGGACGGAAGGGAGCGCAGTTTGAAGCTGCAGGACAGGTGGCGGCGCAAATTGGCCACAACAGCAGGCGCACCAAAGTCAGCTGCACCCATTCCCAGAATCGACCTCGCTTCCCCCTCCTTCCAGCGCTTGCCCACTGCAGCTCTCTCGCACATCCTCCCCCCACCGCTGTGCGCAACCCCAGGCCCACCTCCCCCCTCTTCATCAAGACCATCATCATCTCCTCACCCTACCTGCCAACCCGCTCGGTCCAACAAACCCACTCACCTTTCCGAGCTCTCATCCCCCCCCCGCTGCCGCAGGGGTCCTACTCCCATTGATTACACCCCCTTGTCGACCGCTCCAGCCGGTTGCAGATGTGTACATGAATCCAGCCCCACATCCTCTTCTGCCCGCCAACGTTCGTTCATGTATTCCCTGACCCCTCCACCGCCCTGCCCCTGCCGGCCCTGCCAGCTTTCCGCACAGCCTGCTCGCCAGCCCTTGACACCCCTGCCCCATTCTCCCAGCCCTGCCCCACCCATTTCCGGGTCGCATGAGGTCAGGCATCTGCACTGCTTGCTGTCCGCCAGCCGTTCCTACTGCTGCTGCTGCCGCTGCTGCCGCTGTCGCCGCTGCTGCTGCTGTGGCTGCTGCCGCCGCTGTGGCTGCTGCTGCTGCGGCGGCGGCCGCCCCGGCTGCCGCTGAGGCAGCTGCTGGCCTTCTGGATGGCGCAGATTCATCTGTAGGGTGTGGGGGCCCTGCAAGTGCTGCACCGGCTGCTGCTGCATGCCTTGCTGTGCGCGCCAAACGAACGCTGCTTCTGACACTGCTGCTGTTGCCGCTGCCCCCGCTGCCGCTGCTCCTGCTGTAGCGTCGCTGGAAGCCGCTTGGCGCGGCCAGCTCGCGGCGTAGCCAGCTTTTAAAGCTGTCCGACCCGGAACTCTCAAGGCTGACGGCGGTAGAGCGGCTGCTCTCGCTCCCGCTCTCACTGCCGCTGCTCGTGCCGCCGGTGCCGGTGCTGTCACTGCAGGCGCTGTCGCCTCCTCTCATCTCTACACCATAATACCCGCCGGCGGTCAGCAGCAAATGCTGCTCCTGCCAACTCTGCAGCCGCTGCTGCGCAGCGGCGGCTGCAGCGGCTTCCGCCCGGGCGGTCCTGCCCAGGTTGCCCGCACCTTGCTCACCGTCGCTGCCGCTGTCGCTTCTGCTGTTAGGCACTTGTGGGGGCAGCAACACTACCCTGCCCCCTGATACCATAGCTTGGGGGGTGCGCTTCACCTGGAGACAGCAGCATAAAGGAAGTTTGTTGCATGACGACTGAACGCCCGGGGCGGCGGCGGCAGCTGGCGGGAAGGGCGGTTGTGGTGCGGGCAGGCGGCCCCCGGTGGCGCTCCATGTTCTTGGATCCCTCACTGGCAAAGTCGCGGCTCAGCAACAGCTGCCGGTGTCGATACACGCTGTTGGCTTCCGGCCTCTTTCAAGAGAGCATCTGGCCAGCGCTCGGAGCACCCGTACGTAATCTTTGAGGTGTAGCATGCAGCATTGCTACTCGCCTGTGGTCTTTGAGAGTGCGGCGCGGCATAAAAAAAAACGACTTCGTGAAAGGGCGGCTGTCCTGCTGCAAGAAGCGCTGCTATAGGCGAAGGAGCACCGCTCTGGGAGCACCAAGGCCACACGTGTGGGAACACGGGCACTAACCTGTGACATGAATGTCAGCCTGGCGGGAAGGCGGCCATGCGGCACGGCGGTGGCGGCGGCGGGGCGTGAAGCAGCGGCAGAAGACGAGGGCGGAAAATACTTTTGGCGTGGGTTGAGGACACCAGCAGAGGTGGATGGCCTCTGCTGGGCAACCGTGGCACGGAGGTGCCAGACCCCCCCTTCTTCCTTCCCGCCCTGCCATTCTAGTCTCTTGCAGGTGCGCAGCACGGTGGCAGCACAGTGCACGCCAAACAACGCCTTGCGGCCATTCAATCAAACCGAGGATTCCCGCCAACTTCTGCTGCTGCTCACCTCTGATTGGCCTGACCCCTCCTTTCACCTCTTGTGGAGGGCAAAGCAGCGCAGCGTAATCTTGGCAGAGGTTGCAGCAGACATCCTGCAGCTGCTAGCACAAGGCTTCTACTATGCTCCCCACTGCCTGCACCCACCCATCTCTCAGCCTCTGCGGAGGTCGGCGCAAGCTCAGCACAGGTCAGCATACAACTTATGCTGCTGCGCCGTCCGTCCCCTACCCCGCCCCGCCTCTTCCCCCAACCCGAGCTCGGCCCCTACTCGCACAGGGCCCCACCACTCACCCAGCCCGGCCCCACCATCGCCCCGGCCCCCGCCCTCACCAATATGGCCACCCAACAGCCCCTCACCACCCAGGTCCCACCTGCACCGCCACCCCGCCACCCGCCACCCACAAACATTCTCCCACCACCCAAACCGTCCGCGCCCCCTACCGCGCCATCGGCCCCCACCCCCAAACCCTCTCTTCTGCCATGCACTGTGCTAGCCACACTCGCTGTTAAGGCTGCTACAGATAGGCAGGCGGCTCAGCGGTTAGAAGCCCTGCAAAAAACAGACTAGGACTGGGAGGTATGTTGGTGTCAAGGGTAAGAAATGGCAATTTTCTAGCCGGCTCTCTGCGCCAGCGCTCCGGTGGCGCCCAGCAGGCTCAGCATGGCGGCCAATTGTCTAGAAACGGGCAGCGCGGACCCTGTCTAATCACTTGTTTGAAAGAGATCGCTCATGTTAGAAACGGACGCTGTGCAGCCGCTGCTGCAGCTCGCGATCAATTTGCTGGGCAGGGCGCTCTGCTCCACTTTGCACCCATTTGATCTCGCCCTCGTGCCGGAGGAAGAGCTGACGGAGCAGGTGTTCTGGGCCTGGCAGCGCCACCTACGCACCGCCCACGTTGGCGGCGGCAGCGAGCGCCAGCCTCCACCGCTCGCCCGCCAGCACCAGGTCTGTTGAATAGGCAAGCCGGCAGGCAGGCAGGCACCTCATGTTGAGTTCAACGCCCCCCGCACGTGCATGCCATGTCCGCTGATCTTCTACCGGCAGCTGAGTGCCACCAAACTGGCACGGCATTGCACCCGACATGCTCATACTCACCAATGCTGCCCACCCGCTGCCGCAGGTCCTATCGTTGTTTGCCGCCGCCTGCTGGCGCCCGCAGCTGCTGCGCCTGGCCTACTGCCCCGCCCCTCCCTCCCCCTGCCCGCCCCCTGGGCTGCCCAGCCTGGGCCTTGTGGCACAGCGGCTTCTCCATTTGGAGATCTCTGCCCCCTCCCTGACCCACTTGGATGCCGTGGCAGCGTGCTGCCCACACCTGCGCTGCCTCAGCCTGCGCGGGTGCACCAGCCTGGGAGACGCCAGCCTGGCAGCGCTGGCCCCGCTGACCACGCTGCGTGCCCTAGATTTGAGCGGCCTGCCAGCGCTGGCTGACGGGGCGGTGTTTCATGTGGCCAGGCTGCCCCAGCTGGCGGCACTCAACCTGAGCGGGATGGGGGTGGGAGATGGCAGCCTGGAGATGCTGACTTATGGGCACCGGTAGGCGGGTGCCGCTGCTGAGGCTGTGTTGCATGCGCATTTGTGTGTGCGTGTTCAAGCGCAGATCACACAGCATGTGTGCACAGAGGCGTGGCTAATGGCGGGCCCTGCGTGTGCATGCCGACATGTTTGTGCCAGGTTGACCGGTGCGCCTCAAGACGCCCACCTGCTTTTATCATCCTCTGCCCTGCCCACCTTCCTCATCTGCCGATGCAGAGTTGGTGCCTGGAAGGCGGCTTCTGGTGCAGCTTCTCTGCCACCCGAGGCAGCTTCCTGGCCGGCTCTGCCATTAGAGCACCTGCAGGTGGCGGGCACTCGGGTGGGGCCGACAGGCCTGGCAGAGCTCACACACCTGCCGCAGCTCAGGTGGGGCCAACACCACCTTTGTCCTGTAGCAAGCAAGGTCAAACGGATTCGCCTGGTGGCTAGCATGCTGCTGCTGCTGCTGCTGCCGCCGCTGCTCTGCTTGTCGTGCACAACCAGTGCGTGCTTGTGCCTTGGAGCCTGTGAGAGCACAACATGTTTGCCAGGCAGGGCATTGGCACACCACCAGGCCACCCCGCACCAAGCCACCCCTGTGTGCTGCTGAAGTGCACCCTCCCCGCCCCGTGCCCCCGTCCCCT
Source organism: Chlorella sp. ArM0029B (assembly GCA_002896455.3). NCBI lineage: Eukaryota > Viridiplantae > Chlorophyta > Trebouxiophyceae > Chlorellales > Chlorellaceae > Chlorella > Chlorella sp. ArM0029B. The sequence continues at coordinate 72,825 of JTEE01000116.1, read as the reverse complement.
GCGCAGGTTCCTTGACACACGCGGCACCGGCGTGACGCGGGCCGTGCTGGGCCCCCTGCAGCGCCGCTTTGCCCTGGAGTCAGTGCAGGCCGCAGTGCTGACTGCCAGCAACTCGGCGGCGGCAGCGGTTGTGAACTACGACTGCGTGGCCTGCCGCTGCGGCTGCGCCGGCGCAGGAGAGCAGGCAGGTGAGGGGGCGGGACACCCTGGGCGACTGCACGAACTCACTCGTGCTCATGCTTGGCCTTCTGTTGTCTTTCTGTTTTCCTGGCAATCCCTGTGCCTGCAGCAAGTCGAACCGCACCCACTTTAATGCTTGTCTGCCCTGCTTGCAGGCGCCCCAGGCGCAGCCGTGGCAGCCACCGACCTGCAGGGCTGGCAGGCAGCGGGCCTGCAGCTTCTTCTGCACTTTGACCCGGCTGCTGGGCTGGCAGGCCTGCTGGCGGCTCCCCCCGGCAGCAGCAGCTCCAAGCAGCCCTGGCTGCTGCAGCGGCAGGAGCAGCAGCAGGAGCAGGGTGCAGCTCAGCAAGTTGGCATACCTGGCGGGCGGCGCATGGGCTACCGGCAGCCACGGGAGGAGCGGGGGGAACCTCCTGGGGCAGGCCACAGCAGGGCAGCGCAGCACTGGCAGGGAGGCGTGGTGGCAGCCGGGGCAGCGCAGCAACAGCATCACTGGCAGGGCGGCATCTCAGCACTGGGGCCAGCACAGCAGCACTGGCAGCGTGATAGAGCAGCAGCTGGTGCGTTGCAGCAACCTTTTCAAGGCGACAAGGCAGCAGTCTGTGCAGCGCAGCAGCAGTGGATGGGCGGCGGGCGGAAGCGTGCCTTACAATAGGCACAAGTGCTTGATGCCCGTGTAATTATGACTGGCAGAGTGAAAGAATTCAATCTGTGCGCTTGCTGCTGCTTTGTTGCGCCCGTATAAACCCTGACCTGGCTCATGTGCTGGCACAGATGCGCGCCTGTCATGGGATATTTTGAATCCCACAGGAGAAGCGGCAGCCCGCGTACCTGAGGAACTGCCGTGGGCGGGGCGGTTGGGCAGGCTGTTGAGCGTGGGAAAGTAGGAAGTTCTCATGCCTCCGGGCATACCAATTGATGGGTGGCAGGGAACCCAAGAAGCTGGGAGGCTGAGAGGCGTGGATATGGATCAGACTGACGCCACTTGTGCTGCGCACGTGGCGGGACAAAACTGGGCCAACCGCGTTGGGTCCGGAGAAAGCCGTTACCCTTTGCCGCGCAACTAGTGCCTTCCCTTCATCGCACCGCTGCCGAAGCAGAGAGAGATACCTTCACACGCGGCCTCTGCCCACTTCCGCCACTTCGCACACGGCACGCAAATGAGTCCTCTGCTTGCCCTGCTCCTGTGCTCGGGACTTCTCGGCATGGCCAGCGCACAGGGACCGGAAGAGCAGAAGGTGAGCGCAGGAGGTGAACGCGTCCGCTCCAGATTGCCCGCGCCTTGCCCCGCTTCACCCTGCTCGGTGTCGGACGTCGTTTGCGAGCGAATCTGGAGTCGGGCGGCGGCGCGCGGGCCTAAACTTGGCCTGTCCACCGCTTGTGTGTGGCGGGAGCGCTCGTGCCGCCAAAGCCAACTCGAGCCCGCCGGCCCCCCACCTCCTGCTGCAGGGAGGCAAGCTGTCGGTGACCGGCACGGGGACCGTGTCTGTGGTGCCTGATGTGGCCAAGGCAAGAGACGGCAGGGGTCTGGCGTGGGGTCTGGGGCTTCCTCTGCCGCTCATCCTCTGCCGCTCATCCCGCTGCCTGCGTGACTTCCAGCGCGCCCGCTGCCTGCGTGCACCGCGCACCACTCGCCTCCACCTTCCCTTCCCTGACTTTACCACTCTCCTCCCGCTCCCTCCCCTGCAGGTCTACCTGTCAGTGTCTGTCACCAAGCCCTCTGCCCGCGCCGCGTGCGAGCAGGCTGCCACCACCACCACCAGCGTGCGCTCTGCCCTGGACGAAATCAACGGCATTGATGCCGAGGATGTGACGACTGAGAACTACAATGTCAGCCCCAACTACACCTACGACCAGATGACCTCGTGAGTCGTGCTTGCTGGAGTGGATGGGTTGACTGTATGTATGTGAATTGGGCTTGAGGCGGGGTGTGGTCCTGACGGGATGCGGGCTGGGCCACGAAGGTAGGCACCTGAAACTGACACCCGTGGTTTCCCTGTGCTCATCAAGCTGCAAGGGAGGGGAAGTTACGGTAACTGGCACCCATTTCTCGTCTTGCGCGCCCCCTCTGACACCCATCTCTCTCGTCTTGTGTGTGCCTTCCCGCCCGTGCGCAGCACCCAGAAGATCAGCGGCTACATCTGCTCCCAGTCCATGGTGGGTGGGTGCTGGGCAGGGGCACTGACGTGGGGGAGCCTTGTACTGGGGCACTGCGGCATGTATTGCAGTGCATTGGATGCTTTGTTCATTTGCCATCCTGTGGCGTGCAGCTGACATTTTCATCAATCTGCGTTTGTATACTCAGTGCATCATTACTGTTCCACTTTTTGCCGAAACAGGTGGTCAAGATTGACGGCAGCGGCGGCGACACCACGCAGCTGAGCACCACCCTGGCCGCCGTCATCGACGCCGCTGTGCGCACCGGCGGCAACGACCTGCAGGTGGGCAGCCGCATGCTTGTCAGGAAGCTGTGGTGCAAGTGAAAGGGTGGGATGTGAGGTGGGCTGGCTGCCACCTAGCCGCTGTCTTGAGAAAAACGTCTATCTGCAGGGCTGGCGACAGATGTTCAGCATCTGCTGCCGGTGGACCATGCTTGCACCAGAGCTGTGGCTGCTGCCTGATGTGCCAGCTATGGTGCCGCCCCTGTCGCCCCCACCCCCCATCCACAGACCACAGCCTCACCTCATCACCACCCCTGGTCTGCCCCCCCCCTCTCCTCCCCCATTGCCTGCAGGTGTCCCAGGTTGCCATGGAGCTCTCCCCCGCCCTCAAGCGCAGCGCCACCAACGAGGCACGCACCGCGGCGGTGGACGACGCAACCGAGACCGCAGCTCTGCTGGCCAGGGTGAGTGGGAGCGCAGTGTCAATATGCTCCACGGTTTAAAGCTAGCTACAGGGCTGTGTTGGGCAAGGGGCCTGGCTTCAACAAGGGCACCTATACAGCAGCACCAACCACTGCCCAGGTACTCTGGCACCCGCCACGCGGTGCCTCCCTGCTTACTGCCTCCCTGCTCACCCCACACTGCCTGCCTCTATGCCTTCCCGCCGTGTAGGCCGCCAAGGTGACCCTGGGCGCCATCACCTCGATCTCCGACAGCAACGTGGCTCCCCCGCCACCCATGCCCATGGCCGCAGGTGAGGGAACAGACCACTCTTGTCCATGTATTGTCTCTTGCACTCTGTTGGTGGCTCTGATCTGAAGGCGTGCAGTACGAAGAACCGCTGACACTGCTCGACCCGCACCTGCTTGCCTCAATCACCCCAACAAAACCCCTGTCGCGTGAGACCTTCCCGGCTCCATAGACATTAAATGTAATTTGATATTGATTTTTGATTTGAGTCCAGTTTGTGTTGGGTGGCGCAGCATGTGCGCACTCCGGCTGCGCCTCGTGCTGCCGGCCCAACCTGTGCTGCTTTGCCCTGGCCAGCCCGTCACAGCTGGGTGGTGGGATGCCCTGTGCTGCCGCCACGACTGCTGCCCCGCCAACCTGCGTACCTCCTTGTTGCAGCCGGCGCCGCCGCTGCCGACGTGGCCGCTGCCAGCCCCAGCACCCCCGTTCAGATTGGCGCCACCACTGTGAGTCCCACCTCACCCCCTGCTGCCCCCGCCGCGGTTGCTGCTGTGCTGTAGGGGGAGCCATGGCTCGGCCTGAGATGGCTGCCGCCGACGCCTCCACGCCTGTTCAGATTGGCGCCACCACCGTGCGTTGGGCAGCAAGGGAGGGCATGCCGCAGTGTTCCCAACAATGCAGCAGTGCTTCTGTGCAGGGCGGGCGGTGCTCCTCTGGACCTGCTACTATGTTGTTGTCGTAAATGCCGGCGCAAGGCTTCTGTGCATCCTCTCAGTCTCCCCCCTGCCCGGCTCGCACACTGGCGGCGGCAACACCTGCTTACCCCGTCCGTGCTGCCCTTCCTCCTGCTGCCCTCGTTGCCGCTTGCCGCTCGCAGGTGGATGCTTCCGTGGCTATGGAATACTCCATCTCCTGAAGGACCTCTTGAGAGATATGAGGAGAGGAGACGTGCGGTCGCAATTTCCCGCATGCGCAGCCCCCGCCACCTCCACTGATGGATGGAGCGGAGTTGCTGTGCTTCCCGCCCTGCTCGACCTGCACAATGGCCAGGCAGGCGGGAGTCGAGCTTCCCAACCTACGCCATGCCACTTCCTGGCATGCACGCTTTTCTCCAGAGCGCCGGCCTTTTCCCCCACTGCCCGCGCAGCCAGCCTTGATGCCATGATTCTTGATGCCCTTTGGCCCTCGTGATCCCAACCATTGTTATGCTCGGTCGCCCAAGAGTCTGCCCACGCTCACCGAAAATCACTCCTGTAACAATCATCCTCACTGCGAGTAATGCGTTCTGCTCATCAACACAGCAAAATCGTGACGGCAGAGAATGACCAGAGAGTGCGCTCAGGAAGCGGTGCAGGCAGCCTTGCATGGAAGGCAGGGCACTTGCAAGCTTGCCGAGGAGGGCAAGAGGCACTCTTGAGGCCCACGTCACAATAGCATGCCGCGAGTGTCCCCTGCTGCCCACTCTGTGCCCACTGCAGCAGCGCAACTGTGGCCGAGTGTTGACGCGGAGTGTTGCCTGCAGGTGTTACCTGTATTGGTCGAGTGCCCTGCTTCACTCCAGCAGCTCTGCAGCACGCACGCATCCCCCAGCTCTTCTTGTGTGTGGCTGCAGGGGCTCCCGAGGTGAGGGGCAGCTCCGAAGTCCCAAGCATCTCGCCCTGCCAGTGGAAAGAACCGCCTGAGGTGGCTGGTGCTCGAGCTCCTGGCACTCCACTCCTGGTGTGGAGAATCTGGGCCTACCACGCAACTTCAGTGACCCTGAACCCGGACACCAGCACTCTCGGCACCCACTGGCCAGCGCCTGGCTCGTCTCGGAAGCTGACAACCCAACCCAATCCGCCCCTCTCCATCCCACCGGTCTCTTGGGAGCAGCCCGAGGGTGCGAACAGGGGCACGTGCGTGGCTCTGCTTACTCCCGCGCCCG